>CM035093.1:3539318-4139318 GCA_020205505.1 Panax japonicus | reverse complement strand
CATTAGAATTGTATGCTATTTGTAGACTTGTACAAAATATATGCTATTTTATAGCTTCTCCTACCTGTTCGCATCTTTTCATATGCTGCTTTATAGATAATATGGTTTATGTACATAGTCCTACATTTAAATTAGGTTATTGGGAAATTCTTGGTGCATTCCTTTTGGAATCTCCTGAACCATATTGCCGATATATCCCCTCTTTCTCTTCATTTTTGTTAAATGTTGACAGAAATTTTAGGCTGTTCGTTCTTAGTTGCTAGAGAATTCCTTAAGTTAGAAAAGATGTGGTTTGAAACTAGATGTCCAATTTCAGTCTTATATCTCACTCTCTAAGAAAGAAGGAAATTTCAAGGCTGAATTATAAGATTTATGTTTCTAGCAACTTCTCTCTGTAGTTCTTTCCATGCTGCTTGCTTAATGGCATCAAAGTTATATTTGACACTTATAAACTTTTGAGGCTCACGTGTAAGATTTAATGATGTATATTTTTCATGAAATTAGCCAACGACAAAACCAAACTATTTGGTGCCGTGTATTTTCCTTTGACAAAAACCATTGGCATTTCTTCACTGCATCTCTGTTGTTTAATTCAGGCAGCAGTTTTGAGTAGGACGAGACACCCAAACCTTGTCCAACTGGTTGGAATCTGTCCAGAATCTCGGTCACTTATTTACGAGTATTCTGAAAATGGCAGCCTTGAAGATCGTCTGATTTGCCAGAGAAATACCCCACCTCTTCCATGGCAAAGTCGAGTTAAAATGGCCATCGATATATGTGCTGCTCTTATCTTCCTCCACTCTAACAACCCGTGCATTGTCCATGGGAATTTAACGCTCACCAACATCCTCCTTGATGCAAACTATGTCAGTAAACTTAGCAACTTGGGAATCTTTCGTTTTATCCCCCCTGATGCAAGTCCAGAGGCATCTATCTATGTGGATCCTGAATTTAATGAGACTGGAGAGCTCACTACGGAATCGGATGTCTTCTCATTTGGGATTGTTTGGTTATGTCTGTTAACTGGGAGGCCGGCCTTAGGGATAATAAAAGATGTGAAATGTGCACTAGAAAAAGGGGACTTCAAAACAATTTTGGACTTTTCAGCCGGGGATTGGCCACTTGAGCTGGCAAAACAGTCGGCTCACTTGGCATTGAGGATGCTGTGAAAAGAAAAGACTGGATAGGCCAAATCTCATCACAGATGTTTGGAGTCTGATTGAGCCGATGAGAGGTTTATGCACTTCATCCTCCCTGGACTCTGAGGGGAAGCGTCGAATTCCCTCTCATTTTGTCTGTCCAATTTTCCAGGTATTATTGTAGTATTGAGTCACTATGATAGTAGTTTCCATTATCCAGGATCACCAGTTAAAATCATGCCATGTCTTGTCTGAACTGATGTGCCTTTCACTTTCAGTTTACTGGAAAGAGCCACATAGTAGTGTCCGATGGTGGTTGAATATTAATATGCAAATTTAGGGATATTATGTTTTGAGAATCAGGACTTGGTCTAAATTTGTTTACAATTTTGGGAATGTACAGGAAGTAATGGAAGATCCATACATAGCAGCAGATGGTTTTACCTACGAGGCAGATGCCATAAAAGGATGGTTGAACAGTGGCCACAAGACTTCACCTATGACAAACCTTAAGCTTGATCACTGTGATTTACTCCCCAATTATGCTCTTTATTATGCAATTCAAGAGTGGCAACAACAATCCTGAACCTGTTTCATGTTCTAGTTTTCCATAAACTTGTGCAGCTTAAGAAATTACATGTACCATATTCACCATTATGTATTAATCCAATCCATGAACTGCTAGTAGCAGTCAGGGTTTTGTAAACAGTCTTACATGTATGTATATATGTGTGTGTGTGTGTGTGTGTGTGTGTGGAAAAGAAAGAACCAGCTTTGGAACTTGGGTTCCAATTACAGTTTAGGCATCTTGAGCGACATAACCAAGTGTTAGTGAAGCCTTGCATTTATACATTTATTAACGATAGGCAGGCAGCACACTTGTATATTATTTCTTTTACTCTTATTCTTCTTAAAATTAAACTTGAAAAAATATTTATAATTAAAAAATAGTAAAAAAATGATGCCTGAATATGTTTATAAAAAGTCAGATATAATCCTCATTTGATTGAAGAAGAATGATACTACTATGAAATCTAAAGTAATGTTGAAATTGTTTTTATCTAATTCAATTTTCCTTTTTTATTTCTCGCACTATTGATACACTTGGAATTGTTTTTATCTAATTCAATTTTCCTCTTTTATTTCCCGCACTATTACAAAATTTTTGCTCAAATCAATATGATTAAACTTGTCAAACGGGCCGGGCTGGTCCAAACGGACCGGGCCACGTACCGGTCTTTGACGGGCCGGACCAAAACAGTCAAGATTTTGGTGGGTTAAAAAATGTAAGTCCAAAGCCTGCAGGTTCATAGGTGGATCAAGCTGGTCCGCGAGTCGAGGGTGTTTTATGCTTATTTTTTGGGCTTAAAGTGAACGGGCCGGACCGAGCCAAAAAGGTCCGGGTTTCTGTGAGCCGAGAAAAAATACGCCCCAAAGCCCGCTTTTTGACAGACCGACCTGCCCGCGGGCTTTGGGCCCGTTTGCCAGGTTTAAATATGATGATGGTACTATATTATTTTATTTGACACAAAATTTAAACCCCCAAACATTATCCCAAAAATTAAAATTGAATTGGACAATTATATCATCCGATATGCCTGCCTGAGTAATAATTATTACTCCAATATACATGTAAAATAAGTCTATTATCACATAAAATTACTCACATACTGCTTATATATACTCGCTCATATACACTCACATATGTATATTTTGATGGCCCACGTGACTTACTCTGCACGTGAGCTATTAAAATATACACGTGAGCAGTATGTGAGCGGTTTTATGTGATAGTAAATTTATTATATAGATGTATATTTTTGGGTTAATTATTATCCACAATCCTAAACTTAATCCTTAATTACTTTTACTTAAACTCTAATTAATGGATAGCTTCTTGCTGGCTGGCTGGCAGGCCGCAGGCATGTAATGTAGTAGTACGTTTTGGGCTCTTTTTTCTTGTATTAGAGCGTGTACGCCACGCTTTATGACTATGCGTGTCATACAACATTCCGATTACATTATTTTTTAAAGTTTGATTACTAAAAAGGTGTAAGGATTTTTTTTTAATTACTTTTTACCAAATTTTAATTTAAATTAATTATGTATTTTTTTTAAAAAAAAAGTTTTCCTTACTTGGCGAAAGGGTTCCCTTTCGGTCTTTATATATATATTCTTCGTCCCTGCCTTAATTTCTTTATTTGTCGATATATTTTGCCGACTGCTTCTCATGTCTTGCCAGTTTTATATATTACATATACTCCATATATTATTTATATAAAGACATACATACTATATATTTTCCTCGCCGTACAATTCTCTCGCCGCCTTTCCGGCGACTTCGAATCCCTCCGACCTCCTGTCGTCGATCCCTCAAGTCCCCATACTGGTATGTAAGACGGAAAACTCTCGCTCACTCTATTTGTGCAGCAGCTGATCACGGATCACGTGACCTCAAATCTAGCTAACCTTTCTCTTTGTTCTTAATTAGTTTCGTTTACTCTCTCCATTCTTTCAATTTTATTTTGATTTGAAATTTCAACTATTTGGTTAATGATCTGCATAATTTGGTTTAATCAGTGCTTACCTTTTTTTGCATGATGTATCCGTTATTATTGTCTGCCCTTCTAAATTCGCTGCTTAATATTTAAATTTCACTTCTTGATTTACTGTGTTAAGTATATAAGTATGCTTTGTTATGTTTGTTCAATGTAGATTGGATTAGGTTTGTGACTTGAGAGGCATGATCCTTCTATGATCAGTTTTTTGGTTACTCTTTTTTGCAAGTATTATTTGATAAATTATATATTAAGAAAGAGAGGGGGTGGGTCATTATACACTACATTGAATCTAATCTATGTTAGGTTAGTAGAATAGGGTGTTTGGTTCAGCATTGAAATTCTAGTATTTCAGATAGTTTGGCTGGTTTTAGCTTTTATAATAAGTCGTGTGCTTTTAGAGCAATGATCATTAAAATTAAATTGGAATTCATTTTATTTGTTTGCCATGTTTGTGTTTACACATGCTTTAACGGACAAATATACAAAGTGGTTGGGTGCAATTTTGACGTGTTAATTGAGCCAGAAATTAGCTAGTGATAAAGGCGCGATGAATACTCTTTTTGGTGAAAATTCTTTTGGGTTTCAATTACGGAATGTTCTCATTAGTTAGTGCGGACCTATCAAATCTTTATTTAGAACCTGTTCTTGGATTGTTCTGGTTTTTTAACATTGTATAACATTATTTTAGTAAGTAGGAACTAGGGTCTTACATAAGGAATTGAGGATTCTACTTGATGGAATTCGTCACATTAATGGATACTGGAAAGCGAGATATTTAGAAATTCCATTTCGAGGGATATCTTTGCTCATATTTTAATAAAGATTCTACATTGTGTGTGGTACTTTTTTTGAAAATAGATATGCAGATTGATTACCGATATTGTTTAAACTATTTTTGGCAGTGGCCTTGTTGCTACATGGTCATGGGTTAAATTATCAGTTTAATTTAATTTAATTTTTTTATAATTGTATCTGTGGAGGATTTGTCACTGGAGTTTTTACAACGCAAACTAATATTCTTCTGTCTGTTTTTCTTTCTGGGATTTTGAGCGTGACACCATTTTTAGGGACGCGCTGTCCCTTAATATTGTGCAACCAAGGTTTTAGTTGTCTGGGAATGAATATTTAAAACAGTAAACAATGAGTCTTTGGATACCTGACAGTATTTAGTCTAATATATGTTGCCTCATTGCGATTTCTAAAAATTCGACGTTATGTTATCATATGTTTAAGAAGTATAGGACTTGTACCAATTGCTTTTCACATTTATTTCATGTATTATTATATTATGCAGGTGATGATATTCATCAACTCCTGTAATTTGTGATAAATCCTATAATTTGTAATAAATATCGTCGTTTTTACTATGTTGTTGTGCGTTCTGTCATCTTCTAGATATTAATTACCACCTGCTGATCCCACTACCTGCATCTTACTTTCTGTATGAGATTGCATTTATTGTGTATCACTCTAACGTCTTAAATACATTTGGGGAAAGTAGAATTTTAATTCTTTGCAGCACTGCTCCCCTCATCAACATTGTGATTCTTGTGATTCAGGGTCGGGAGAATGCCCGATACACATCATTGAATGCTTTTGTTCTTTATTGAGTTGTATATTAATAAATGAATTAATCTATTTGTGAAAACCTGACGGATAATTTGTTAAACTGTTACAGTGCCATTTTATATGCAAGTGGTCTTTACTCTTTGGTGCATAGATGCCAATTGCTAAACTCAGGGCTCCTTGTAATCCAGATGCAATGAAATCAGAAGGTGGAAATGATTCCCGGGATACTTTCATCAGACAGCCGAGTGGAAAAGAGCCTTCTCTTTCTTTCTCAAGGACAAATGATAACCCAGTGCAATGGATCCAATTACTTCAGGCCTTAGACCAACAAGGTACTAGTAATTTTTTTAATATTGTTTTTTTTGAAGTTAAAGAACGCCTTAGAAGGTGGATGGCATGCTCTAAATCATAACAATGTCTCAGTTTATATGCCAAATGAGGTAAATGGGATTAAGGAATCTGTTCCCATTTCATAAGTGGTGGACCTCTTCTATGAGGAACAAGAATGCCTTTTAACATATGCAGTGTCTCAAAATCCCGAAGTTAGTAGTTGCCATGGTAAGGTTGCTGGCGATGACAATGACGAGCCTGGAAAAAGTAGGTTAAATGTCATCCACACCCTATTTCTTGTGTCTTGTTTGACTTATATAATAGTTTATGGCTTAAAATAGGTTTTTACTGTAATGTTTATTTTAGGGGAGTAATTAGGAGATTATAAATCATGTAGTCATTTATGATTTTTTAAAACTTCCCAGACTACTCTAAATGAAATTGAATAAAAACCCCATCTACCCGTATTTAATATGACTGCTATAATCTGATTATATATATAGAGAATTGATATTTTCACAAGTAAATTTGATAGTTCCACAAGGTCCTCTCTCACTTGAGGTGGACCCCACTTACTAATCATGAGGAGCTTGTGGAACTATTAAATTTACTTATGGAAATATAAATTCGCTCTATATATATATGCAAAAAGAAATCTGATTATGTGTACATGGTGACTTCCAGTTGCGGTAAGCGACAAATGAGCCTTAATATTTAAGGGCTGTTGGTAGCAATCTTTTTTTGGACCCAAATCAAACATCAAGAGTCTAGATCTCAATTTGTGGGCTTGTTGTTGAAGCAAAATAGTTTGAACCATTACTTCTTCTCTCTTTTCAGATCTTCTTGGTTGGCCCTTGATAACTCCTTTCAAGGTTCAGATGCAGAAGTGTGACAAGTGTTCCCGGGAGTTTTGTTCTCCGATCAACTACCGGAGACATATACGTGTGCACCGGCGGTCTTTAAATGTTGATAAGGTTTTCCTTATGTTTCTGTAATTTAATTCATGTGACTATATGTGTGTTTGCTACTATATCTTTATTTTATTAGTATTGGTTTTTAAACATTTGAAACCTAAAGGTTTGTACTTGATGGCGGAAAAAATAAAAATAAATAAATTTAAAGGCTTGTCGGTATATCGGTTCGAGGAATCTACTTACAGTTTTCTTTCTTATTATTGTAAATGGTTTAGTGTCTGATATGATATCTATATGCATGGCAGGAGTCTCACAAAAACAGGGATTTTTTGGGAGCATTTTGGGATAAGGTAATGGCTTGCGCCTAGTCGGTTGCACTAGGGTCTTCTTCTTAGTTGCAATATGCTAATTAATTTGTTTATAATGCAGATATCGTTGGATGAGGCTAAGGAAATTGTATCATTTAAGGATGTGATTCTGGAGGTTTTCACCTGATCTTTGTTTCTTTTTGTGCCTTGATAATGATCTGTGTGCTTACTACGTCTTTAAAGTTAATTTCTTGAAAATTTATGAGATCAATTATTCTATAGTCACAGTTCATATTACACAGAATATATTGGGTATCTGTGAAACATGAAGGCTTCAAACTTGGTGGGATACTGGAAAGGAATTGGAGAGATTTAAAATTTAAATCAATATAATTTTTATCAATTGTTTTACGTGAAAATTAGGATTTTAAATAGTAGTATGAATACAATAATATAAATGATTTGGGTTTTACTACCTCCGTTCCTAAAAGATTGTCGTTTAAGGTTTTTGCACATGGATTAAGAAAGTTTCATTTACCAAGTAAAATTTGTTTAAAATTCCATCACTACCCCTTTATGGGAAGTTGAAAACTATTAATACAAGGGAGAGAATTTCTTATGACAATAAGAGAAGGTAGGGGTAATATAGGAAAGTAAATAATTTATTCTCCTCAAAAGTTGTAAACGACAAACATTTTGAAACAATTTTTTTCTTCTAAAACGACAATCTTTTAGGAACGGAGGGAGTATCATTTATTGTTCAATATTCCTTGAAAATAATTAGTCTTCCTGCTTTAATCCATGAGGTTTCAATATTTTAATTAATTTCTTGGACTGACTATATTTTTAGGAAGTTCCTGGCTCTTCAATAGTAAAGGCATTGGCATCATTTATCCGCACACCAGGATTTTGTGCTCTTCCACAAGTTTATGTGAAGGCTGGCTCTGCACTCTTGGTAAGGGATGATGTTGGATGTCACACTCCCTCTCTATCTTCCCCCATCCAGCCAACCATAAAGAAACTTTAGTTCTATAGTTTTTGTTTGATTCTATAGTTCTTTTGTTCTTTTTTGGTTTCAGTTGTTAATTCGTAGTAATTTATATGTATTTGAAGAAAATTTCATTTGTAGGATATAGTCCAAGCTACACCTTCCAGGCTTTCTATATCCTCCCAGGAGCTATTCGGTGTCCTTGACGATGCAAGTGAGAGAACATTCTTATGTGCTGGCACTGCGGGATCAATGCAAAAGTATGTCTTTGATGGGGAGGCTGGGAAAATTGGCCTTGAGATGAAGAACTTAGTTGCTTGCACCAGCTTCCTTGTTGAACAAAAACTGGTATTCACCTTCCCATATTATTAAACTTTACTTATTTGGGATACTCTGTCATTAGACTCACTCCCCTCCCTTCCTCCATAACCATCACCACCATCCACCAAACACAAAACCCCCAACACGCACACAAAAAAAAAAGCATGTTAGATGAATATAGTGGTCATCTCAGTTGCCTTAACATGCCTACATTTAATAGATATATAGTCGCTGGCATGTCCACTGACGTTCATAAATGAGCTTTGTCTGCGCCTTCAGACAGACTTCCTGCATTACCTTTTTTCTCCTTCAACTACCTATTCTATCTGTTTCATTTCTCTTTATCAAATAACAATAATTTAGTTTTCTTTTGTGTTCAGGTTAAAGCATGGATTGCTGACAAAGATGCTGAAGCTTTAAGATGCCAGAAGTTGCTTGTGGAGGAGGAAGAAGCTGCTCAGAGAAGGTAATTTTCACCTATTTCTCCGCAAATTATAAACTTATGTTGAGCTTCCTACTACTGTTTCCGTCATTGCAGAGTGCTTATTAGGATAAAGCCTAATTCCCATTTCACCAAGGTCTTGAAGGAGTTGATTAAATTTTGAATATTCTAAGCAAAAGAACAAGATCTGCCAACTTGACTCTCCTTCCAAATGGTTTTGTACTTTTTGATAGATCTGTTCAACTAACCCTGCTTTTGAAAGCCAATTTAGCATGTTGCCTATTTGTCCCATGGTTGCAATAAATAAATAAACGTACTTGTTTGCCAGATTTGTGCATATTTTGGTTATTTGTGTTCGGTAGTTGAAGTTTGAAATGTGTATAGTTCTCTCGTCCAAATTGATTCAGAAATATGGTTTGATTATTTAAAAACGAACAATTTTATCAGAGAGAGTGAAAACATGGAGGGAGAGTATTGCTTTGGGAAATTAAAGTAACATAAGGAGAGATTAGAATCTAAATTTGGAAGATAAGATGTAACCGTCTTGAATATAGAACCAGACTATAATAATCACTCTTCTAGAGGGCAACTGTGGATTATTTTTGTTGTTTTTTCTTGGATTCAGCTCTAGTGGTGAAGGATGCTTGGTTTTCGAAATGGTTTGTGATTTTATTTAATTGGCTCTTTTTGGAAATTTATAAAACAATCAATATATATATACAGGGATTTGAATGAAAAATAATAAGCAAACTGAGATTTTACGATTAGTTTCTTTACTTTCAATTTTTATTTCAATAGGCAAGCTGAGCTGTTGGAAAGAAAAAGACGGAAAAAAATTCGACAGAAGGAACAAAAAACAAAGGAACAATCACATGAGGAGAAGCCAGAGTTAAATCGCACTGTGTCAGTATTAGAGAGCGTGCCTTCTGATGAACTATCCAGTCCACATGTTTCAGAGGCACTGGCAGATCATGTTCCCTCACTCCTTGAGCCTGTCCACTTCTTGAACGATGAAGAAGCTGCACATATTGAAGCCCGAGGTGGATTCAGCAGTGAAATTTTGGATTCAGGTGGTTCTCAGAATGTTGAATATCGAAAAAGTCAGGGAAATGGTCATCGGAATTTAGTCATCAGTAAATGGCAGCTGCCAAAATCACAAAAGGGTGGTTGGAATGGATATCGTCCTAGTCAGAATCTTCATATAGTGAAACCAGAACCTGCACAAAGGCATGCTCCCCACAGGGATCCAAGGGCTGTTCCAGTTAATGGAAGTAAAGTTTGGACTAGAAAAGCTAAAAGAGAGAATGGCGGGGGATGTGTGATAACCAGAGTACGGGAAGAGGAAAGAAGTCAAACAGATCAAACTAGTGAGGTGATGATCGGTTCTATAGCCGTGACAGTGAGAAATTGTACCTCGCTGGGACTAGTTAATAGTCAGTCTGAAGCCCAAGATACTTGCAGCAGCATAGAGCATGTTATACCCAAAAAAGTTGGTGCTCAAGACAAGCTGATGAAGTCGGATTCTGTCCTGAGTGGCACAAACCGATCTACTGTCAAATTTTGGAGGCCCGTGAGCAGGCATGATACTAGAGGTCAGTTTGCTGTTCAAAGTGGCAATCAAGAGTCGGAGGATGATCCAATCCCAGGAGTGGGTGGTGATCGAACTATGCCTGGTGAAAGCTGTCTTGGATTGTGTGAAATGAATGGCGATAATGGCAATATCAAGGAAATCATGCACCCAAAAGGCTTGCCGTTCTCCAGCCATGCTGCAAGAGCTTTTCTTGCCCAAAGTAAGCTCAGTTCTGTTGTATTTAATACGCTAAATATTCTTAACTTCAAAATTTCTCGTGCAGCCCATTTACTCGTCTTGATGGCCTTGAATCCCATGTAGGATGGAAGGATGCTATCTCAGGGGACCATGTGACCTTGGTCCTCTCCCCAGAACCTGAATGTCAAAGGATACGGTGATGCCCTAAATGACTGTTCGGTAGCAGCATCAGCTGTTAAAGCATCAGATATTGAGGAGCGTAGCATTCTTGGCAGTGCAGAGAACCGGCTGGGTGATATGGGGGCGCTTGAGTCCTCAACCAATGGACATGCGAAGGCCAAGTTTAGGACAAAGCCCGAGAAGGGCGTCAAAATAAAGTACATTCCCAAACAGAGAAGTGTTACCTAGGAGATAGAAGAGAAGATTTAGTTTGTTATACCAAATGTGCAGTTAACCCTTGGCCTACATTATTAGCAGCGGAGGTTCCAGTTTTACTAGTGGTACTTCTGTCAGAAAAGTTTTTGAGGGAAGTGTTTTACAGGTGGATTTTCTTTCTTACTTGATTGGGAAATTTTGGTTAGTAGGAAGAGGGAGGGGTCTCTCTCCTTGTCGTCCAGATTATTTCATAATAAACTTGGTTTTGTAGTGCAGTTGCAGAGTTCTTTTTCTGTTGCGGCCATTCGTTTGGCCTTAGTTTTGCTATGTTCGGCTGCATTAGTCTTAATCGTTTGTTATTCCATTTTGATAGACTGGATTATGAATTAATGAATTTTGGAAGGTGGTGGATTCATGAGTTAGTATTATTGAGCAATGTTTTAAAGCACTATTCATTTTTATTGAACTCAGCTGGTTCAGACTTGAATTGGGTTGCGGTTTCATATATGAATCTTTCTATTTATTGAAAATCAGATCATTTTCAAAACTATGCTAATAAAAAAAGCATAAGATGCCCTACCATGGAAATAAATAATTCCTCGAAAATCTAATTTTACTGCAAAATACTCGCATATCCCTCCCTCCGTCCCTACCCGCATCCGTTACCACTTCAGGACTTGAAAATGTACGTGCCGTGCCGGATCACAGGATTTTTGACTACTCTTTTTGAAGCAACGTATTCCTCACTTGATCCAAAAGAATCTCACCATTTGACACGTGTGCTATCACTTCACCTCAAACTCCGCATCAATCCTCCCTCCTCCCTAAAATAACCTCTTTCTTTGCTCTGTAATTCCTCTTCCACTTTCTCTCTCTACTTGTTCACCCTTCCAGATCCAATCCATAACCCTAACTGAAAAAAAATATCAAATCAACCTAATTTCTCACAAAAATATCAGGTGGGGTTGGACCAGTAAGTGACATACATCTCCCAAATGAAATACCAGAAAACCAGAGCAGCAGTTCCTTGTCAAAAGACCAAGACCAAAACCAAAACCAAAACCAAAAAGAAATCCCTCCCAAAGCTGGCAGTAGAAGTTTCTCCTCTTTCCAACAGCTCAACGCTCTGGCTGTCATGATTGTCCTCTCTGCTAGTGGAATGGTAAGCATAGAAGACTTTTCATTTGTAGTCTTCTCTTTCATCTACATGTATTTCATCTCCAAGGTTGCCTTTCCCCCTCTCCCCCCTCGGCCGTCCTCCTCTTTTCGGAAAAAAGAACAGAATTCTGGGTCTCTACGTCTTCGTCGGAGCCATGGTCGGACTATTTCTTCCCATAGGTTACATATTTGAAGGGATTTGTGAAGGGGATACAGAGGGTATCAAAGCAGCTGTGCCCCATGTTTTTCTTTTGTCAAGTCAAGTGTTCATGGAAGGAGTGGCCTTTTGGGATCAGTTTCCGCTTCCGATACGGGTTTATGTGCCGGTGACTTTTAATTCTGTCAGGATTTTCACTATTACGGACTGGTTGAGGACCGAGATCTCAAAGGGCTATGCTGGGTCTCCAAGAAGGTTGTATATTGGTAGGGCTCTGGCTGTTGCCAACTTGGCCTTTTGGAGCTTCAATCTGTTTGGTTTTTTGTTGCCTGTTTATCTTCCCAAGGCTTTTAAAGCCTACTCTATTCTTCTACTGGCCTCAAGGTTAAAGATTGATAACAAACAGTCAAACACTCACTAGTCACTATGAGGGATTTTCTTTTACCTACCTACCTACTTTGATTTGCTGTTATATGTAGACGATAAATCATGGTGTATGGATGTGCTTAATTTCCCACCTCAAACTAATTTTCAATGTTCAGGTTTATTAAAATTTAATCATACGTTTGTAGAATTTTCTACAAACATTGATATTACAAAAACAAAAGGATTTTCGAACTCTCTTTTTAAGAATAATGCTCCTCCCTCTGTACTGTACTACATTTCTATAATTGATGAAGATTATATATATTATATTTCTATAATTGATGAAAATTATATATACAATCTTGTGATAATTGATATTGGTGAATAGAATAAATTAAATATCGATTAAAATGCTGGTTTTAGAAATTATTACTGAGTCGAGTCCTTTGCTTTAGAAAGGATGAGGGAATACCATGAAAAAAAGTAGATTTTTTTTAAAAAAAATTAATATTATTTAAGGATTTCTCGACTTGTATTTTTTTTCTTTTATCAATCTTTTGACAAAACAAGCCTCTAATAATAGATTGCTGGCTTAAAAATATTACAAGGGTTCTCCCTTAGTTTTATCCTTTGATGGCTCAATAAGTGAGAATGTTTATGCTTGTAAAAATTAGATCCCCAAACTATCCCTTGATGTCCAGGAGTTCTTACGTACACAATAATATGGCAGTCATGGCAAAAAAATTGTAATTATTGAGAGAAGTTTGGCTGAAATAGTGAAAATTACATAATCCTGCTCAGATTTCTATTCTTAAATATTGTTACATTGCAATTTGAGATTTGAGATAATTAAGGTCTCAAACCATAATGTAAAATAAGCACGACAGACTTATTAAAAACATAGACAAAGAAGTTGTAATATACAACAGTTAGAAAGAATCAAATGAAGACCAAAAATAATAAAGAACTTGTAAAAGTAACAAGATTTCTAGAAAGCTATAAAGAGCCAACTCGATTAGCTGAAAATCCAGACTTCTCAGGAGTTTCCCCTTTTCGAACTCCTTTACTGTTTGTTTTTTTCCTCTTTCCATTTTTTCCTTCTCTCTTTTCATGTTCCTTTCCGACATAAAAACAACCAAATTAACCTCATATGCAGACCACACCATGAAAGCATTGCCATTTCTGATAGGCCTTGACAGCAGCTCAGGGCACTACCAAACAAATCCGGCCAACTTGTCCAAACTGCTCAAGCTGCATATCGAGAAGTGGATCATCATTATCTTCTGTTCAAATCTGTTCACAATGAATTAAAAATATACTAGTGAGACATTAAACTGACATCTTCTGCTGTCTAACTGTAACTTGTTCAATCTTTTTAGCACTTTCCAGTTATTAAGCATATCAGAATAACTCAATAGGGGAAACAGGGACAAAGGGAGTCCTTGCTGCAGAACATCAACGGTTTGTATCTATCATCTGAACTGTGTATAGCTTTTTAAGTCATCTAGCTGCCAATAAACATGCCATCCTGATAAAAGTTAGGGGAGTGTAGAGCAGAGAGACATGTTCCCTTCACAAAACTCATCCCTGTATATAAATGACTAGCATGGCCAGCCAAAAAGGTGTAATTTTAAATAAACAAAACAGATCAATCTAAAAATGCCTGAGCAGGGCCGACCCTGAGTTTTTCAGGGCCTAAAGCGAAAAAAAAAAAATTGGGCCCTTTGCGAATTGCTATTAAGTTAGGTATAAAAAAACTAAGAACTTTCTCTGAACAAAAGAGCATAAATACAAAAGAATACCAAATATAATAACCGACTATTTCAATATTTTCAAAAAAGTAATCAGTTCAAAGACATAATATCATCAACAGAGGGGTGAACGATATCAACAGCTCCTCTTGAATAACACTCACTTATAATGGGCAAATTATAAATAAAGAAGTATAAAAATTTATAGTTCAGGTAATGGAATGTAACCTTACTGAATTTCAAATAGTTTCATAGAGATCAATCAGGGGGTGACATATCCAAGCTATGACAAGAGTTAACCTGTTTGGTTATTCTTCAAATAGTACCCATGGTAGATAGTGTAAAATTCAAAATCTTCTCAGTAAGAGTTTACCTATTTTCTTTTGTATTATATTGGCTATATTATGACCTCAGTTTTTAACTGTCAAATTTTAATACCAATAAGTACGCATGACCCATAATCTATTAATAGAGATAATCGTAAAGTCTGCACTAGCCAGATTAAGAGAAAAAATGGGATTATACATATTTGCAAAGAAACACAAGAATGAGTAAAGACATTATTATGATGGACAAATGCATAGACTAACAAATATTGAAATTAATTGATACATATTGAAGTAATTGTTTTTTAATTTATGTGAACCGGTTGGTATTTTTTTAAAATGTACATATTAGAATTTTTAATAGTATTGGATCTAATTTTACTTATGTAATAATTTTATTTGTCAAAATTTTAAATATTTTAGAGAATGATTCTACATAATCAATTATACTCATCCATTAGAATAAAACTAACCATGCACTGATTGTATGATATAAGAAAAAAGGGCCTAAAAATTTTTGGGCCTAAAGCCCGGGCACCTTGGGCTTTAGCCCAGGGCCGGTGCTGTGCCTGAGTGAATGAAATTTATATCTGTATCGCATTCTCTCAGAGATAAATCACATAAGATTCAGTTCTCGAACATTAGTTTCATAAAGCTAAATCTTGTATGACAATTGATGTTCTGGTGAAGTCTCATTCTTCATCAGCCAGTCAAAGCTCACATTCAAATACATATTTGGTCAACATGAGTAGATCCGAACACAAAGGTGGCAATAATAAATTCAGACCACAAGACCACTGATTTGGAGAGCTTACCATGAAGGTCTGAGCAAATTGTATTTCGAAAATAAGTTAACGATATTGAAAGCCATTTTTCTCAAGGAGAAGATTGTTGTGCAACTACCAACTCATTTTTATGCCAATAAGGTGCACGAAAACACGGCAATAGACGGTGCTAATAAAGACAGAGAAACGTCAGTTTTTTAAAAATGTAAACATCAGTTAATCGTATATTAACACAGACACAGGGTTTCACAGTTAGGAGCCTTTGTCTGCAAACTGTGAATTGTAACAGATTTTCTGTTCATTGAAAAAGGAGAAGAAGAAAGCCACATCACATTCTTAACAATGTGCTGCCAAGATATGGGAACTTATGCGGTGTACAGAGGAAAACATGGGACCAACCTACAAAAACAATTGGGGTTCATGGCTGTTCTATTTTCCAAGATGAATTAAACTGCAATTAAATTATTCAGCACTACTTCAATGTTATTTTCATCAATAATGTTTCCCCTTTGTCTCTTCTCTTTGTAAACAGTTCTATTTGCTTTTCTATATGAAAAACCTCTCTTAACACTTGCCTTAATATGCCATCAGTGTTAATATTCTGGATTGAAGGCTAAAAATTTCTAAGACACTAAATAAAACATTTACATGTAATTTTTCCCATATAAAACATGTACTTCTTTCAGCATGTTTAATTCCGTTGCTGGCAACTTCATTATTTGCTCCATATAGTATATATACCTTTCACCTCCCACAATTCTATCAGTCACCATCTTCCCCCCCCCCCTTCTTCTCTCTCTCCCCAAACAAGTTACAACATCAAATGTTTAGTAAATAACACTCGTAATGCACTGGCAAAATGAACTCCAAGGAAACTAGCTGAAAGATTCTAAATGAAGATTTAAGGAGCAAGGGCCCAGGGCAGCGGAAAAGACGTGATTCATGCAGAGAATAATGGCACCACAATTAGATGAATGGAAAAGATGGATGTATGAACACTTTTCCATGTACTAAAAAATGAGACCATATAAGTGTATGTGGTTGAGATTTCAAAGGAAATTTAGTTTATGATGACCCAAATAGCAATCTGTTTAGGTGTGAGTGGGGCAGAATTACAGCTCCATTGAAATCTTTGATCTTATTCCCATTAACATGTGAAGAAAGATAAACATACAACATTAGCATAAAATAAAAACTCAACTCTCAATATTTTAGTGTCTACTGCCTACAGATAAATTACACTCGAGATAAGAGCTTACCTGTATATCTCTTAAGAGAACCATTGCCATTCATAGAAAATGGTACAAGCCTTCTTTCTTGACCCAAAGATAGAATATCCTGCATCCTTTCTGGCCAGACGGAGTTCAATCTCCGTGCAAAATCTTCAACTTCCCTACAGTTGGGGGAAAATAAAGCAAGTAACATTATGCAATTCAAACTCATACAGGAAAGACTGCCTCTAAAGCATAAACCCCTTCAGCTTTCAAGAAAATTGCGGTTTTTAATTCGGAATAATCAAAAGACCAACAAAAGTGATACATTTAGTTTTAGAAGGGAACATTTTCAACCTATATATCAGAATATACATTTCCAATGATATAGCACCCATACTCTAGAGATCATACTTTTCTAGTACCAGTGCAGGCAACTCTATGCTGAGGCACTGTTCAGGACTAAATTATAGTTACTTTCATCTCAGATACAAATACTTCACAAGTGCATGGAACACAAGAAGTAGCATCACAGAGAATGCTTCCAAATTCAACTGACCCTAGGTAGAAGAACCTCTTACAGCTATAAGCTAAAATCAATTTGTATGCTGATTCAGGGAAAGAGAGAGTTTAAGCAGTAGACAATAATTTGGCAACAGATCGAAGTACTGATAAAATCATGTGTAGATTAGAAAGAGATCAAATATTTTGCTTAGGTATCTACTCACGAGGAAATGACTTGGTACTTTGTCGAAATCTGTCGGTAACATATATTTTAGCAGAATTATAAAACTTGGTTGAGAATTCACAACATATTTAATGAAACTCATGCATTTAATAGAAATGTTGAACCTGTCAAGTTCTTCCTTCATCGCAGGATCCAATTCATCATCAATATCCTTATCATCAAAATCAAGCCAAGGTGAAAATGAAGCTGACGTTGCATCTTGCAACTTTGAAGTTGTACTTGGACTAGAAACATCTTCAACCTCACCTTTCTGGCAGGCAGAAGGGAGACCATTTAATTCCTGAACCCAAATAAATCAGTCAATAAATAACAGGAAAAATGCTATTGCCAAACTAAACGGTAAAATTATTGCAAAATGTCATATTAAAAGAGAGACCATAGAGGCAGAGATGGAGATAGAGCACATGACAGAGCCAACCTTCTCATGGCTCCCATTTTCATTGTTAGAAGAGGAGTTTCTTGGTTGATCTTTTCGCCTACGATTCTTTTTTTTACTTTTAGAAGCTCTAACACTTTTTGAATCTGCAAAGCAAGAAAATCCAATATGTTTATATGTTATCCATTGCATCACTCGATTGTCCATGCAATATGCCTTCCTCCGCAACCCCACGCTTTTAAATTTTATTTTTATGTTTTGAAAAGAAACATTCAAGGTCCAAAATGGCTTGAGAATCCATTGCTCTCTTGATATAATTGATCTATCTAGTGCCTAACTAAGACGTACATCAACTCCCCACCAATTTAATCCCCCACATAATGGTTTGAAATTTAATCTCTGAGCCAACGACATTAATATAGAACAGCTACAACAAAGTATGTATCTTACATCCTTAAAATAGCTGGCCAAATCTATACCAACTCAGCTACCACATTAGACATATTTTTGCCTAGCTCAGATAGATAGACATATTTCATTTGGTCTATATAAATTAGGAAAAAATTTAGTACATCTCGTTATGGTGGTCTTCAAGCAAATAGGGAAATCGCCATTGTTGTTAGTATCTTACCATACACATCATGTATCTTACGATACAAGTCAACAATGCACCAAATATTACTATATAATACGATTCATAATACATCAACGACACATATTTAAAGTTAGAGACAGCCATACTTATAAGGGGTAAAATAACACATTAAGGCCTTTATCTGGCAGAAGAGGTGCCTCATTGTATACATTGAGCATAAAATGATTTGGATGAATTCAGGACAAACTTGAGATTGTACACAGTTGAAAAAAGCAGGCAAGTGTACATTTTTAGTATGTCTAAATTTAAAGATGTGATGAAGCGTAGATACCTACTGTATGGTGATATAACAATATTAGGGGTAAAAATATTATTTGATAGTCAACTATAATTAGAAAAATAATAAGCATATTTAAAAAGTCTTTCGTGTAATATTTTGAAAAATTATTGTCATATAAGTATTAGATAGTAGATACACCAACTGCTACAATTTATAACATTTTGGAACAACATCAGAAAAAGGTTCAAATATTAACATTGAATACCAATTATCCAATCACACCATTAATTTCAATAATGTGTTCTACATTTTTCAAGTTTAACCAACAAAAAAATGCCTAATATTATAAACAGCAACTAATTCAATACCATAACTTCGTGGAAAGGGTCAAACAGGAACATATTCAATTGGCTAGCATATTTATCATGTGTGTTAATATATATAATCCACGGCCACAACAACAGTAGAGCATAAGCTTCAATCACCAGCACATTGACTACCAATTACCCACTTACACGATATAAAAAAGTCCAATGACAATCTCAATATTCAATCATGTAAAGAGTTGGAGAATTACATTGGTATTTTAACAAAACAAACTTTAAATTGTACTTGGGATCCAAGAAAATAATTAAACACAAAAATACCCCAACTAGTTAAAATAAATAACTATCTTCCAAAATTAAAACAAGTCCATAACCAAATAAACAAGGTAAACAAATCATCCACACTGATCCCTATCATTGACAGGTGCTAATACCTACTCATCCATTTCATTTAATGAATATACAAATGATCCAATAGAAAGTAGAAATTGTTAATCATAGAGCTTCAATTACAGTTTCATTAGTCTGAAATATTTGAAGAATATTGCATAACAAGATGATACACAATATCCAGCCATATATTTCAGTATCACACATGAATTAAGAGAACAGTTGAATACTTTAACGAAGTTGGCAGACCCTAAAAAACAAAAACTTTTATTAAAAAAAAGTCGACAGGTTTCTATTTTCTGAAAACACGTACATGCTATTAATCTCATAACAAGAAAATGATAAAGCAAGCATTTGATGGTAGATGGTGCAGAAGCATTTCTATTTTCTGATACATACCACCATCTGCACCATTTATGAAAGACAAGAGATCATCAACTGAACGTTTATCCACACGCTCTTCTTCAACCTCAACACTCTGAAAAAGAAAGAATTACATCAGCGTAAACATATATATGCACGTTTGGAGAGTGCAACCCCATAACCATATCAAATCCCTTCTTGTGATATTCTAGATTCAATTAGCATGAATAATTATTATTAGACCAACAATAAGGAACTGGTTAAAGGCTACAAATAAAATAAATACATCCTACCACCTTTAACTTCTCTCTCTCTCTCAATTCTTTCCTCTTTCTTGCATATAGCCGATTCAAGAGCCTAATACGTGGATCATCAGTCATGTTTCTCAAGGGCTCCAACTTCTCTTCCTGCCATAATCAAAATTTTAATGCCATTAAACTACAAAAGAATAGAGAGAGGCTTTTACAGTTTTACTACCTTAAATTTAAATTCTTTTGGCTATGAATACCTCTGTAAGATCATCAGGTAAATGAAATGTTTCACGAATTTCTTCAGGAGTTTTGCCTTCAATCATCCGAGCAAGTGCACGGCTGGTAAGGTCAACCAAAGGCCTCAACTGCAGGCTATCCGCAGCAGATGTTAACTCACATAATTTTTTGGTATCTAATCGAATGAACTTTTCGTCAAAAGTTTTGCGCTCCTACAAACACGAATAAATTAAAGAAAAACAAGGTTAAACACTCAGAAAAGAAGCCTTGGGATATGGTCATTTTTCAATCTGTTCTGTATACTTGACTAGAGACTATGAATAGATTTGCAATAATATCAAAACAGAAGAACCACTAGAAAATTATATGCATATCGAACCTTATTAGAGCGACCAGGTAATTGGTGAAAATTACAATAATCAAGTATCAATCCCAAAATAGCAGGATTGACTCTCTGAGGAAGTTTTATTGCATATTTTTTGGAAGATCCCATGCTCGTTTGAAGTACTTCTCGACATATCATGGGGCAAAACATTGCAACCTCTTCCTCCACTTGTTGAATAGAACCATCAGTCGTTTGGAGCCAGATGTAAGACTTCATCTTGAGAGAGAAGAAAAAAGAAAAACTAAGCAAAGAGAAAAACCACAGGATTTTCCCAACCTTTATAAGAAAAATAAGGAGGAAAGAGAGAGGGGAGACACTCCAGAGTGAACAAAAAATGCACTATTGATATTGCCCCAAGACCGAGGTCACATGTCCTGGAACTCGGTCAAATCCAATACAATTAGGATAGGTATATCACATTCATATGTAAGTGCTTAAATGGAAGAGAACCTTCAAAAACAAGTTGGATAAAGCAAAACTACATTTTCCTTGTCTGCAAGTAAAATGACAGCAATATTTCACAATAAACATTAAGATCTAAACCAAAAATCCTAAACAAAAACCTAATAGAACAATAATCTAACAGACACACTCAACACTGATATAGGTACCCTAGAACTAATCATCGTTAAAAAAATTGATCTTCGTAACAAAATCATTTTGCTTTGACATTTACAAATCATGAGCCATACCTCTGGTTTAACAACTGCCATTGGCCCTTCTGACATCAGCCAATCAACCCAGGAATTTTTCTAATGGAATTTTGCTGATGATGAAACACCTTGTACCTTTGACTTCAAAAGCTTTGTTAATTACGATAGCTAAGGTGCCTCTTTCAGCAGATAAACTTTGTGAACTGATATAAACTCTTGAACTATTGAAATCCGAAATGGCACATTTCCAGATTATGATAAAAGAAGTACACACATTTTCTTAAGAAGAAAGCTGCACTAGACCTTGCCAGTCTACTCAAAGGAACAGCCAAAAATGGGGATGGCCTGGAAACCATTAGGTGTCCTGAAAAGCACAATAAACCGTCATATAGTGCTGAAACTATATAAAAAATTCATAAATTGTAAAATTTATTAGGTTATAGAGAAAGAAGAGAATCAAGAGTATTTAAATCATATAGGGAACAGCTGCATACTAGAAGCAGACCAAAACATAATTATCAAAATCGTAAAATACTGATGGGTATCGTACTATATGATACAATATGAAGACAATTCTATAAGTATCGCCAGGCGAATCAAAAATGACATCATATCATTACAATTCGATACGATTCTTACGATAAGATACAATACACAATACTTTTTAAAATTAGCAAACGGCTTGAATTTTTTTTATGTAGATCGAAAAAAATAAATAGCAAAACTTTTAAGCGCTCTACCATTTCAAATGAAGACGTTTTTTAACATGAACATATACTATATGGGTTGATGAGCCTATAATCACTTTTTAGAGTTTTATATTTTCTCCATAATATTGCTCTATTTTTCTCATGTCACTATCCATAAGCAGATACATAAATCTCCACTCATTAATTTGAATTATTTTATTTTGTTTTGCAGTTTAAAGCTGAGACTAAAGTATTTTCTCTTGTTAATCTATAAAGATTACTAAATAATATCTAATAAATCAATTTAGAATATTTTGGCAACTATTTAGCTTTAAAATTTATTTTTAGTCTATAATAATATTTACTTGACTACTTTTATATATAGTCATGCTAATATGTTTGAAGGTTCAATAAATTGTGTGTTTTATATGTTTAAATATATATTATCACATTTTTCATTTTGTTTTCATATCGTACGATACGATTCAATACGATATATGAAATACGATATGGAGATTTTCGATACACTATACAATTCACGATTTGACAACTATGAACCAAAATAAGATAAACAACTGGACAAAATGTAACCCTAAGAAAGAGAAAACCTCATTTTGAAATAGAATTTAAATAGACAGATATCCCTAATAGTTTTTCTATCAAACAAAAAGGGATTGTTTATAGATAGGATAAGAAGGTGTGAGAGGGGAGAGTGTCCACCCCTTGCATTGCTTGGTTTTCCTACACCAAGATTCCAAATGGAAATACAGGCAAACATTAGGCAACCTAAATTACTTTGTGCAAAAGGATCAAACTAATGTGTAACAACCCGAGTCAAATCCCCAGCTTGAATCAAATCATAATGTACCAAGGCCCTATCCACTGTCTCAAGAGTATACACTTGGGTCATCTTTGAGCACCACATGATGGTCATGACTAAAACTACTATTGATAATAACTTGGTACATTATAGACATATCAATTCTCTCTCCCCTTAAAGCCTCAAACGTCATCATCAATTTCAAACATATAGTCCAGAATCTTGGTCTCTCTAGCCAACCATTGTGGGATAATAACAATGGCCTTGGTGTCCCCACCTCCGTTGCATTCTTTATTAATTGTGGAATAATATCAACCACCTCTTGTCCCCACCACTGGCAACTTGAACGGATGACCCTATTTGATCTTTTGAGAGTCAACAATGGTACCACATGCTATGTTACAATGACTCGAATGGAGTTTCCGATTGAACACGGATATTTTGAGGAATCTGACACGAGTACTCCTCAATTTTATCAATTTTTTATACAAAAGTAAAGTGTCCAGTGTCCATTATCCATACATTTGTCCGAGTATCAAGTGTCATACACAAATACTTTGGGACAAAATAAAGAGTCCGTATAACATAGACCATAAGTAACAATTAGGTCAAATCTTGAGCCCGAACCAAATTATAATGTACCAAGGCCCTATCCACCCTCTCAGAAGTTTTTGTTTGTCCCATCACATGCTCACCCAAAACATCATTATTGAAGATACTATTGGTAATAAATTGGTACCTCATATACATATCAAATTATCCCGCGTTTCAATGTGGAACTGTTACATACTGACTCCTTATCAATAACATAAATGAAAAATAGCGAGGTTTCTTACAATCTCAAGGGAATAGGATACAATTTATTCTCTTAAGAATGGTAGTAGTTCAGTCCACACACTTGTGCATCTGGAGACTCTGTAGTGACACTGCACAATTGAGCTAGAGTCTCCGACCGTCACTCTTTAATCGATCCTAAAAAATTAGCACATAGTTTAAGAATAGGGTCTTGTAAATAATGCTTTAAAGTTCTATCTCTAAAATTAATAATTCTTTAACTGTGGATGCACAAAGATTTAAATCTGACTGGTACTGAGTGTCAGAAAACTATTATTTAAGTGGGTTGCAGGATCCATAGAACTTTGAGTTAAAATAAAGTGCACAGGTTCAACTAATTTTGGACTCCAAACAAAGAAAGGAGATCAATTAAAGAGGGAAGGAGGGTGTAACCACAACCATGATCGGAATTATGACAGTAATAAATAAAAAAATCTCACATTCTAAAGTCTGTATAAAGAGCACCGGTATACTTTGAACTACAAATGTTAAATACTAAATAGAAACTAACAACCACCATTGAGAGACGTGGAAGTGAAAATTAAGAACAGTGTTGCAATTTCCAATTTTGGAAAGATAAAAATTGTAATATGAAAGTTGCTACAAAATGAATACTATAATACTTTGGATTATTACAGTTACCATCACTATTTTCTTTTCAAAATTTGAGGTTCTGTAAATTAGATTGCATACCAAACCACCACTATAGAAAACATAATAATAATGCAATTCATGAACCAAATCCGTATGCAATATATTGATGCATATGTAATATAACATAGGGATGAGTATTGAGCTATGCGACAGTATTAATGCAAAAGCAAACTAAGACAAAGTAAAAAGTTGGGTATCTAATTCTATACAATCAACAAAAAAAATATATATATAAAATCGTTGATTAACAAATTAAATAATGAAAATAGAAAATAACAAATTCAGAACTTTAAGTAAAATAATTTAAGTCCGATAATTTCTGAGGCTCAATGATATAGTTTTGCATACCTAAAAGATGAGGTGAAAATGAGTTCGCCGGCCGTTAAAATTTTCAATGGAGAACAGTCAATCTAGAGAGATTGTTTGTAGAGAGAAATATGTAATTTGAAACTTTGACCGTATTTGATTAAACGGAAGTATGCTACTGAAAATGGAGACAAATGAATGGTGCAGCTAGGGTTTGCAAAAAGCCAAGAGTTTTGCTCTTCGTTTTGTTTGTGATTTGGTTCGCTCATGTTTCTGACACGCGGCCACCGATGTACTTGCCCGCTCACACGTGCCGACGGAAAGGGCTTTGTGTTTTACCCGTTTTCTGATGGGCCAAAATCTGGACCATGCCGACTTGATGATCTGGTGGTGGATCGAGAACGTTGGGTTCTGACTGATAAGCTGCTCGCATATGTAAAAGGATAAGTATAATTTTATCTTCTTATCTTTGGTCATGTACTTTCTCGGTGAGGGTTTCACTTTATTTTTCAGGGGACATAAATTATCTACTAAAGTATTTTTTTATTTTTTTAAAGGTCTTATTTTTGAGAAATATAATATAATTTCATAATTAAAAAAATCAATCAAGCTTGAAAAAATAAGCTTCATGTAAAAGAATAAATAAATTCACTCGAACTAAGAATAAGACCTAAGATCACAATACTTTATTATTAACCACTAGATTAAGATCTCATCGATTTACTGTGTTTGAAAATTTGATTACTGATTCTTATTAGTGATTTTGATTATAATCAATTTTAAAAACAGTAGTTTGTATTTAGTAAATAAAAAATAATTAAACTATAAAAAAGTTAAGAGTTTGGTATAAAAAAATATCAATCACTTATTTCAAGTGAAAATATGGGTAATAGATAAAAGGGAAATGATCCATAGCATCTATATGCTATGGAATAAAAAGTGGCATATAGTATTATATCATCCGTGTAATTAATGAATGGCTACAATTAGATTTGGAAATACGTCGTCTGCTAGTATTACTAGCGGACGTGGTAATGCTAAATTCTGGACGCTTATGCCCATCACTTAGACAATTAACTAAGACAAATCGAAACAGAAACTACATCATCCGCTAGTCTTACTAGCGGACTGATATTGGGGTTCAGTCGGCGAACAAAGGTAAAACGTAGGTCAAATAAAGGGATTTGGGCGAACCTTACTCTGCGATTTGGGCTAACCTTACTCTGCAATTTGGGTGAACAAAGGGGTTACGATACAAAGTAATACGCTTAAGCTTACAGTGCAATTTGGGGGAAGTGCTTCAATGGACGAACAAAGGTAGTATGCGTTCGCTTACAATGCGATTTAGGCGAACTGCTACAGTGTCATTTGGGCAAACAAAGGTAATATGCTACAGTGTGATTTGGGCGAACTGCTAAAACCCTAGAAGCAGAATACAGCAAATCGGCAACAAGTTGTCATCAGATAAAGGCTCGGGTACTTATTTTTTTGATGTTGCGTATATTTAGTCTAATAAATGGATATAATAGGATAATATGGTAATTTTTAAAAAGGTTGGGGATAATTTTATCTATAATTTTTTAGTCCCAATGGTGAGGATTATAATATCTGGTTGACCATGAAATTAAATAATTTCTTATATTAACTCATTTTATAATTTATGTACTAATAGTCTCAAGTCCAAATTTAAAAAAAACAAAATAATTAAAATTAATAATAATATCTCAATTGTAATTTTAACAAACAAACATAGCATTGATGTTCACTTTTAAAAAAAATGAGAATTATTATACACACCAAACAAAACGAAAAACTTACATTGTTAATAAATTAATAGGATGTAAGCAATATTAGTTTATTTTGATACAACCATGCTGGAGTTAAATTTGTATACTTTCAATATTTCAATCATAAAGTTTGTAAATTTTTTTATGCAAATCGAGTGTAATGCAATTTTTATATTAAAAAATGAAATTATTTTAACCTTGCAAATTTTTTTAATAAAAAATTATAAAATTCATTATTGTATACTTATAATAAAACACACACTTATAATAAAACAAAACTCAAGATTGAGGGGTGTGTGTGTTTGTATATTTAAAATATTAAAATATGTGTAGTTGAAAATTATAAATTATAAATAAGTAATAATAAATTGATTAGTTTTAGTAGCATTAAAAAAAGTAATGTTCATTTTTCATAAATTAAAAGTGAGATAGGAGTCCTAAAGAAGAGAAAATGAGGTTGTATTTAGTTTTAATAGAATTGACAACTAATTTATAAAATTAATTAAATAAGTGGAACTCTGTTTAAAATAAGACTCAACAAATTGACAGACAGTTATAGATTATAATTATAATAGGAGCTGAGGTTATAAAGATCGACGGAATATTTGTTTCTTCCTATTTGCAGTTGCAGATACTATATATATATATATATATATATATATATATATATATATATATATATATATATATACGGTCTGAATCAAGTGCATACCCTTTATTTTATTCACCTATGCTCACCCCCCTTTAAGCGACGGTTTCGGTTATACAACCGTCGTCTATACTTTTAGTGACGCTATATGTTATCCATCGCTAAAAACATAGACGACGGTTGTATGACCGAAATCGTCGCCTAAAGGAAAGTGAGCGAGTAAGATAAGGGGTATGCACTTAATCCTTACTCTCTATATATCTATCTAATAAAATACAAATAATTTTGAATTTCCCGCTCACTCAATAAATCATCTGGGCCGTCCAAAGTTTGAGATAAATCCCACCGTTCATATATCTATCTAATAAAATACATCTATCTATCTATCTAATAAAATACAAATGATTTTGAATTTTCCACTCACTCAATAAATCATCTGGGTCGTCCAAAATTTGAGATAAATCTCACCGTTCATACATCTATCTAATAAAATACATCTATCTATCTAATAATCTAATAATAATTTAATAAAATACAAATGACTTTAAATTTTCCGCTCACTCAATAAATTATTTTGATCGTTCAAAGTTTGAGATAAATCATATTGTCCATACAGTGTCGGAGGCACGGGACCCAGCTAGTATATATATATACTAGTAATTGCCCGTGCCTGAAGGCACGGTGTAACGAAAAATTAGATTATAATTCAAAAAATACTATATTATGTAAAGACTCTTTGCAGTTTAAAATAACTTACAATCAGATATAATAATTATCATAATTTACCACACTACCACAATAATTAATTTACCGTTAAAAATAGATATCCAGAAAAATCTAAACTTGTCTACAAAACTTACAATCATCAATAACAATTATCGTAATTCACCACACCACCAGAATAATAATAATAATGATAATAATAATAATAATAATTATTATTATTATTATTATTATAATTATTATTGTTACTATTATTATTATTATTATTAGTATAATTATTATTACTTTATTACTATTATTATTATCACTATTATAATATTCCCTCCGTCCCAGGATAAAAGTCCTTATTACTATTTTGAGTAGTCCCATATTAAATGTCTAATTTCCTTTAATAATTAAATTTTTACACATTTTTTCCTATTATGCCCGTAGCATTAAATATCTCATATTTTTCTTATTCTAATTCTCTCTCCATATTTAATGACATATTATTATGGGCAATTTTGTCAGTTTATTTCTCTTCTTAATATGCGTGAAAAGTCCACCAGGACTTTTATCTTGGAACGGAGGGAGTAGTATTATTATAATTATTATTAATTTATTATTATAATTATAATTATTATAATAATAATTATTATTATTATTGTTCTTCTTCTTATTATAATAATAGTTATTATTATTATTATAATTATTAATATTTTGAATTAAAATTAAAATGAATCTGAACTGTACTTGTGTTTTTCCGCCCAAATTATTATTATTATTATAATTATTATTGTTATTATTAGTATAATTATTATTACTTTATTACTATTATTATTATCACTATTATAATAGTATTATTATCATTATTATTGTTTTTATTATTGTAATAATAGTTATTATTATTAGTAGTAGTAGTACTAATAATAATTATAATTATTAATATTTTGAATTAAAATTAAAATAAATCTGAACCGTACTTGTGTTTTTTCGCCCAAATTAATTAGAATGAATCTGAATCTTTATTTTATAGATTACTATTAATATTATTATTACTATAATTATTATTATTTTTTTATTACTATTAATTATTATTATTACTATTAGTAGTAGTAGTAGTGCTATTATAATAATAATAATTATTATTATTAGTACTATTATAATTATTATTATTACTATTATTATTATTATTATTATTATTATTATTTGTTTGTGTGTGTGAAGAAGAGAGGAGAGAGAAAGATTTTGTGTGTTAACATGAGAGATAGTAGGTTGTAGGGGTGAATTTGATTTGGGCGGGAAAAAATATGAGCCTTTAGATTAAGTTGAAAGAATTAAGTTAAAATGAATCTGAACCATTTTTATGCTTTGTCAAATGAAAGATTCAAAATGGGTTCTGTTTTATTATATAGATATGATATATCCCATCCATAAAGTAAAGAGGGGAAAATATATTCATAAAAAAATTAAATTCAATGCTGAGAGAGACAGCACGTGACAAAATTAAGGAGGCTGAGCTGAGACTACATATTCTTGAAACAAATTTCGCTCTTCTACAGGTCAACCTTATTCTTTGTATGGGTGGGTCCCAACTTTTCTTTAGTTCAATTTGCTTTCGAATTTACACAACTTATTGGGATACTCTTCATTTTAAATAAATAAATTTTTTTTTATTTTATGATTAAAATTTAAAATGTAACATCATACAAACAGGATAGAGATTATATTTTAAATTTAGACTATAAAATAAAATAAAGAGTCTCTATTTATTTAAAATAGAGAGTATCCTGATCCCCAAACTGGATATGCCACCAATCTCATTTCTTACATTCATTATTCTAAAATAATTACTCTTTCTGTTCTTAAAAAGATAATTTAAAATATTAAAATAAAGTATATAAAATAAAAATACCTATCATATTATATAACTAAAGTCGCTACAAATAAATTTAATTTTTTTTACTTAAAAGTGTATGTGACACCCCCAAAATAAGTTTAATCCATCCAACCTATTCTGAGTCGTCAAATACATGGTAAAGAAAATAACTATAATTTTATTACTACAATTATTGTGCAAAATACAACAACACATATACTGTGAGTTTTAATACCAATTGTGACTCATGACCCAACTATGGACAACACCTCATAATGATACCTTACATAAAAAGACAATCTAGAACTGTTTTAAAAATTAAAATATTTGGGAAGTGCTTAAGGAAACCTTCGTACATAGGAGGTCATGAATCTAAGTTATGATAGATATCATATGTCCAAAGAATTATCATTGGTTGATCCAATAGACCCAAAAAAAACGAGAAGATTACTATCATGTTCCTTTCAATGGATAGTCTTCTCTTGACATATAACTATCTCCACTGTCTGCGATTGAACATTATGTTTCAACCCAACTCCAAGATCGTATAGGTAGTGCTCGTAGATATACTCAGCAAGTGGATGTGCATAACCCTTTCTTATGATAACACGAGATTGTATATCATAAGACATCTTGTATGATAGTGGCAAAACACACTTCCAAAGTTGGGTTCACCTCACCCTATTGTTGTTCACCAAAATCAATTATTAAGTGACGTATAATATACGACACACACATCTTAGGTCCACAATACAATTATATATTGTATGTCATGTCGTTTTATAATGTGTTAGAAAAATTGATAGTCTCGGACCACCACACTATTCCCCTGTTATCCCCGCTCGATCCAGCTACACTTTTATTACCTGAAAAGAATTGTGAAGCAAAATGGGTGAGCACAACTAGCCCAGTAAAGAATATCATAACTACAGATAATTAAATTATCAATAGGCTTCATCAGTAATAAATCAAATATTTAGAACATATGGTAGATGATAAAACTTATCAACCATAGTTGCAGCAGAACGAGCAATCTATTAGAAGAGTCAAATAGACCATAAAGTCTATTATCTTCTCCATGTTAAAAGTTCACCAACAATGCTTTAATCCTATAACATTAATCAACAGATCATGTTCACAGTCATGTGAATAACTCATAATCATAATTGTAGTTCTAATTTTCTCTTCTCATCTAAAACGAATATATTTTTCATCACATGTCTTTACATGAAACATCAAAGATCATGGTTATACAAAATCACAGTTCCTGTTCATAATCATACTAATAAGTTCATCTTTGCACTACAGGGCCAAAGATATTCATTAACAATTCATCTTTGAACTTCATGCCAAAAATATTCAACAACATGTCATCTTTGCACTACGGGCCAAAGATATTCAACAACAGGTCATCTTTGCACCACGGGCCAAAAATGTTCATCAACGATTCATCTTTGCACTACAGGCCAAATATATTAATATCTCAAAGAAATATATAATCATTTCAGAATTTATATAAACAATAATTATAATCATGTTGATTAATTCACCTTTGCACTCAAGTTAAAGATATTCAATTATAAATTAATGGTCATGATCATACCAGTCAACCATTCATCTTTGTATTACTGGCCAAAGAGAATCCATAGTCACAATCATACCAATAATTTACCCATCTTTACACTTAAGTCAAAGAGAAATTTCATCACCAGGATTATAAAAATGTTATACATGATAATAAAAATAATACGATCAACAACTGCATTTAATTTCAAGAGTAATATTCACAAATCAATGATTTCATAACACCTTAATCCAAATGTTATATTATATTAAATAAATTTACATAAAATAATAAAAATATGTTATTTAGATATTTCAGTCATGTCAATTATCAAACAACTTTTTTCATTCAGATTTAACACATTTAAATTCAGATTTATTCAATTTTAATCCAACACCCTTTGGTATCATTTTCTCCGCCTATCTAAAAGAGTTTCTACTCCATACCTTCTAACTTTTTTATTCATTTAACTTTTTAAAAGTAATAAATTTTGTAATTACTATATAATTTTTGAAATTCAAATAAAAAATAAAAAATTGATCCCATCTTTGAGAAAATGAAGTAATCCACCTTCCAAAATTAGAGATACAACTTAATTTTTAAGGTCAAACGACGACAGTATTAAACTTTAAATGTATGTGAATTTATTTAATATTAATTGATATAATTATTATATTTGTATAGTATATAACAAAAATTATTAATATCAAAATTTATTTTATTCAAAACTTTTATAATTATTTTTTTAATATGCGATAGCTTAAATTTAAAAGTCAAATTATATATCTTATTTTGGAGCGGAGGAAGTAGTATTAGATTACATAATTTTGAGTTTGACTGTTTAATTTTTGAAATATAGGAACGTGTGCTTAAAAGAGAGACTGACTTCCCCATGACCGCCATGAGGCCCATGACGTTACCTACGGATTTCTCAAGTCATTTTTTAGCGAACTTGTACGGGCTGAAATATCACAATACTTTCATTTCAAGAGTTGGGCGGCCCCGAGCACTATATACTGGGCCACTTGATTGGCCCGGCAATTGGTCAATCACTCAATATTGATGCTTATTTAGCCTTCTCCAATCTGGTTTATTGGATCAAAGTTATTTGTTCTTTTTTATCCAATAAACTATGACATTAATTTCTAAGTTTCTTAGTAGTATCAATCGATGTATGTATGTATGTATATTCATTTTATAGTGTTTCTTAGGAATTTTCTTAATTATTCACTAGTTACTGTATCTGATTTACATGTAGAATTTTTATAAATTAATATTGTTAGAACTGAAATTTTTTAATTATTTTGAGAATTATTATTTAATCGATAAATTAACAATTTATTAATTTAAAGAGTTTTTTCCTATTCGGTGAACATGAATTTAATTACATTAAAATTATTGCATTTTATTGATGTTTATATCATACTTTTTTTGATGCAATGTATCATACTTATTAAATTAATGTAATAATAGAATTCATTGTAAGTGATATTAATTATTTTTAATAATTCAATAATGTTCATTGTATCCACTTTTCAAATTACATTCACATTTTATTTCAAAAAAAATTTATATTCACATTAAGTTTAATTAATTTGTATATATAAGTTCATTGTACTAGAATTTAAGGATGAAATTCAATTAGATTTGAATTTTAAGATAAAATAAATGAGAATAGAATTATATTTTACAAGATTACCCTAGATATATTTGTAATTTAAAAGAATTATTAATTTATGATTTTGATGGGACCATATATTTATATAAGGGTCTTTTTAAAAATTATTATTTTATCAAAATTATTAATTTATCCCATTAGCCCAAGTCGGGGTTGAAAAAAAATATTATTTTAGAGAGATTATTAATTTATCGAGTATTGACTTATAGAGGTTCTACTGTAATTGATTTGACTATAATATTATTCGGGAACAATATTTTAGTCGATTGGTTTATTTTTTAAAGCTTTTTTCGTTGTTGACAAAACCTTGTACTAAGAATATGGAATAATTTTCATTGATAATTGAATTGAATTACAAAATTAGTAGAGTCGAGGTGATAACTCATTCCGTACCGAATTAAAATTCGAAACACAAGAACATATATATTTCTAAAAATAAAAAAAATAAATAGACCTGAGTAGTTTTTTAACACAAGCAACGAAGAAGAAACGGTCTTAATATTTCCGTACTCAAATCTGAATAGATTTGACTTTAGTCCATTAATGTCAATCAAACCTCCTCCACAGAGATCATGGATAAAAGCTCCGTAGAATGAGAAAATCTCGAACTAGGAGAAGAAAAGGATACATAAATTGGAAAAAAAATTATTCAAACTAGGAGAAATAAAACTCCATAGAAGAAGAAAATAAGAGCGAAGAAACGTAAGAAAAAACTTTGGGAAGGGTCTCTTTAGTGTAGCTGAGATACCCTCCCATATCTAGAAAAAGTGGAGACGAGGATTTTTGTAAGGAGAAAAGAGGCTAGGGAATTATGTTATGAGACATTCGGGTTTCTAAATTATTTTTGAAAGCTTTAGTTTGGTTGTTTGGTAAGAAATTATGCTGACAGGTTATTTGGGTCTTCATTTACTTATTATTTGAATTTGCTGCATCCAATAAATTTGTTTATTATAGTGTTTAATACTACTATTTTACACTGGATTAACGATTTCTCTGAAGTTTATGTGATTTAAATAAAATTTGTAAAAATTAATTTATATGGATATCGAAACCAATAAATGAAGACAGAGTTTTGTTGTTAGGCAGATACAGTAAGTAAAATACTATTCCAAATGTTAACTGAATAATTAAATTACGGAATTTTTGGTTAAAATTTTGTACAACTTATTCTGAACTTGAGAAGGTCTCTCCTATGGATTGGCACCCTTTTAGTGATGGGCGTGAGGCAAATTATCCGCGCGCGCAGTCACGTAGATGGTCAGGATGCCAAAAATGGGCCAATCCTTCTTGGAGAACAGAGACACACACAGGTACAACATCTATTTTATATGATTCTGATTCGTTGTTTCCTCATCCGTAATCCTGCCTTCGACATGTGTTATCTCACCCGCTTTTCCTCATTTATCCCTCCTTTTTATCGAATATGCCAGTATTCTAAATTTTTAAGAAGAATAACGGGGAGTAATAATTGGAGCAAGTCAAATCCGGACCAGACCCGGTTTATCCATTGACACCCTAATCGCCTTGTGGGGGTAGCCATCTTATCTTATTAGTAGTATTATAGACTTGTAGTAGTAACAGAAAAAGTGGGAGGGCGGAGTAGTATTGTTTAAAAGTGGGGTGTTGAATATTGGGAACAGGAGCACCAAGTTGAGGAGTTAATGTTCAAAATCCAAAGTCAGCAAATTTGGATGGACGTTGGTAAAATCAATTGTTACAGTGAAGCTGGCTGCCTGGCTGGCTGGTTATCTGGGCATTGTAATGTGTTGTAGGTGGAAAATAGTCCACAAACACAACATGTGGTCTACCTCAATTTAAACCCCTCCCTCAAAATCACATGCCAACCGTCCTCCTCAGATTCCGCCCTTTTTCTAATTTGACTCTCCGCTTACCAAAAAGTCTTTTGCACTACTAGTAGTACTTCTGTTGTCCATGGCTGCCAGAATTGCAGTTGCCTCCGGCTCATGGTCGTTCCGTTTTGGCAGACGCCCAGTTTCTGGGTCCAAAATCCATCTCCGGTGTCGCACCTATTTTGCTATTTCCCCCCTCAATTCGCAAAGATTCACTTATTAGAATGCCAAGGAAAACCAGCAACTCGACCTTGTGTTTCGTTGTGGAGGGTGATCAAATATCGGAACTGAGCTCGGTGGAAGAGGAAGAGAGATCAGAAGGAATCGAGAAACAGGTATCCGGTGGTGGTCGTGCGGAGGGGAGAATGGCGAGAAAAAAATCGGAAAGGTTCACTTACCTGGTTGCGGCTGTCATGTCTAGTTTTGGTATTACGTCCATGGCCGTCTTGGCTGTTTACTATAGGTTCTCTTGGCAAATGGAGGTAATAATAATAATAATAATAATAATAATTTCATACTTATTTTTGTCATTATGAAATACTACTTTATTGGGTAATGTTGGTGGTTTTGTGTTGCTTATATATAGGGAGGAGAAATTCCCTATTCGGAGATGTTTGGTACATTTGCACTCTCTGTGGGAGCCGCTGTAAGTGCCATAATTCTCTGCATCGAAAAGATGATGTAAATGGTACTCTACATACATTTGCACTCTCTGAGAATGTGTTTGTTTTTTTCAGGTGGGAATGGAGTTTTGGGCGAGATGGGCGCACAAAGCGTTGTGGCACGCTTCCTTGTGGCACATGCACGAGGTATTCCTTGTACTCCGGCCTAACTAGTTACACATATAAATATAGTCACACCATATCAATCAATTTTCTAACTAGTTGTACTTCGTTGTTGTCAAATATAGTCACACCATAAACCTCGAGAAGGAGCGTTTGAGCTGAACGATGTATTTGCCATAATAAACGCGGTTCCAGCCATAGCTCTAATGGCCTATGGTTTCTTCCATAAAGGCCTCTTTCCTGGCCTCTGTTTTGGTGCCGTAAGTACTACTGCAACCCCTCTTTCGGTCTTTCCCCTCCCCTCTCCTCTCCTTCAATCTTTATAGTAATTAATTTTCAGAATTGACCATTAAATGTGTTGACAAGTACTACTAGTATGAGATGCGATTAATGTTGTTGTAGTATTGATAATGACATTTATATATATATACATACATGTTGAAATTACTCTTTTTGTTCGACAAAATTAATCTTATTTCCAAATAAATGATAAGATGTGTATGGTTGTTTGAATAATAATAGGGATTGGGAATCACTATATTCGGAATGGCCTACATGTTCGTACACGACGGTCTTGTTCATAAACGGTTCCCGGTGGGTCCCATTGCAAATGTTCCCTACTTGAGGCGAGTTGCAGCTGCTCACCAGGTATATTATAAGGAGGAATGAATTTGACATGATATTAGTAATGTAAAGTAGTAGGAACGTACAGATAATGATGATAGATTAATGAAAGAAATTATGTGTGTATAGCTGCATCACATGGAAAAGTTCGATGGAGTTCCATATGGGCTGTTTCTGGGTCCTAAGGTACGTACTTAATTGCTCCTCCCCTTCTCTTCTCTTCTCTTCTCTTCATGTGATTGTTTTTAGTGTTTACGAAGAAGTTAAAAATTAAAGCAGTAAAGTAATAGTATACTTATATTTACTCCCTCCATCGTCTAGCTATGGTTTTTGTGATTTTTCTTTTTTATATATGGAATGATATAATATTACGTGGATTGTATTGCAGGAAGTTGAACAAGTTGGAGGGCAGGAAGCGTTGGACAAAGAGATTAAGCGGAGAATCAAGTCTTCTACTACAAGTAGTAGGTGTTAGGTTGTAAATACTCCGCCCGTCATAAAGAAATATGAGTGTGTATATGTTGTCTTTTTTGAATCACGTCCTCAACCGTGTCCCCTTCGATGCTAAAATACAAATTTTGATAGACACAGAATTAACTTACTGAATGAAAACAAAAAAAAACTAAGTTTCTACTTTGTAGTAACTTTTGGGAATTACTTCCACTTATACTTACTTCTAGTCCCTCTCTTGTTTTTTTTTCTTTCTTTCTTTTTATTTTTATGTGCAACAAACTAAGGTATATTGCTCTTAAAATAATTACAGATATATGAAAGAATTTTCACCGCACCTACATTAGAGTCAAAGCTCGGGGACTTTCCTTCGAGTTGCGGATAAGACGTAGAGTTGTCACTAATTATCGGTTGTGGATAAATCAAACTTAAATATTGAGCTCGAAAATTCTAGCCTACTCTTGTATTAGTATGTACATGTATATATATATATATATATGGTTCTATCACAACAACCGGTTGCTGTGGAGCAATCTCTTTTTTGACCTGTTAATTTTTTTTCCGACTCTGACCGATATTTCAGCAGGCCAAAAAAGGGGTTGATACACAGCAACCAGTTGCTGTGAATGAAGCCCCTATATACATATGTATACGCCAGTCACTGTTTATATATATATGTTTATCAGTCACTGTATATCTTAAATATTTACTAAAACCTTGTAATAGTTCAAAGAAACTGATATTTTCACATGTTAAAAATGTTATTTTCATGTGAGTCTATTTCACACGTTGGTGAGACCCATACTATTCATGTGCTCGAGATCATATAAAAATAGTCAATTTTCTAAAATATAATAGCGATTTTTATATTTTAAATCAATTTAAGATATTTTTAGATTTATGATTAACGAGATTCTCTACTATTTAAACTGTCATAGCCACTTTAATTAGCAAATAATGGCAATTAAAAAGAGCATGGCATACACTTAAAATATGGGAAGCAAAGTAAAATATTGTAGTCTAGTATATGATATGAAAACCATAATTAACGTGGAGTAAAATATGTAATACATTTTATAGCATATTTATAACAGTACTGTATAAGTACGAATATTAGACAAATAAAAAAGAAAAGAAAAGAGATGGCTGGTTAAGTATTATAACAATTTCGAAAAGACCTAAATTTGGATTTAAAAAAACAAATCAAAATGGTAATCTAATTTTCTTAGAATGAGATTATTATTATTATTATTATTATTATTGTGGGAGGAAGTTGAGATATACACATTTTTTTAAAAATAATTTTGAACACTCGAAACAAATACTATACGTTAGTATAAAATTGTAGTGTATATCATTCATATCACATATGTTAAAGTAAGGATATTAAATATTGCAATTATTTTGTGCCAAGTGTCTTCACTTGACTAAATTGGCGGCAGGCAGGCCTAACATGTCAATTCAGGTACAATATTTATACTGCTGATAAACACTTTGTGCTTCGTGGTGCGGCCTGGTCTCCTCATCCAATGTTGTGTTTTATTATTATTATTATTATTATTATTATTATAGCAGCCTCCTCTTCCTCCTCATCATGGATTGGGCCTAAAATTTTCAATTAATCTAATTGGGTGGGTGCGTGGGGCACTCACACCTTATCACCTTTCTTACTTTATTTTATCTACGTAACCTAACCCCCTAGACTAAGACTCCCACTCCCACTCTGGCCCGGCCTGCAAACGGAGGAACATCCCACTAGTTTTATGTCGTAGGGCACGTACGTAATCGGGGTTTAATCCTTCCCTCTAATTACACAATTGCATTGCTAACAGCTGCTCTATATATTAAATTTAAATTACTTAGAAATAAGAATATTCTTCTATCTCCAATCGCAGGTTTTCTCCCCGAAGTCATGTCTCCACTCCAAATTAAGTGGTGCTCCATAAAATTAAATAATTAATAAATTAGATCTGAAATAACATCTGAGTTTTTTAATAACTAAAAAGTATAAAACATATAATAATTTTTAAATTTAAAAATATATCAAATTAACTTTTCAAAAATTAATAATAATTTTAAAATTTAGAATTGAGGGAGTACAATATTTATAGAGGCTCCATATTAAAAAAAAAATTCCTTAAAATGATTTAAATTTATGTCTCAATCTTACCGATTAAGAGACTATACAAAACAAACAAAATTTTAATAAATAACTTTATTCTCTTAACAAATCAAATCGAGGTAACTTCACATATTATTATTATTATTTTAATTTTTAGGAGAGGGGGAAGTTCTGTCTGGGACCCTTAAATCTTAAAGTTCGGTTTTCCTGCACACAGCTCATATTTGTTTGCAGCTGAGCAGAATGTGGTAACTGGTAAGGTTGGGCCTGCCCTTCTAGGTTAGGTATTTGTCATTGGTCCGTCCATATTTGGCAAAAATGAATATCATTTCTAATTTACCTAAAAGAAAAGAAAAATTTTACCCATGATTAATTTGGTTTGGCCCAATACCGTACTGTAGGAGTACTACACTTTTGAGCCCAAAATTTTACCCTCATTTATTTTCAAGATTAAAAGTGATATTCTAGTTGTAGAAATATTGCAAGCCATTCACTCTAACAATAATTTGCACGCAAGCCCTCTCGCATTTGTGATGAATTCTTTTTTGGCCCTGGCAGGCAGGATGATGGAAGTGTACTAGATTTAGATGTCCAATCTGGACCATTCATTGAATGTCCCCGCTCAATCAGACAGCCAGAGTAGTGGGACCCAGTTCGTCAACCTGATAGTATACCTAATCTCCACGTGTCCTATAATCCCTGATATCGTAGACGGACTCTCACTCACCCAACGAAACGAAAAGTCAGACATTCTAGATTTGCTTTATCCGATGCCAGGTGTCAAGATCACCATCGCGGAATGACGGCACTACCCTTCCTTCTCCTGCCCATCCCCGTCACCTCTCATCGGCAATCTCATGTGATCGGCTATATATTGTCCTCCCTACTAAATAATATATCTTTTTTTCTTCTTCTTCAGATCCAACCACCAGGGATATAGTTTGGGGCTTTTCTCTCTTCCAAAAATCTAAAAGGTACGACTTTGTTTTATCTTTATAGCATTCCTAATACAATTATTACTTAACTACCATTTTATTTGCGTGGATTTGTTTAATGGATGTTTTGATCTGGTGGTGCTAGTATGTGTATACTGTTTGTGATTGTATTATTAGAATATGATGTTTTTATATCTGGGTTTAGTGGATCGCATGTTGTAAATCTGTGATTAGGTGGGACTCGAATTGAATTAGGAGTCGCGATATAGTAGATGTGGGTTATCTCAGGATCGAGAGTCGAAACCAATTGCTCTGATGTTTTTGATTTTAATCGAATCATTAGATTACTTTGTTGTTTGAATTGAAACAATTTCTATTAAACACTAGGATTTAATTAGATCAAAATTATTGACTTGGTATCATTTACTAAATTATTGGTTCTGGCCTGATCCGTTTATATGATGGTTTCAAAACCTCAAAGTTTTAATAATTTGCTGCTGTACAAGAGAGAGAGAGAGGAGTGTTTTCTTGTGTTGTGTATTGTAAACGGAATCGAGAATTAAGAAGCAATATAATCTTCGTTAAAAATTTCGGATGGCATTGTTTTGGGTTTCATTGCTTATTCAGTTTCATTTGGAGGGGTTGTTAATGGAGTAGGAGTAAGCTTGTTATTGGATATAATTGCTTAGTTGTGTTTTTAATCTGATAAACAGTTAGGTCTCCCTTGATAATTTTCAAATACATTAGGGGATGATATCAAGGGGATGACTTGCGTGTTTTCATTATTTGTTATGTTGTTGACAGTATTTTTGCAGTGTTTATGAAATTGTTTTCCCTGCCTCCTCTTGTTCATTTTCCCCCCTAGGAACTTATTGTCTGCTATATTACAACAACACTTACAATTGGATTTCTTGATTTTCACTGCAGGAGGGAAGGCCATGTATGTTTTTGAGCTGAACTGGCATTTTCACCAACAATCAAGTTATTAATTCCTTTAGTGTACAGGATATGGGTAAATGCGAGGGCTGTGGAAAATTGGGAAGAATGATGCCAATGGACATGGTTGTTAATGCTTATCAATTTTCTCTTCTGCTATCACCTGTTGTTTCTGTTTGGGATTGTATTGTCCGCAAGATGAGGTATTCCTTCAGACCTGAGTGGGTGTAGTATCCAGATTCTGTTGCTATTAGTTCCTGAGTTTAAGTTAGTAATAGTTTATTAGTGTTAAATATCAAATTCAAAGGAATAAGTAAAAGGAAAAGAGAGATAATTACAAAGAGATAGTTATAGTGATAATGTATACGTCTTAGAGAATTGCTCTTGAAGAAAAGAAAGTCTTAAAAGTAAGAAGTTAGCAGACAGGCCTGAGTTTTAGGGAGCTTAGAGAGAAAGGACATACGATGGAATGTGCTAAAGTGTCATCTGGTATTAGAAAAGTCAAGAAGAAGCAAGCAAAGGATGAGTTGGACCGCATCAAACAGGCTGAGAAGAAAAAGAGGCGCTTGGAGAAAGCCCTGGCTACTTCTGCAGCAATCCGATCCGAGTTAGAAAAGAAGAAGCAGAAAAAGAAGGAAGAACAACAAAGGCTTGATGAGGAGGGTGCTGCAATTGCTGAAGCAGTTGCTCTGCATGTCCTACTTGGCGAAGACTCGGACTGACTCATGTAAAATCATGCTCGAGAAGGATGAGTGGTTTGAACCTTGGGATTGTGATAACAAGTTTGACCTCTTTATGACAGGAAAGAAAGCAGTTCTGCCTCGTCAAGATCTCTCAATGCGTTCACTTGAAGGAATTGGGAGGGTTTCTAATGCCCACAGATCTGGATGCATGTGGAATGATTGTGGCAACAATGCGTGGACAGTCTCATCTGGGCCTTTCATAAGGGACTTCCACATGCCATATTTTAATGAGCAAGATTTGGAGGCTGCAGATATCTCTGCAGGTGTAATAGCTGCGCAGGCTGTTGCGTCACTCCAAATTACAGAAGATTCACATGTAGACGCATTTATGTTCAACCGGATGTTAAGCGGGTAACATAATGTATCGGTTATTTTGCTTCACTCACCTTTGTGATGCTTTAGTAGTAGAGATGATGTCCTAAATAATGTTCTGTAGATATTTTTGCTGAACATTCAGATCTTACTTGTATTGGTGTTGGTGTGAACATTTTTCACTGCCATACTCTGAAAGCTTTTATTTTATGCGTTGATTGCTCATGATAACTTTTATCTCCTTGCAAAGTCGTCTCAGAACCATCAATGGAGTGCAATTTTATTATTCTGTGTTTATTTTTTTGATTCATATCATATGGGCAAAGTGATAAGAACAGAATCATTGTACAGGATTCTTACCCAAGGGCACTGGCAGCTGCATTTTAGCAACTATGGAGGCCTGTTTGCTGCCTTTACTTTTTCTCTCTTTCTTTCGTTCCCTAATTTATACTATATAGTTTGATATGGTATGACCTTCTTCATTCCCAATCAAATCTCCAGGATTTGATATTCTATGGAACATTGGCTGTGTGACAATTGGATCTCCGATATTTAAAATTTGTTGGAAGCATTGGCATTTTCTTGAATTGGAATAATTGGACAATAAGAGGAATTGAATATTGATGGCCAGCAATCAGCATATTGGGTTGGGGGAGTCATGCTTACATTAATTGAACACGATAAAACATGTGTCAACATTTTCGAACGTAAATCCAAAATACAGTGGCTGTGCTTGTTTGCTTGCTTGATACCAGATGTTGGTTCAATCATTTTTATCTACATTTCCCATAAGACGCCAAAAAAAGGACGCATGCACCTTAATTTTACTCTTGCTTGCTTCAAGCGGAGATCAGCACAAATTGTTTGCAATTATGTCGCATAATATTGAAATGTTTATATTTATTTACACTCCTTCCCCTCCAAAATTAAATATACAATCTAATTTTTGAAATCAAACGACAGCATATTAACTTTCAAAATTAGTATGACTCGTAAAATTTTAAAATGAAATAAATTTTCTTTTTGATTTGTTCAAATCTATTTTTGACATTACAACCACACCCCTTTTCCCCTCTATCTATCCTCTATTTTATTGTTTCAAGAAAGAGTTGAAAAATTAAATAAAATAAAAAAGATGATAATAAAGTAATTAAGATGAGTAATTTGGAGATCAAAATATTTTCTTGATTGGCTTATACTTTCAAACCAAGACAAGTAAATTTGGATAGAGAGAGTACTATATGATTATAATTATTGTATAAATTAAAATTAAATAAATCAAATCAGTATTTCTACATGTGTTTTTGCTATTTTCACATGATTTCTCTTAATATTAAAAATACTTATAAAAATATAAGTTCCTTAAATAAATTCACATAAATTTAAAATGATATCAAAATAACGATGTCTATAGTCAGTTCATTTTTAATTCTTTTATGGGAGGAAGTTACAAAATGTGGTAAACGTAATGGGTGTCTTTATCACTATCACAACCATGCACAATGCATTTCCAGTAAATTATCGAAGCGTACCGTAAAAGGTGAATTTCCATCATATCAGATGGTGAGATTAAATAATAGCCCATTTTGAAACATTCAACATGTCAGAATTGAAGAAAGTAAAGAAAAAAACAGTGTTAAATTTTAAATGTACTACTATTCTGTCAGTATCAACAGCCTCGTAGAAAAACTGAATTTTACATTAATTCACAATGAAAAATTGACAATGAATTCTGCTCGTCTTGACTAGTACTAGTACTGGTACACAAAGCACTGCTGCTCTAGGAGAAAACACTCCATTACATACTTTGTCTCTGTGGTGCTTCTGCATCACGTCGTCTTTGTTGCAGGAGAACATCCTCATCATCCACTTCTGAACTGCCAGATGGTTTTGGACCAGCAGAAACAAGGTTTTTAAACCAAGCAGTCTGAAATCTAGGAGATCCTCTGTTAGAATTTCCAGCGGACTCTGAAGAAGCAGCTGAGTTGGAATTAACACCCAAAAGAAATCGATATGCCACTTTGCTCGCAGATACAATCTCAGTTTTCGCTTGCCTCAACTATTTTAACAAAATAACAAAAATATTAATAAATATAAAAAAGAAATAAGAGAAAACATAGTTATATTAAATTACTGAACCGAAATAGTACTTAAAAAAAGCAACCAAGGGCAAATGCAATTCGGTATCTCTGTGAAAGATATTCCCTTTGGAGTTGGCCATCAAGAAAGAAAGATTCTGCACAAGATCTTAAACATGATGTATAGCTGCAGGGGTTGTAAGACGGATAAATTCAAATACTTTAATGGATAACTAGATGTCTCTACTATTTTACTTCTCTTTACTTTAATAATCTGTTCATGGGATGCACATGGTCTACAAAGTGGTCACACCAAAACTACCAAGGCAGACCAATCTTAGTTGGGGCTTTATATACTACAAATGATAATAAAGAGGGGGCCGGCGCTAAGAAAGGAACAGGAGTTTCTGTCACTCATCATTGTAGTTAGTATTCTGGTTGATTTTAGTAAGAACAGGTCAAGAGATGTTACTACAAATGAAAAGCGCTGCAGTCTTACCCGAAAAGCTGTGTTTCCAGCTATTTCTACAGCAGTATCACCAGCATTAGCGAACCTGTTAACCCAACCTGTAAGAGAAGCTATTAGAACATTCTTCACATTGTGAATTGCTTCAACAAAGCTTTTCTCCTATTGAGGATTTTTTTCCTAGTCAGGCAAATGGAAAAGCATAAAAGCAACTAAGTCAGTCAAAGGGATAATTTTGAAAATGTATTTTGGTATTAAAAAAAAAGATTTGCTGAAAGGGAGCTAAAATATGCACACATAGACACATGTTAAAGAAAAAGAGCAATAATAAGGGAAACATAATGACCTCAAAGTGCTACTTATTACCAAATTCAGAAAAGAAAAAAAATCATAAGAAAAGTGGTGTACAGATGAAAATTTAAAAATTATATATCTGTCATCCCTATGGATGATTACTGCTTGATTTCAAATAGCCAAATGTTTAGGTAGTTGCTCAAGCACCATAAAACAGATGCATATACATCAATCCACGGCACAAGCTAGCCAGCCATGCACATACTGTTTCTGGATTAAACTTGATCGTTGATTTTATAGATCCGGTTTTTACTTAAGGACCTTCAGGTTACAAATTTGATAATCAGAATTCACAAAAATTGTCACGTGTAAATATAAAATTACTTATATATAAAACTAAAAGAAAAACAAATTACCAGGAAGTTTAGGAACACCAAGTCTTTCACAAAATTCGTCACAAAAGTGATTGCAGTTTTTTGATAGCAAGTCATAAGAGTGCCCAGGCCACTCTCTACTGAGTTCCCTCAGAATCTGATTGACCTTGAAGATAGAAAAGTTTGTTTTACCAAGTACAATGCATTCCCGATAGGTATACATAGGATTCTTTCCAGAAGGGCAACTAAAAACTCCAGTGCCTTGTTCACAATACCCAAATGACCACTCGTCGTCTCCATAAACCTGCATATATTGCACATACCTATCCAATCATTAAGGTGTACAAATCACCAAATTTACAAACAATAATCCATAACTAAAATCAGTTGAAGTATAAGGTCACATTAATTTATTTTTTTAAATAAGTATAAGTACATTAGAGAACCGTCGAAAAAGAGCAGAACCCATGGACATTGGGAGTAGTTTACAGGTCAAATGGAAAGCAATTAAAAGGAAGATCCATCACAAAATATGAGGTAAACTAAAATGGGCATAAGCAATGTAATCACACTAACCTTATTATTTAATAAAAGGAAAGCAATGGCAAGGTTGAGTAGACAAGTATACAAAACCATCCAACAAGAAGCCAATACAACAATTTACCACAAGAGGAAAAGTGTCACGATCCACAAATAACTCCAATATTACTCTTTCAAAAGTTACCGTGGAAAGGTCGTCCAAGGAAAATATGCTAATACATCGCAGGAGAAAGCACCTGATTCTCAAAAAATGTAGTCCAGTCTTTCTAAAAACTTCAAAGCAGACATGAAACAGCATGTTGCCATGTTCCAATTAATCCTATTACTCATTTCATCTGACTTAATCCCCCCCCCCCCCGGCGCCTTTTCTACTACTCATAACTTAGACTTTTAATAAAACTAACACCTCATATGATAATACTTCCAAAAAGACATAATAAAGGAGAAATAAAGATATGGTCAAGCATTTCTGATGCAGCCCATAAAATTGATGGAACGAATATGGGGAGGAGTAGGGAGTGTAGGAGCAGTCCATCTCCTTGGAAAGGTCGAATAAAATATCTCATCCTAGAGAAATAAGATACCAAAAATTCTACAATATAAGCCAGAGAATCGAGCTTCAAAAGAAAAAGAAGATTGTGTTTATTACTTAGAAAGACAGTGTACCAAGGCAAAGGTTTGGTTCACTGATTAAAGTGACCAACCTTCAAGGCATTTGCTAAGGTTCAAGCCTCATCAACACCCCTCCCCTTGAATAAAATGTAATAGTTGTTCTTGATGATATCAAAAAAGGGAATATCTTGTACCAACATTGACATTGCATTGACCTATTACAAAGGACCCCATTGAATGTCTATTTGGAAAGACTGGAGATTTTCTGACTATAAATAATATATACAAATAAATACCAGGAATGTAAATTTAATGACACCCTAATATAACACCAAAAGACCCAATACCAATTATTTGAGCTTTCAAGTTAAACTCCATGTGAAGTTAAACCTGAATTTCCAAGCTTCTCTCTTCTTTCATCATTTTCTTTCTTAAGAATTTCACAGGCTCCATCAACTTTCTGGCAGCCTTAGAAGCATAATATCTTTTCGACAGATTTCAGAAATATACTGTCAATGGATCTCTATAATAGGCAATGGAACCTACCGCATAGTTAATTGTCCATTAGTGGGAGAAAATTAATTTATACCTAAACAGGAGTTTAGCTATCCAGCATGCCAAGTATGGCACTAGGGCTGACATTCTTAGCATATCGGTTGGGCCCCTTTGATAATAATGATTAATTAAATATTACTTCATCAGGTAATTATAAACGTCCAAGTTATTGCAATATATAGAGATATAACATTGAATATGTATCTCAACAATATGTTAGCTACAGTGGGACACAAATGAACCACAACAATTTAGCTACATAATATATAAATTGATAATATAATACTTTAAAATTTTCAAAGATTCATAACAATAAACCGTCTAGACACTTGTTCAATTCTATTGATAAGTAAAATATTGATTCTTGTTACAGATAGCATGTACAATTCGAAAACAAAAAAACATAGCAAATAAATTAATTAGTAAAAACACTTGTGCTACCAACATCAAGATACTAGAACCAAATCATGCAAATCACTTCCGTATATACTAATCAAACAACAAAACCCATACTCCTAGGCTTATCGCCGAATGCTAGATCTCGACCACGGTCAAAATTCAAACAAAATTTCTACTTGTATACAAGGATAAACATAGCTACATATAAAAGACATAGATATAGAGGGGTAAAAGTAGACCTGGACGGCGCTGTGGAAAATGCCACCAAGACCGATACCGTCTTTGAAGATCTTGTTGATCTGAACAATTGTACTATTAGTCTTATCTGAACCACTATTCGTCACGTCGTATATGTGGAGCATCACCTCCGTCATCTTCACACACAAGCACACACTAGGTTCGATCCAGAAAACCCAAGGCCTAAGCCCTCTTTCTCTCTGTATATAGGAGAAGTATTGCTATTTAAGATGGAAACGATTCAATTTCAAAAATTGAGTAATCGAACACAATCATTATCATCAACACCACCAATAGATTCCAATCACCATCATCATCGTTAATTGCTCTTTAGGGTTGGCTCTGTGATTATTTTATTGTCTCGATTAGCACAATTTCCTGGAGTTTTGCAGGTTTTGCTCCTTTTTTGCTACTCAATTGTTATGTAAGAATTCGGGGGAAGAGAACAAAAACTGAGATATAACATACGGGGCTTCGGAATTGCTTTCAATATTTTACGAAAAAAAGGTTCTTAATAGTAACGTGAAAATGGAAAGAACTGTTAACGCTGTCAAAAGTTAGGGCTGCTGGTTGCTTAAATTTACGGAAATACCAGATGATTACAGCTGTATGCCACTAAGCTGGATAAGGAGACCCCGCGTACACGTGTTTTCAATCATTATTGACTGCTTACGCCGACTACTTCAGTTTAAATGACAACAATGCCCTTTACAATAGAAGTTTTATCTATAATTAATATCCCGAGCTTTTAATTTTTTTTCACTTTGAAATTTATCTTCACAATTTTTTAAATTAATTTTTTTCTATTTTTTAAATTATATTCTTAATTTTTTTAATTATAAAATTAAACTTTTAATTTTTTCTTAGTACGTCTAATTGATTGTGTCACGTCAGAAAATTTATGACATTACAGCGACACGTGACGAAAAAATATTTATGTGTAATATTGAGTCTCATTTAAATATGTGTTTAATTATTTTTTTATGCTGAAAAAGGTAAATACAAAGTCATTATTAATTTTTTAAACTAAATTTAATAACAATTTTACCCTTTTTTGGATACAAAAAAAATCATTTTATTGATTGTTGATAATCATAAAATAAACTTAAAGATTATGGTATTAAATTATATTTCGGACTTAATTTTTATATCAAAAAGGATAAATTTGTCATTATATTAAATATATCGAAGATTATGAAATAACATTAATTTAATTAGTAGTACATTTCTACATTTTAAAATATTTATCATTATATTATATTGATTATATATATGATTTTTTTTAAACTGAGTTTGTAATGCATTAAATTTATTTTAAAAAATAATAATGCTCTTATACTTATTTTTTTTGGTATAAAAAATTAATGGAATAAATATTAAAATGATACACAATATTACACATAAGTATTTTTTTAGTCACGTGTCGATGTCGATGTTATGTCATCAATTATCTGACGTTACACTATTAATTAGACGTAGTTAAAAAAAATTAAACGTTTAATTCTGTAATTAAAAAAATTGAGAAGACAAATTCTAAAGTATAAAAAAATATTAAGATAATAATTTATATTTAACCCTTTTATCTATTATCCATGTGAAAGGATTCTTAAAGTATATTAAATTTACTTAAAGATCTCTTGATTTTTATAATGTAGTTATAATTTTGGAAGGATATCAAAGTGTCTTTTTTATTTTTTAAATATTTATTTCTTTTTTCTTTTGCTTGAGTTTTAATTTTTCTAGTCACTATTACAATGTGTTTATAAAATTGGGAAAAAGAAGAAAATAAAGAAATTTAAAATTTTTGAGAGAAAAGACACTAAAAGAAAGAAAATTTACTTTATTCCCTTATAATTGTAAGGAATTTACATTTTCTTTCTTCTTCTTTCTTTTATCTCCATTTCAGAACTCATAAACACAATTAAGGGCGACAATCGTGTCATGTTAAGCAAATCAATATCATCGAAACTCCTGTATACAAATGTTTATAACACGAACCTGTTTATATATAAATTATGTTTTGTTAGAAATTGAAACGTGTTTTTGATGGTATTTATGTCACCACCCCGTTTATGAAACACGTGTCGTATCGAAAATTTTCACCCCTAAGTACATTGTTAAGTATCATTGAATAATTCACGAAGATCATTTGTGAACTCTCTCATGGCCTTAAATAAAATGAAACTCATTTATAAAATTATGAATATTAAAAATATATTTTTAGTTCATTTTTTTTTGACAAAACCATTGAATAAGAACAGAGTATATTCGACAAATGAATCGAAATACAAAAATATCAGAGTCGAGGTGACATATTTACTAGTCCTATATTGAAACTCAAAATTTAATAACATATATATTTCTTAAAAATAAACAAAAATATACTTCAACACAAGTAACGGAAAAGGAGGTTATCGTAATAACCCCGTACTCAAATATGAATAAATTTGTCTTCACTAATTAATGTCAATCAAACCCTTACACGGAGAGATCATGAAAGTAGAATGAGAAAATCTCAAACTAAGGAAAGAAAGGCTTCATAAATTGAAAAAATAATCCAAATTAAGAAAAATAAAAATCCACAAACTATGAATAATTAAATAAAAGAACGTAAGAAAAATTTCTTTAATATAGATCAGAGACTCTTTCCATATCTAAAAATATGGATACTAGGATTTTTTTTAAAATATTATTTAATATTAGTGATGTAATTATAAGCTACGACTCTTTTTATAGTACTTTTTTTTTATTTTGTATAGAATGGAGAGAGTAAAATATAAAATAATGTTACTATCACATAAAGATGGTAACGTGGCAATATGTGATTTGTTGTTAAGTTAAGTGGGTCATGTCAATAACAAATCACATACTGTCACGTCAGCAGTATGTGATCTTTATGTTATCATTTTATGTGATAGTAGCATAAAATCTCCCAGCAAATTTGCACGCACACACATATATATGAAAACAAAAATATAACTGACTAGTTCCGCTCATATGAAAAATGGGTTTTTTATGATCAAGTATAAACTAGTTTTGTAATAATGGGAATATCTGCACCATATATGAAAATCTTTAATCAGGTTTTGACTCAAAAGATTAACCTATTAAGGTATGGTACATTAGAACATAAATGTCCTCGCTTTTTCTGCTTGTGTTTCGATGTGAGACTTTACTATGACGAGTTACCTCAACAAAGTCTATGGCCTTGAGGGAAAGAGGAGGGAAAGAGAGAGCAGGGTTGTATCAGGGATTCTTATTGCCATGATTCAATTGATAGTGTTTCTGGTAACCATGAGACAGAGGCACCTCAAGGGAAAGAAAAGAAACGCACAGAAGCCTTAATAAGGGAAAGAAAGAGTTGGAGATTTGAAAGAAAAGCTGATAGCTCCCAACTAGAAAAGATAGAGAGCTTTTTCTGTCTACAAACAAGTATGAACCATGAATAACATTATAACATATTAGGCGATCAATTTAGCAATTTCATCAAAATCAATTACTCCGTTTAACACCATTTAGAAGTTCATATGATGCCTTACATATGAAATTAGGTTAGTTTCATATGAATGCCACCGTAGAAAATGAAAAGTTGTGCTCAAATGTTACCAAAAAGAAAGGCAGGTGATGCAAATTAAATCCAAATTTGCTCCTAGGTAACATCAACAGTACCCCAAACAGCTAAAGTAGAAGAAAAAAAATATTTGCAAGCCTAGCAACAATCAATATAGGCATGATTACAAGGTTTTATATAATTTTTGGGGTCGCAGTTTCAGTATCACTGCATGGACAACCAACAGGGAAACAGCTACAAAATTAGCATATGTCAAATACCAAAGATTTGCCTAAGGCATTCATTACATTGTTCTATGCAAGCATAGTGATATACATAAGAAGAAAAGTTAAAAAGAAGAGAAATACTAGGAAACAAAAAGTATTCGAGTTGCCTCCGTGATAGTGTAGAACTTTCGAGCTACGAGTTGAAAAATAGGAATGACAACTTATTAAGTGGAATAAACTATAAATTATCTACCTTCTTTGGTCACCAATTGAGAAAAAACTTCATCTGCTGTTATGTCTGAAATAGCATCATGATTATCCACCTCAATCCTAGAGTTGCAAGAGCGTACTTCAGAAACAACTCCAGATTCTAGGATCTGTGCAGTGATATCATCATCATGATGTGGTTCTCTTGGCCTTCCAGTTTGCTGGAGCTGCAGTGCATATTCCAAATTCCACAACACATCACCCATTGTTGGCCTATCAACACCATATTCTGTCAAACATTTCTCTGCTGTTTCCCCAATTTTTTTCAGAGAGCTTAAATGTATCGTCCCCGTTAGATGGGGATCAATAATTTTAGCAAGCAGACCCTTCTTATGCCATTCCATTGCCCACTCAGCCAGATTTACCTGCTCCCTAGCCAACACTGGGTCCACAGCTGGTCTAGCACAAAGAACTTCGACAAGCACAACTCCAAAAGAATAAACATCAGATTTATCTGTTAGTTGCTGCCTACGAAAGTACTCTGGGTCTAGATACCCAAAACTACCCTTCACACCCGTACTAACATGAGTCTCCTCAAGACATGGACCAGATCTTGAGAGACCAAAATCAGCAACTTTAGCAACATAATTTTCATCAAGCAAGATATTGGTTGATTTAATGTCACGATGGATGATACCTTGTGCCGAACCAGTATGAAGATAGTGTAGACCTCTTGCGGCGCCTATGCAGATTTCAAGCCTCTGTTTCCAAGACAAAGGTGGTAACCCCGAACCATATAAATGGTTTTTTAGCGACCCTTTCTCCATATAGTCATAAACAAGTATCATTTCTGACTGTTCTTCACAATAGCCAACAAGGGAAACAAGATGACGGTGTCGGATTTTTGATAAAACTGTTATTTCGGTATGAAATTCAGGCAGACCTTGCCTGGAACCAGGTACACCTCGCTTCACAGCAACCTTTGTGTCGTCTTTAAGAACTCCTTTATAAACCTTACCAAATCCGCCAGAGCCAATAATCAGATTCTTGTCAAAATTATTCGTTCCCAATTGTAGATCAATAAAAGGAATCTTCAAGCCGAGATAACCATTTGGCCCTGGAGAGGTCAACGTAGTCCTCTATAGACTGTTTACTAAGTGAAGTGCCTCCATAAGCACGTAGAGGTGTCCAACCCATACTTTCTTCTGCAGGTTTTGATTTTGCTTCTCTCTCCCTACGTCCCAAGACAACCAAAACTGCAAGTATTGCTAAACATAACCCAACAAGTCCAACAATTGAACCAAACAAAATCCACATATTTTTCTTTTTAGACCCAGTCTCTAGACCCACAAAGTTTACCATCTTCATGATCTCTACCCCATTCAGTATTGCATTCTTTCTTAGAGGACTACTCAAATCAGAAGGACCAACACTAACACGAACAATCCCAAAATTATCGGAATCCACAACAAAATCAATGTAGTAAGGAGATGCAATCGAATGGACTGTTAGTCTAGACAGATCAAGGTCTTTATATGCAATGTAACCATTAATGTATACATCAAAGTACAGCTGATTAAGCGCAACACTAACAATATCACAGAAATGCAGGCGAACAAAGTATCTAACAAACCCCATTCCCACCGGAAAATCCCATGTTATATTAAACAATGAGAACCCTGTTGAGTTTTCCCTATTCATCTGCTGTGCAGTCATGTAAACACTGTCAGGAGCAATCTCTCTACTAGCATCACCCTTTCGATAATTTGGAGTATGAGTACTACTTGCCGTTTTGGCAGATGATTTTAGAACTAGAAATTCCTCATCAGGAACCCAAGTCCTCCAAAGCGTATCATTAATAGGACTCAATTTTAGGCCTCCAACATTTATCCTATGAACAGTTTCTAAAATTTGGGAAGGAAGATTGGTAAACTCTTGAACTCCACTGGAACCAATCCATTTATCTCCGCTAACAAGAATAAAATCTTTAGGAGCTGAAAACACTTCAATTGCACTAACAAATGCCAGTCCGGACTTGCCGGTGGGCAAGAACAACAAGTCAAACTCTACCTTATCTACCATCAATATAAACTCTTTCAAAATAGTAACTTGAATACCAAAAAAGGTCGAAAGCGAAAACCCATTAGCTAAAACACTGAAATTGGCATTATGAAGATTGTAACTTTGAGCACTGAATGGTGAAAAATGGAGACGTACCAAGTGGGTCCCAAATTTCTTGATGTTGAATTTATAGCTCGTAGCACTTGTGAAAACCCTGGCCGTGCTATAAAGCATAGCTGAATTTGAATTTTGGTTTGGGTTTTTCAGGGATATCGAATTACCCAGAGCTAGATAAACGGAGCCAGGTTCCGTCAAATCCCCCACAAAATGTCTGTTATCAACCGTGGCATTTGTGTTTGATCCACAGTTAACGAGATGGTTGTTTTGGGGTTCAAAAGCTGCAGAGAGAGAGAAGAGAGAGAAAGTTAGACATAGAAACTGAAGGATTCTGGCGTCCATTTGTAGGAAAGATAGAAAGAGAGTGAAGCAATTTTGTGACGGAGATTCTTCAATTCTTAGGAAGGGAAACAAGACAGAAAATTGAAAAAATAAAATAGAAAGTGAGAAAGATTCATATCAGCGTCTAAGGTTGAATGATTAATTCTGTGTAAATGAAAGTGTTTTCTGGAAGACAGAAGTTTGACTTGTAGCAAATATTATGAACACGGTCATTGAAATTAATGGTATTTTCAGTGGTTTCTTATAATACTTTCCTTTCTTCCAACAGTTGATGTGGGCCAAATTCAGTTTTGGTGGTGGTGGGCGTGGGGTGGTGGTAACCGGAAATAGCGCAATTGCCGCTCGAAAGCTCTGTCCCGACTACCGGCATATCATGTGTTTTCTAAAGCTCATGGCAGACATGAAAATTAGATACAGTGTATTTAAAATTTATTTATTTATATTTTAATCATAATAAGGACAAAAATATACATATATAAAATTTAAATACACTCCTATTTAATTTTTTGTATACTTACAATTTTTGTTTCTCTATCCATCTGACCAGAAAATTGGTAATGTCAAAGTTGATATACATTATGTCAAAAAGTTGATAGAATAATCCCATGGTGGCAAATATTTTTCAAGAGTTTTATTTTATTTAAATATAGAAAAGCATTTGGTGGGACAATCTCGTTCAAATTTTTATTGGCTCGGGGTTGGTGAATGTCAATCCCATGCATGTGACCACAGATGAGACAGAAATGTTAAATTCATAACAAAAAAATAATATTTTTATAATAAAAATGTCATTATAGATCTTATAATTACGATTTTTACTATCGCTATATATCTACAGCGATATTTTTATTATGAAAATAATAAAAAATTTTGTGAATTTAATAATTCCGCAAATGAAATCCCGAACATTAATGTATCTGAAAATTTAAATGTTCCTTCAGTACCCCTTTTCTAACTCTTGTGATAAATAATTATTTTTTATTTTAAAAATTAAATATACATTAACCATAATAGTAATTAGTTGCTGATGTCGCTGTTATCGTTGTTGATAAAATTTGAATTTAAATCGTGATCGTTAATTAATTTAATTAGTAGTTTAAAATTGATCTATAACAAGTAATTATTGTGCATTATTTACCATGTATATATAATTATTAGTGTCAATATACATGTGTGTTGGATGGATACAACACAAATATATTTTTTATTTAAAAAAATAATTAAATTTATTTTTAATAACCACATAATATCGCGGAATGACAAGTCTTTTTTTATATATATACTAGTAGATTCCATTAAATAAAATAATTATTCTTTAATTTATGTATTTATTGTCATATTTTTTAGAACAAAAAAATGTATCTTAATCCATGTTTTTTTAGGACGAATGGAATACATTATTCTATATAATAACTATATCTTTTGGGTTCGAATAATAACCATCTTGTCGGATTCAAATTCCGGTATTATCCACAAGGTTGAGTGTAAATCCCCATAATGAGTAGTGTTTGATTCTGAAGGAGTTCTGCAAGTAGACCTGACAATATAAGTTGTTAACTGTTGGGTCAAATCATATTAATTAGAATCAAATAAATTAGTTAATTATTTTTATTTATTCAAATTGGTTAAAGTTTGAAGCCATATTTTTAAAACAAATATAATTAATTAACTGGTTAACCATTTTTTAACTCATATTCTATTAATTACACTCCTCTCTCTCTCAGTAATCGCACCAAACACGATTATTTTTTTGGATGGATGGGGATAGAGGGTGGTGGTGTATACATAATCGCTTAATATTAATTTATTTTGGGAGAGAGTGGTGGGTGTAAGACCCCAACTTTTATGAATAAAAATGAATTTTCTATAAATATCATTTCTGAATATTATGGAATAAATTTGATATAATGTTATAGTTGTGGGTAAAATTTATAAATTTTGCAAAATACGCAAGTTGTTATATAATATTCGATTGGTCGGGGAATATTCGTTTTAACAGGAAATATTCGTACGACGACACAATTATTGGTGGACCCCACAACAGAATTATTGTCGAAAACGACAAAAATATTTTTATAAAAATAACGGCGGAAGTTTTACCATTGATACTGTTGAACTACTCGGTAGTAAAAGTACAGTAATACGCGTGGTTGCATAGTAGCACACGGTATTGATTATTAATACTTATGTGAGAAGTTACTCAGTTTGATTCAATTATTGTCGATATTTTATATGTTATTAAATCAATAATTGAGATGACGAAGTTGTTAATATTATTATTTGCATTATTAACGATGCCTAGAAGTTCTGTTAAAAAGAGGTTTGGTCACCTAATTGCGCGCCAATAGAGAAAAATCCTTATTGGAAAGCCCCCTCTTTCCTAAGAACGACCTGATCGATTAATAGTGTGAATAATAATAATGATGATAAAGTTTTGTTTTATTCGTATTATTAACGTAATAAAACAGAAAAAACTTTTTATATAAAACAGAATACTTTTATAAAGCTATTCGTTTTATTAGGCTAATAGTAAAATCTTTTTATATAAAACAGAATACTTTTATAAAGATATATGTTTTATTAGACAATAATTAGAATATATTATATTTTATTATGCATAGTGTCTGCATAATATTTACATAGTAAAATCTTTTTAAAAGTTATTCATTTTATTAGATTATAAATAGAATATGTTATATTTTATTTAAAAGATTTTGCTTTAAATATAGACCGTCCGATTAAAGTAAATCAATCTGGACCGTTCATGGATTGGTTACTATTCATTTCATTATTCTATAAATAGAAACTCATTTTTTGATTATTTTTTACGAATTCACTGAAACTCTATAGAGAGAAACTATAGAGAGAAAGAAGAAAAGTATTCTGCTACTTCACTACTCCGATATCAAGTTTTTTTTACGGTAAGGGGTATTATTTTTTTCATATTCATGAAGAGAACTTCTGTTATTCCATTCTTTATTATCCTGTTGGAATAACCTGTATACGCAGTCTACCCTGTACTTGGTGAAATTCTTCTGTTATTTAATTATTTATTATTCTGTTGGAATAACCTGTCTATGCGAAGTACCGCATACATGGTGAAATTCTGTTGTTATTCCATTATTTATTATTCTGTTGGAATATCCGGTTTGTGCGTTTTACGCCGGACCTGGTTCCGTCTTTATTATTCTGTTGGAATATCCTATCTGTGCGTTTTACGCCGAACTTGGTTCCGTTATTAATTATTCTGTTGGAATAATCTGTCTATGCGAAGTACCGCATGCATGGTAATTTCTGTTGTTATTCCATTCTTTATTATTCTGTTTGAATATCATGTCGGTGCGTATTACGCCTGACCTAATTCCGTTATTTATTATTCTGTTGGAATAACCTGTCCATGCGAAGTACCGCATGCATTGTGATTTCTTTTGTTATTCCATTCTTTATTATAATCAGTTGGTTAAAGTTTTGACTTTTATACTCCATGAAATTAGTGGAATATCCTTGATATTTGCGCTTCATCTAGTATCTTTTCATGAAAATATTCTTCTGAGCATTCTTGAATTTTACTCTACAAAGAAGTATCATGTTGATAATTTGGACGTTATTAGTTTCTAAATAAATTAATTTTTGAACTTGTTTTATTGAATTCTTATATCACTGTCATCATCCTCATATTTATAATTTGTTGAAAGTCATTTGTGGCCTGTAGTGCATAAATGGACTTGGTATGATTATGACCAGGGATTATTCAGTGTAATCATGACCGTAATGTTACAAATGATGCGGTAAAAGTTCTCATTGGCCCGTAGTGCATTGATGGACAGTTGTTGGCATGATCATGGCCATTGATGAATACACAAATATCATTGACCCGTAGTGCATGGATAATTTATGGTTGTGACCCTAATGAATATCCTTGGCCGTAGTGCAGAGATGATGTGGATTATTTATTAAGTTGAGTCTCAGCGATAAAAGTGATGAAAAACCTTTTTAAATCATGAAAGATAGTAGATTTTATTCTCTACTTGACTCTTTTAATGGATTGTATGTTTCGTTGCAGTTAAACTTGATGTCTATTGTATTTTATCAGTTTAATACTGTTGAGGACTAATGATAATTTATTCTGCATTATCTTAGTCATAATATTTCTTACTGGGCTAGTTGAGCTCACCCTTTGTTTCATTGTTTTCTTTAAAAAATGAGAACGTAGCCGGGACTAGCCGGAAAACGGAGTGATGGTCCGAGATGGTGTCTTAGTAGTCCTCATTATTCTATAAAATAGTGTGATAATAAATGTAATGAAGACTTATTCTGAGAGTAGATATTGTCTAGAAGACAATATTTGTATTAAAACTCACAGCATGTATTTTGTCATATTTTACACGACTGTTATATAATTAAGTTTTTATTTGAATTTTGTACCATGTATTTGACTACTCAAGATGGGTGATGTATACCTATTTTAGGAGCGTCACAGTGGGGGTGTGAGGTAGGGGTGGGTGGGGTATACACAATCGCTTAATATCATTTTTTTGGGAGGTAGTGTTAGGTGCGTGGGTGAATAGGTAGGTGGGTGGGGTGGGTGCGTAGGTAGGTGGGTGCGGGGTGGATGGGGGTGGGGGCGGGTGGGGGCGGGTGGATGGGGGTGTGGGTGGTGGGTGAGTGGGTAGGTGGGCGTGGGGGTGGGGGGATGCGGGTAAGGGGTGGGGTGGGGTGGAGTGGAGTGGGATGGGTGGGGGTGGAAGTGAGAAGTGGGAAGTGGGGGGGACCGGGGGGGTGGGGTGGGGTGGGATAAGGGGTATATACATAATCACATAATATTATTATTTTTTGGTTGGGGTGGGGTGGGGTGGGGTGGGGTGGGGTGGGGTGGGATGGGGTGGGTTGGGGTGGGTTGGGGTGGGGGATTAGGGGTATATACATAATCACATAATATTATTTTTTTAGTGGTAGTGGTAGTGGGGTTGGTGGGGTGGGGGTAAAGGGTTGGGTGGAGTTGGTGGGTAAGTAGGTGAGGGTGAGGGCGAGGGCGAGGGCGAGGGCGAGGGTGAGGGTGGGGGTGGGAGTGGGGGGTAAAGGGTATATATATAATCACATAATATTATTATTTTTGGTTGGGTTGGGTTGGGATGGGGTGGGATGGGATGGGATGGGATGGGATGGGGTGGGGTGGGATGGGGGGTAAGGGATATATACATAATCACATAATATTATTTTTTTAGTGGTAGTGGAGTGGGGTTGGATGGGATGGGATGGGATGGAGTGGGGTGGAGTGGAGTGGGGTGGGGTGGGGTGGGGTGGGGTGAGGGTAAAAGGTATATACATAATCACATAATATTAGTGTCAAATCAGGTCTTCATGAAACCCATAACCCATAACAATATTAAAATGGTTAATATGTTTAATATGATTTTTAACCATAACCATATGATTCCAACCCACATTATCCATATTAAAAATGGTTAATATGATTTTAGTTCTTAAATGTAACCATAACCATATTTTGAAAACCAAAAACAACTCATAACCATATTTTGTCAGGCCTATCTGCAAATAATGAATGATAGAAGTAAGCAAAAAATAGATAAAATCAAATAACAAAACGCAATTAAATTATTTTAATTTTCAGTCTATTTTTAATTTCGATTATATCCGATTTATTATTCGGTATTCAATTTTAAAAAATAAATCGAATATCCAAATTATCGAATTTATTAATTAAAAAAATAATAAATTTATAATGGATTCTTCAGCCCTAGGCTAAGCCTATACATTCGGACTAAATTCTTCAGCCCATTCGAGCATTATAAAAATTATAAAAAAAAAAACACGACTCCTTTAAGTGAAAAGGCGTCGCCAACCTCAACCTAACCCCATTCTTTAGAGTTCAGCACTAAGCCCCTAACAGCTTTATCGATCTCTTCTTTGGCAAAATCGAAGTATCCTTTGAGCTTATACGCAACCCGTTCATTCGATACGACGCCATCCATTTGTGTACTATCGAAAAAACTAGGGTATTGTTTGGAAGATGAAGAAGGATCGGAAAGAATGGAGCCTATTGAATCGATGAGCTCTTTGAAGAAACTCATCACTGTGAGTCTGTGACATGAACCCTTCTTCAGTTCTTCATACCTGCCTCACAAGTCACAAGCAAGTATTTCTATTCCCCCCCTCAAATCCACCCTCTGCCCCGACCTATTTTTCCCAAATTCTTCTCTTTTTACCAAATTAAATGGGTTCATTTTTAGCTTTTTGTTTCAGCATGCTGTAACTGCTGTTTAGTGTTGAGTGTTAAGGTAACTAATTATTAAGTATGGAAGCCTTTCATTTCGGTTATTTACTGAATAACCGAATTATAAATTCGGTAATTCGGTTAACAATTTGGATAGTAGAAAGGTGTTAAGTTCGGTTTTCGGTTATAAAGCTTATTCGGTTCGGTTATAGATGATTATAGCAGTAGTTTAAAGAAATAATTATACTAAAATATCACACCAAAGAAATAACCGGCTCTAGAGTTAAATATTTTTCTAATATTGTCACAAAATTAGAGTAGTGATACTAAATTGCATAAAATTTATTGTTTCAATTGATTTTGGAACCGAAATCGCACCCGCACCGCACTAATTACAAACGGTTTTATGTGCGATTTTAAATTTGTCAAACCGTACCTAAGTGATTTTGAGTGTGGTTTGAACTTCAAACTTCACCCTATTATCAAAGTTCCGTCAATTCACTTCGTCGTTTACAAACGAGTAAAAATAGATGGGCAATTGGACACCTGGACTCTGTAAAATCGGATTTATACTTCGCGAGCATCTCTGCATTGCAATGTTTATTGAGGAGCTGCGACTAGTCCTTGATCTGACTCGACGTCGAATTCGCTTCTGAAAAGAACATTGTAAGAAGGGTAAGATTACCCATTCAAATTGTAGGGTTACTACGCTCTCCAGGCGTTGATGAATGCTAGGGTTCATGTTAAACTTTGTTCATAACTTATGAACAAATTATTTATTTAGGTGCTTTTGACAGTTGAATTAATAGATTTATACAAAACTACTAGTATTGCATACAATTTATAAGATTATCAGAACTTTGTTAAAGTTATCATGGTAATTACTCCCTCCATACCACTAAAATTTCGTATTTTTACCTTAAGAAGTCGATTCCTAAAATCTTTCCATTTTAAATTGATGTGAATTTATTTAAGTTTTCTGTAATTAGTAGTACTTTTTAGATAATTATTAATTTCCACAATCTTATGGACAATAAAGTTAATTAAATTCATATCAATTTTGAATGGAGATATGTCACAAATTGGCTTCAAATTAAATTGGAACTATTTTATTTGCGAAGGCCGATGGGAGGTACATTTGGATTGGAGAAACGAAGGCTGATTTGACTGCAGCTTTAGTCAGTGCTACTCCTAGCTCTGTTTCAACTTCTGCCCCATTATCTGGAGAGGCTTTGGAACATCGGGTACTACTTTTGATCTTTGAGAGGGACCATGCTCGGACATTGATGTTGACGGATTTATCCAGCAGGAATGCAGTTTATCTTGAGAGGGATGCGGCCCGGGATGCTAGAGATGCCGTTGTTGCTGAGAGTGTTGCTCTCAGGGTTCTCCTTGATGAGATTGCAGATCAGGCTCGAACTGTTCATACTGCGATGGAGTTTCTGACCCGTATTGATGTGATGGCAGAAGAGCTTTGGGCGGCTCCTCAGTCTGTAAAGACTGCTTTGCTCTTAGAGTTACTGGCCCGATTGACTTCGGGTTTATAGCTTAACTTTTATTTCCTACATAGACTAGATTAGTCCCTTTTGTTATGTACTGGATACAGTGTGTATATCAAACAGTAACATATAAAAAAGTAAATGTATTTTAGTTCATTTCCCTTTTAGATATATTTTGACCTTGTATGCTTCTTGCCCTTTTATCTCTGTGACTTGCTGTCTTGATGAGTAGTCTTTTCCTTGATGGAATGACGTTGAGATGTCATAGGGTCTTCTCAGCATGGGTCGTTGACGTTAGGGGCATTTTCCTGGGAGTAGGCTTTTCAAGTATGATTTTGGTGTCGTGGGATTGATATTTGGATTGATGTTTAGGTTGAAGGTTGAAAAGGTATAGTGTTTAGTTGTTTTTTAGGATTAGACCGCACCATAAATGGCTGCTTACGTACTCCCGTGGATTGAAGGAGATTAGGTCTTACGTAGTTCAGGCTCAAACTGTCAAGACCTGATTTGATTTGATTTGATGATGATTGAAGATGTTTTTTTTCCCACAAGGATGGTTGCTGTAGAAGGTTCAAGCATAGTACCGTTTCACAGAACCTAAGTTGATCAGTTGTGGAAATTTTTCGTCTTCTATCTCTTGTAATCTGAGGGCTCCCCCAGACAACACTCTTTTGACAATGTAGGGGCCTTCCCAATTTGAGGCGAATTTTCCTTTGGCTGCATCTTGATTTGAGATGACCCTTTTCAACACCATGTCATTTTTCTTGCTGAAGCCGGACCTTTTTGTTGTAGGACTAAGCAATCATCTATAATAATAAAACACAACCAAATTCAAATTTTTACATTTGAGAAACCACAACAACGGCTCAGATTGAATCTCACTTAATCTAATGGTTCATGTTCCATGTTAGGCTAAAAAAAAGCCCGCCCAAACATAGCCTTACATCACACGCTACCCCTCCGTATTCTTTTCTTCTCGCCTAAATCTGTTCTTCTCTCTCTCCCCTCTGAAATCTTTCCTTCTCTCTTCTTTCTCAAATCTTTCCTTCTCTCTCTTCTAGCTCTGGAATGAATAACGAGATCACTTCCATCGAAGGAGGGAGAGGTCGGTCATGGCCGTCGACAACATCCGTGTCGTCAGCTCCTGATTCCTCTGCTGCCCCCTCAGGTTTGTGTATTCCATTTTACTCGAGCAATTTGCATAAATTTACAGAATAAGCTTTCTTTTTGGTTTTTTTTTTGCTCATTTTGTTGATTGCTTGGTCTTCATTTCTTTTGTTGGTTGCAAAAATTTACAGAATTAGCTTTCTTTTTGGGGTTTTTTTACAGATTATTTTTTGCTCATTTTGTTAATAGCTTTGTTAATAGGAGCAACGCACTCAAAAATTTACAGAATTAGCTAGCATTTGGTGGATGCTATGATTAATAATCCACGAGGTTGCTATTTTTGCTCATTTACAGAATTAGCTTTGTTAATTGAAATACTTGGTAACCACATTTTCCCTCATAAGTTAGAAACACTTGATACACTTGAACAACCTCATTTGTCTGCTCTTCATTACACACGTTCACAACCTTTGCTGGAAGCATTTTCAATTATTGACCTTTTCTTTAATTGAGCCTAAAAGAACATGTTATATTGTACTCACTCAGTTCCATTTTTCCTAATAATAATAATAATAATAATAATAATAATAATAACAATAATAACAAAAATAATAATTATTATAATTATAATGATATAATAATAATAATAATAATAATAATAATAGTAATAAATTAATAATAATTAATTTTCAATTATTGACCTTTTCTTTAATTGAGCCTAAAAGAACATGTTAGATTGTACTCACTCAGTTCCATTTTTCCTAATAATAATAATAATAATAATAATAATAATAATAACAATAATAACAAAAAAAATAATTATTATAATTATAATGATAAAATAATAATAATAATAGTAGTAATAAATTAATAATAATTATAATAATAGTAATAATAATAATAATAACAATCTGCCGCTATCGAGGCTATATAAGCATTTGTATACTAGGCTGCAAATGTATGGCTATAAGATGCATATACATACACCTGAAGTATGATAATATTTATCAAACTTATTGAAACAAAACTACTTGGAGTTTTCGCATGTGTAGCCCAATCAAAATGGTAAATTATATTGAACTCCGCCTCGAACATCTTTTCCCTGAGGGGAAGAGTGATTCGATAGCATGGAGTTTGGACACCCCGGTTTTAATCCAAGCATTGGCTTCATTGGCTCCAAGCAGCTTGGCTACCCTACTGTAAAATCTAATAAAACTCATTTCTTGAATGGTGAAATGATACTAATAACTCAAACGGTCCATCTTCTGCCTCCAGTATTGAAGGTTAGCTAAAAAATTCAACTTTAAAACTGTCACACGTCAAATTGCCTCCAAAAACTCATTTCTTAATATAATGATCAGATACGCAAGAAGTTTTTATTCCAAGAAGTTTGGAAGGCGTGAATACATTCCAAGATTGTTGTAAAAATCTAATTACATCAAATTTTGTTATAGGAACGCCTTATCAAGGCGGGATATTTTTCCTTGACACAACGTTTCTGAGCGATGATCCTTTCAAACCTCCTAAGGTATGTTAAACAACATCTTGAAGCTTGATCTGACATATACTGAGAAACATAGTTTTCTTATTTGTCCTTGAAAATTAAATTGTAGGTTCAATTGTTGATTTTTACAGCTCACTTTTTGATTGATCTGTTTCACTTCATTCTTATTTGTCCTTGAAAATTAAATTGTAGGTTTTCTTATATGTGTGGATTTGTATGTCAAAAATAGCTCTTATTTACTTTTTTTTCATGGGGGGGGGGGGGGTGTGGAATTGTGGGTTTTGTTTTAATTTTTTTTTCCGAGCAGTCTTGCTTTGTTACAAAGAATATTTAAAGTTGACAACAACTTCAGTTTTTGAATGTTTGTGTTTAATTTGTGTGTTTTAAAACACACATTTACGTGTCTTTTAATTTGGCTGTTTTTATTTTTATGATGAAATAGATTTATGGTTATGATGAAATAGATTTTTTTTATTATGAATGTTAGGATGGAATGGATGTTGAGTTGGTTATTATTGAGTGTTCATTTTGTGAAATTTGTAGGCTAATTTAGGTTGTCTTTTTCCTTAATTTTGGTTCTGGGAATTGGATGTGTATATATCATGGTTGATTAAATGCATTTTAATTATATGAAATTTCATTGTAATTGATGTTAATTATAGATGGCTTATGAAGTATGTTGTTATATGTGACAGATGGACGATGACTTAGAAAATACCGTATGATAAGTTTTTTTTAATCATCATTTTCTTACCTTTTATCTAATCTTTTTACCCACTTATTTACTATTCATTGTTTTTTTTGTCTATAGGTTCGAAGATTTCGTCATAATAATGTAGGAGTGGTAATTCGAAATGAGTATGAACTAAATTGTCTCCGTATACGCGAGGTAGTGTATCCTCACACCTAATTCTCATTCATTTTTTCTTTTTTCTTTTTTTGCTTTTAAGTAGCATTTTCTTACACAGAAGGAGAAAAAAAGGTCTGATACTTTGTCGAATGCCAAATTTAAGGGGAAAGAAAAAGCAACCTCTTCTAGCCAAGGAAGAAAAAATAAAGATTGCCAACTGGTATCACTTTTAATCCTATTCTTTTTCTTCTGTTTTTACAATGGATTTGGATGTTATTGAATTTAGAAATTTTTAAGTTTCGTTTTATGTAAAACGTTTGCTTTGTCAAGATGGTGTTGGTTTGCCTCATTTAATACTACTTAATTTTTTTATCGTGTTATTCTGTGATTATTCCTGAATTATTGAGGAACTATGATTTTTATATTTTTTTTTACCAGATTCTTAAGCTTAATGTTGATTTGTAGCCTTTATGCTTTTGTTATAACATATAATTTGAATCTTTTGTTGGGTCCCATTTTTTTAAGCTCAATAGTGAAACCTCAACTTTTCTCAGTAGTTTAAAGCCTATTTTGATCTTATCTTTCAAGTTGTTCAATTCAATATGCAACTGTGGCTATGTTGTTTTATTTTTGGATCAAACAAAACTTTAATTATAATTATAATGTTAATAGATGGTTAGGTAGATAGTTTTGTTGATGCAACACTTTATTGTCATGTTACCTCATATACAAAACCAACCAAATGTCAATTAGGACGCCTTACATGTTAAATCAACAAAATAATAAATTTTTTTTTATGAGTTTGTGGTTTAGGCACCAAACTATAATGTTATATCAAAATCAACATTGCCGCAATGTGCAAGGCTTACTGCACAAATGCGTTATGCTGGGAAAGAAAATGAGTGCTCCAAACGTCAATTGGGACAACTTGCACGTCACGAAAGAAAGCGATCAAAACAATGTGCCCCCGTTCAGCCTAGATTTTTTCCTTCTTTACCACCGAGTCGTCGTCGCCGAGCATGCCTAGAACGAGAATCAAATAAAAGGTCCCGCTTCCAACCAATGACTCTGTCTACCAAAATTTCCCATCCTGTAACAGACAGTATAGTGACAACAAATGTTTTAGAGTCATCGTCAACTAACTTGCTTCAAAATCTTAATGAAGACACTACAACAGATGTTTCACGGTGGTTGTCTATGGCCATCATGAATCTAGAAAATCCTCCTCAAAATCTTGAAGAAGGCACACGAACAAATATCTCAAGGGTGTTGCCTGTGACTACCATGCTCCAAGACTTACCTCCTCAAAATCTATATAAAAACACAACAACAATCTTGGAACCATTCTCCCCATGTTCCCCAGTGGCATCGTATATGACAAACATGTTCCAACAAATGCGTAATCCAAATGAAGGCACCAGGTGTTTGTTATAGATTTTAAGTTTGTATTCAATTTATATATAATCAAATTGTATGACATCTATAATTTTATCTGTAGTGCCTACAGAGTAGAAGGTGTAACTATGGATGCTGCACTTAATTCTCGAAACCATGAAATTCCAAATCGTCATTTCCTCGGCTTGATGAATCGAACATGTCCTCATTGTTCTGCCTTACACTGGCTTGCTGAAAAATTAACAAAATCATCTGTATCAAATCCTCTCTTTGGTAAATGTTGTTTACAAGGAAAAATTAGACTACCTCCACTTATTGCACCTCCTTTAATGCTTAAAGCATTGTATGACGGCAATGATGAACAATCAAAATCGTTTCGTCAGCACACACGAGAGTATAATGCAGTTAATGCGTTTACGAGTCTAGGTGCTACTTTGGATGACAGATTAATTCCCGGGAGGGGGCCTAGAACATTCACCATCCATGGAGAATTACGCCATCGAACAGGATCGCTTATGGCACAGCCAGGGTGTGAACCAATTTACTCTCAACTGTACATTTATGATCCTAATTCAACTTTAGATGTTCGCAGCAACAAAAATCCTAACTTGAGAAGAGATGTTTTGAAAATCATACAAGATTGTTTATTGCAAGTAAATCCATTTCCCATAAAATTTCGGCAGGCTCATACAATTTTAAGTGAATTAGAATTGACGGGGGTGAATTTACCGGCCTATCTTCACTACAGTTCTATAACAGACCGGCGTCGATATAATCTCCCAACAACCGATGAGATTGCGGTAATATTGCCGGGAGATGGAGTTGAATCAAGGGGATAATGGTTTGATGCAAATTAATGAGTGTCATCCGGCCTATTTGCCATTGCATTATGTGGTATTGTTCCCTTATGGTGAGCTCGGATGGAATCCAGATTTGAAACAGTGGAACGCTTCCCAAGGTGGACCTTCATCTACTCGACTGACACAATTACAATATTACAGTTATCGTATGTTCCAACGTGACATTGAGTATTCAACAATTTTGAGAGCCGGAAAACTATTTCAAGAATTTGTAGTAGATGCTTGGGCCGCTACTGAACAAAATCGGTTGACATACTACAAGTTGAATCAATCGAAGCTTCGTGCAGAACTTTACCAAGGTCTTACAGATGTTTGTGCAGATGAGCTTGGTCCTGAACAAGTTGGTCAACGAATGATTTTGCCATCTTCGTTTACTGGTAGTGCAAGACATATGTTTGAAATTTTTCAAGATTCAATGGCTATCACGCGGTATAATCAGCACCCAGATATTTTTCTAACTATGACTGCAAATCCCAAATGGCCTGAAATTACTAAATCACTATTGCCAAATCAGATCCCTACTGACCGTCCTGATTTAGTGGCCCGTGTTTTTGAGTTGAAGCGAAATTTTTTGATGAAGGAGATAGAAACAAACAACGTTTTTGGTAGAAAAGTGGCGCATGTTTTTACAATTGAATTCCAAAAAAGGGGGTTACCGTACATGCATGCACTTTTGTTCCTTCATGGTTCAGATAAAATTCAAACATGTGCTCAAGTGGACAGAGTAGTGTGTGCTGAATTTTCGGATTATGAAACTGACCCATTGCTTTTTGAAACAATTATAGGTTGCATGGTACACGAACCATGTGGTGCTCGAAATCCACAAGCACCATGTATGGAAAATGGGGTGTGTACCAAGCGGTACCCTCGATCATTTGTTGAATCAACAAGTATGGACTCTAATGGATATCCTGTGTATCGTCGTCGTAATACTGGTCAGAAGTACATCCTGAGGGGGCAAGAAATTAATAATAGAGACGTTGTGCCACATAATCCGTATTTATCAAGAATGTTCAATTGTCATATCAATGTTGAAGTTTGTGCAGGAGTCAGATGTGTAAAATACATTCACAAGTATATTTATAAAGGACATGATCGCGCAACAATGGTACTTGGAGGAATTAATGAGATCCAACAATATCTTGATGCTAGGTATATCGGACCTCCAGAAGCCGCGTGGTGATTGTTTGGTAATCCTTTACATGAAGAGATTCCTTCAGTTGTAAGATTGGCACTTCATTTACCTGGGATGCATCGTGTGGTCTTTAACCCTGCTGAATCTTTTGATATGATCCTTTCTAAAGGTACACATCAAAAAACAACTTTAACTGGTTTTTTTGATTGTTGCGCTACAAATGAATCTGCCCGTGTATTAACTTATCAGGAATTTCCAGAAAAATTTGTTTGGAACAAGTCTATCAATAAATGGACTCCAAGACAAAGGGATTATGCAATTGGTAGAATGTACTTTGCTAGCCCTAATTCAGGTGAGCGATTTTATTTGCGTTTGTTTCTAACTGTTGTTAGAGGACCTACTTCATTTGACTGGTTACGCACGGTAAATAATGTTATGCATGATACATTCAAGTCAGAATGTGTTGCGCGAGGACTTCTTGAAGATGATGAAGAATGGATACAATGTCTTCAAGAGGCTGCAATTATGAGAACGGGATACCAATTAAGGAGACTATTTGTAGTAATTCTTACGGAATGCTTTCCATTGCATCCATTTGAATTGTGGAAGCAATTCTCAGCACATATATGTGATGATTTAGCACACAGGATTCGTACCATGTTTGGTATTTTGAATCCAACTGATGATCATATTGAAGATTATGGCTTATATTTGATAAATCAATTGCTCCACGAGTCGGGGAAGAGTTTAGTTGACTTTCCATCCATGCCACAACCAACTAGAAATTGGAATGCAATAGTTGGAAATAGATTACTGTTTGAGCACCAACAACTTGAGAATGAAGCACAACTGTCTGATGCACAAATTAATGTTGACAGACTTAATGATGTACAACTTGCTGCTTATACTGCTGTCACAATGTCAGTATATGAAAACATAGCAACAACTTTCTTTTTGAGTGGAGGTGCTGGGACTGGAAAAACATTTTTGTATAATACCATTGCAACCAAATTGCGTAGCTATGGACATGTTGTTGTTACTGTGGCTTCATCTGGTATTGCATCGTTGTTATTGGTCGGGGGGCGTACTGCACATTCTACATTTTGTATTCCTTTGGAAACCCTAGATAATTCAATATGTGGGTTCACTAAACAATCAATGCATGCTGAATTATTTAGAAAAACAAAGCTGATAATATGGGATGAAGTTCCTATGCAACATCGATACTGTGTTGAGGCAGTCGATCGCACCCTTCAAGATATTAGAGACGATAACAGACCTTTTGGGGGTATCACTGTTGTCCTAGGTGGAGACTTTCGACAAATATTGCCTGTTATTCCTAAAGGCGTTCGCGAGCAAATTGTGGGTGCATCATTGAGACGGTCTTTGCTATGGAAAGATATATGTGTTTTAACTCTGGGTTTAAACATGAGATTATCTAGGGCAGACGTTCGAAATATTAATTTTGCTCAATTCTTGATGGAGGTAATATTTCATTCAACCTTGAATTAAATTTTTATAACATGATACTTTGAATTAAATCTAATTTTGTGAATAATCATACTTTCATTTTCTAGATTGGGACCAATCCACAAGAAATTGTGTAACTTTCATCTACAATAAACCGATGTCATAATCTAAATGAATTGATATTTAGAATATATCCACAATTGGATGTGGTTGGTATAGTGAATCAAACCTTTCTCACTGAACGAACAATTCTATCTGCTCGCAATGACGACGTCAGTGATATAAATGCTGCAGCACTGAATATTACTCCGGGAGAAATAATTACTTTTTTAGCTGTAGATAAAATGTGTGAAGGTGGTGATCTCGATCATACCATTAGGAATCGATATCCTAACGAGTACTTAAACTCGCTGAATCCTTCAGGGTTGCCACCGTTTAAATTGGAGTTGAAAGTTGGATGCCCAATAATGTTATTACGAAATATTGCACCGAAAGATGGACTTTGTAATGGCACGCGATTGATGGTTGTTAGATGTGCCTCAAGGGTAATCGAAGCTCAGATATTAAATGGAGATAAAATTGGCAATTTAGTATTCATTCCGAGAATATCATTGACACCAACATCTTTGGACTTGCCTTTTCGAATGACAAGACGCCAGTTTCCTATCCGATTAACTTATGCTATGACAATCAATAAAGCCCAAGGACAATCTATCAAGTTCGTTGGGATTGATTTGCGAACACCTGTTTTTAGTCATGGACACCTTTATGTGGCACTATCTAGATGCACATCTGCAAATCGTATTACTGTCCTCCTTCCAAAAGATGGGTCGAATGAAACCCCAAATATTGTTTACCCAGAAGTTTTATTATGATATTCTTACGACAAGTAAATGGTATAGTTTAAACAAGTTTATTTCTACTAAATTATGTAATCTTTTCAACATTTGAACTTTTAATTTTATAATGAGGTTCATTCTTTGTAGGATTGGAGTGAATTTGTCAACGAGAATAATAAAATAACAACAATGGACCTTTGTGGATGGGGCCGACGTAATCAGGTAAATTTACTTTTATGTCACTGCATCAAAATAACTTTTATTGTTTATGTAAATAATATAGGTGGTTACTTCCGTATTTTATATAAATAATAATGTTACTTTTATTGTTTATGTAAATAATATAGGTGGTTCTGCATTCTCCTCATTGGGCAAAGTACGTTCGTATTGATGAAAAGGAGATTTAAAGGGATGAAAAGACATTTAAGAGAGTTAAATGATATGCAATCCAATACTGACATGTTCACCTTTGACGATTACTAACCTACCACTTACCAAACAATTGTCTAGGTGTGAAAGTCTCTCTTGCTAAGACTATATTTCTCTACTTCTCATACAGACACACAACACACATAATACATGCACAAACACACACACACCTAACTGTAACCAATCAAACACTCGCAAATCAAACTCACACACCATTATATTGCCACCGATACAAATTTATGATTTAAATCATTAAGCAAATGAACTATTTGTTAAGATAGTACTAAGAAAACTTTATTTGATTATAAGTCCATATTTTTCCTTAAAAAATTGATTATTTGTTACAATCTCTCTAAATTCTTACTGCAATCAATCTAAATCATTCCCCCTACATACAAATATGTGTGCTCATTTGTTTCGGATTTATAATTGTTTTATTTTAACTCACATATTTCGATAATTTTTAAATTTCAATTATTTTCAGGTATATATTGAAGGATACACGATGTAAGCTATAAAAAATATATTTGGTGTAAGCTGTAAAGTAAAGGGTCTTAGTTTCTCTATTTTCTGCATGTATGTATTTTTTGTATTTTGCCTTTTGTAAAGTTAGCTAATTATACTTGGATATGATGATTTAGGGTATGGAATGATGGTTTTTGTATAAAGTTTTGTAAACAGGTTTAGTTTTTTATGTATATCTATTTTTAAAGGAAACTCTGCCGGAATTTCTTGAAATTAGTAGCGACTAAGTTGATGTTTTGGTGGTTAGATGTGTTGATGATTGAGTATGTATTCATTTCTTCATGTATGTATTTTTTTGTTCCGTATTTTATAAAGTTAACTAATTATACATGGTTATGATGATTTTGGGTATGGAATGATTGTTTTTTTGGTGGTTTGGATATGTATGGATGATTGTTAGTTTTATACACAGGTTTATATTTGTCTGGATGTCTATTTTTAAAGGAAATTATGGCGAATTTTTTTAAAATTAGCAGCGACTAGCTTGATATTTTGGTGGTTAGATATGTGTTGATGATTGTAAGTTTTGTAGACAGGTTTAAAATTTTTTAAATATCTATTTTTAAAAGAAATTTTATCGATTTTTTTGGAAATTAGTACCAATTAGCTTGATATTTTGGTAGTTGGACATGTGTTGATGATTGACTATGTATTTATTATTGTGGTAATATATGGTAATGTAATATTTTTCAAATTTTAATTTAATTATTTTTTACGCCGTGCCTTTAGGCACGGGCATATACTAGTATTGCATACAATTTATAAGATTATCAGAACTTTGTTAAAGTTATCATGGTAATTACTCCCTCCATACCACTAAAATTTCGTATTTTTACCTTAAGAAGTCGATTCCTAAAATCTTTCCATTTTAAATTGATGTGAATTTATTTAAGTTTTCTGTAATTAGTAGTACTTTTTAGATAATTATTAATTTCCACAATCTTATGGACAATAAAGTTAATTAAATTCATATCAATTTTGAATGGAGATATGTCACAAATTGGCTTCAAATTAAATTGGAACTATTTTATTTGCGAAGGCCGATGGGAGGTACATTTGGATTGGAGAAACGAAGGCTGATTTGACTGCAGCTTTAGTCAGTGCTACTCCTAGCTCTGTTTCAACTTCTGCCCCATTATCTGGAGAGGCTTTGGAACATCGGGTACTACTTTTGATCTTTGAGAGGGACCATGCTCGGACATTGATGTTGACGGATTTATCCAGCAGGAATGCAGTTTATCTTGAGAGGGATGCGGCCCGGGATGCTAGAGATGCCGTTGTTGCTGAGAGTGTTGCTCTCAGGGTTCTCCTTGATGAGATTGCAGATCAGGCTCGAACTGTTCATACTGCGATGGAGTTTCTGACCCGTATTGATGTGATGGCAGAAGAGCTTTGGGCGGCTCCTCAGTCTGTAAAGACTGCTTTGCTCTTAGAGTTACTGGCCCGATTGACTTCGGGTTTATAGCTTAACTTTTATTTCCTACATAGACTAGATTAGTCCCTTTTGTTATGTACTGGATACAGTGTGTATATCAAACAGTAACATATAAAAAAGTAAATGTATTTTAGTTCATTTCCCTTTTAGATATATTTTGACCTTGTATGCTTCTTGCCCTTTTATCTCTGTGACTTGCTGTCTTGATGAGTAGTCTTTTCCTTGATGGAATGACGTTGAGATGTCATAGGGTCTTCTCAGCATGGGTCGTTGACGTTAGGGGCATTTTCCTGGGAGTAGGCTTTTCAAGTATGATTTTGGTGTCGTGGGATTGATATTTGGATTGATGTTTAGGTTGAAGGTTGAAAAGGTATAGTGTTTAGTTGTTTTTTAGGATTAGACCGCACCATAAATGGCTGCTTACGTACTCCCGTGGATTGAAGGAGATTAGGTCTTACGTAGTTCAGGCTCAAACTGTCAAGACCTGATTTGATTTGATGATGATTGAAGATGTTTTTTTTCCCACAAGGATGGTTGCTGTAGAAGGTTCAAGCATAGTACCGTTTCACAGAACCTAAGTTGATCAGTTGTGGAAATTTTTCGTCTTCTATCTCTTGTAATCTGAGGGCTCCCCCAGACAACACTCTTTTGACAATGTAGGGGCCTTCCCAATTTGAGGCGAATTTTCCTTTGGCTGCATCTTGATTTGAGATGACCCTTTTCAACACCATGTCATTTTTCTTGCTGAAGCCGGACCTTTTTGTTGTAGGACTAAGCAATCATTTACTGATATAACTGATCATGGAAAATGGCGGCAACTCTTTTCTCTTCTATCAGAGATAATTGACTGTTACGATCTTGCAACCACTGATCTTCTTCCATCTGGGCATCTATTAAGTGAGAATGGAATGACTCATTCCTATAGAATTAAAAAAATTGTGTTTGGAACAGAATGGAATGGACCATTCCCATTTTTACTAAAGATTTGAATTTTTTTCTGGAAGAGCGTATGGAATGACTCATTCCAACCAAGAATGAAATAAATCATTCCATTATATATTCTATTCCTTCACTAATTCCATTCCTCCAATTCAAATGTAGCATTATAGATTCAATGTAGCAGTTAATCACATATATTATTTACTAGTAATATGCTTAGGGAGCCTTGACTTGAAAAGTTATATAACTAAAGTTTGTTGTGAGAATAGGGTGATATGATGAGGGAATAGACAGACAAGAATGGATTATTGTCTTTTAAGTGTATTAGGGTATGTTAACTTTGAGGAAGAGATCCCCATTTTCTTAGGCCATGTTTGTTTGAAAAAAATATGTTTGAGATTTGACTATTTGTCTTAATTTAACAATATTTCGGACTATTTTATCTCATGATTGGAGATTAATAGTCCTTTAAATAGTCCCATAAACTATTTCTTGTCATACCTAAAGCTATTTATAAGAGATTATATAATACCATATTGAATGTGGAATAATAGTCCCCTCTTTTTAAGTTATCAAATGACTTTATGGGACTAATAGTCCCACATTGAGAGACTAATTGTCTCTCGTCAAAGGATTAAATAGTTCGAAGTAGTATTAAATTAATAGAAATAGTCCAATCCTAAGCATGCTTTTTGCAAACAAACATAGCCTTGGAGTCCTAATTGTTAAACAGTGGTTTGGGAGAGTAGCTATCTTTGCTGGGGAAGCAACTGAGGAAGTGGTTCTCAGAAGGATAATAGTAGGAGGAAGACCTACCTAATTTTCCACCTTTTTCAATGTAAAATTGATGGTGAGATTGTATCATATATACTTTACAGTAAAGCTGTTAGAGCACTGGAACATATTTGGTCTGTATTCTCTTTTATGGGCCATGTTAGTGGGGATTGCTGAGCCTGTCCTTGTATAAGAGAAGGAAGTGGTGCATTATGAAATTATCTCATTCTTCAGTTTTTTGGTGCCTATAGATAGAGAAGATTTTGAGGAAATTGATATGTTTATAAATCAATTACGGTTTTCACGCAGGCTTTTCCCAGGTCTTTTGCTATTTATTTTGTATTTTATTCAGCTCCGTGTGCTGGTGTAAGGAAGATTTGGTTTTTAGATTGTTCATTTATGACGCGCTGATATTTAGTGGCTTTTAGGTTTGACAAATTATACTGTGGATGACAATAACTTCGGTTCATTGGATGTGCCCCAAACAAATAACTTTGACAGTGAATAGTTATGAAGCTTCAAATTGTCTAACCATTCGTCTGGTTGTCAGCTTACTATATAGTTGAAAGAAATGTTTAACTTCTTGAGCATAATATATGTGGTTGCGAACAGCATAAGGTCTTCATGTGGTTACAAATAGCTCATTCATTGTTTTCTTTAACTTGTGCAGGTGGAATCAATCTTGAGATTTCAGATTCTTTTCTGTGGTTGTGAGCTGGGACAATCTGTCAGTGGGTACTTCTGCAGTGTATAATGGTATTTTCACTGTCATTAGGCTGTGCTCCTTTTGTATTCTAATTTTTCTGTTTGTGTTTGCGAAACGAGTTATGAGTATCATTGTTTATACATCATTCTCTTACCTAACATTTTCATCTTCTACTTCTACTAATATTTTTTTTGGTTTTGTTTTTATGCGTTTGTATCATGTTAAAACTTGTACCTTATCAATTGCTGTTTTCCCCCTGCCTTGTGTGTACTTTTGATGGATGTTATTTAGCTCTTGCACTGCCTAACTGTGTTTACTGGATCAGAAGATCGCAGCCAATTTTGGCAATGCTGGTCTGATCCGGTTGTTAACTCATATTTGAGGCAAAACCATTGTTAACATATGATTCATAACATAAATGTTGATGGCGGAAGTTGATCTGGTTGTTCCGTTTCTCTAAGGCATTCAAGGCGCAACGTAGTCCTCCAACGCGTTGTCTAGGCAACCCAAGGCAAAATTACCTGGCCAAGGCACTTGACTTTGAAGCATTATCCAAGTTGTGGTCTTGCCTTGCCACTTCCGTGCCCCTTTTGATGCCGTGGTGATGGCTTTCCAAACCATTATGTACATATGCCTTGACAACCATATATATATATATATATATATATGTATATGGTCTGTCTGATTTTTCTGGAGTGACGGAGAAGATTGTCTTATTTATTCTCCATATGAAAATCCTTTTGCTAAGTTGTTTGTTGAACGTGTATTTTTCATGGCACACCTTTTATGCCCTGGCCCATAAACTGTAATTGAGCATGTAGGGTTAGAACTTTTGGAATCGTTGCTGATATCCTTTCTAACAGGAGTGTAAAATTACAGCAGCATAGTGGGCAGTAATACTTTTTTAGGCTTATGATAACTGATAGAAAATACTCCATCCATTCCCAAATATAATACTCCCGCTGTTCCTAAAAAAGTGTCGTTTAAGGTTTTTACACATAGATTAAGAAAATCATTTAATACTATCATTTAATAATTAAAATTTGTGTGAAATTCCATCACTACCCCTTTATGGGAAGTTGAAAACTATTAATACAAGGGAGAGAATTTTTTGGGACAATGAGAGAAGGTAGAAGTTATATAGGAAAGTAAATAATTTATTCTTCTAGAAAGTTGAAAATGACAAATAAATTGGAACAAATTTTTTCTTTTAAAACGTCACTTATTTAGGAATGGAGGGAGTATCATTTGTCTTTGAAACGGATATAGTGTGTGTATATATATATATTTTGTTGTTGTTGTGCACTGGGTAGACCCCTGGCCTCAGGAAGCCTCTATGGGATTTTTTCACCTTGATTCCCCCGTTTCCAAAAAACAATTTCAACGAAATCTTTCAATTTCTTATTTTACTATATGTTCAACTCTATGTATTCCTCTATCCGTAGAGTACATTGAATGTACAGAAATGGGGGGGGTCGTGACAATTCGAATTACAGTAATGTTGATCATTTATTCGGCGTCAAGGACATTCGGAATTTCATCTCTGATGAAACTTTTCTTCTCCAATTTGAGTTTTACTCACATTTTGAATGAATTCAAGTACATATTCGAAGAAATTTTGACCGCCGGTCGATCTAAACAGTCTTAATGAGAGATAAAGAAGCCATTGCCATTGCCATTGCCGGAAATACTAGGCCTACTAAAGGCACCTTATTTCTCCGCTACACTGTTGCTTTTTTTTGTTACGGCAAAATTTTCCCTATACATAACTTTATATTGATAATGATTGAAATTACAATTGGTGACTCATTATCGGATCGATGAGTAAGGAAACCAAACCAATATGCTAAGATTTCGGCAACTCGACCGATACTTTGAACAATATGCTATGATGTTTCCTCATTTTTATTATACATCATTTCTTAATTGGGTTGCTGTGATAATTGAATGTAGGACCCCAATAGTTTTATTGATGAGAATTTTGAAAGCAGACTTTACGTTGGCAACATTGATCTTAGGATAACAGAGTAAGGACATTCTCATGCATTGGGTTCTTGTTTTGCACAATTATTTTGAAAGTTGAATAGTTTTCTTTTGTAGATGCTTCAGTAAAAAAATTAATTGTTTCTTCAGAGCTGCTTTGATTAAGATGTTTTCACCCTTTGGGGATATCGTATCCGAGGACTTTCTGTGGCATACTCGGGGTCCAAAACGTGGAGAACCTCGTGGTTATGCTTTTATCCAGTTTCGTACCAAAGAGGTAGATTCCACATTTTGATTTCTTCATAGGTTTGCATTTCCTGATTTTCAATTTTAAAGTGAGCATGCAGGAAGCTAAACTGGCGAAGGAAAAGGTGCATGGAAAGTTGGTGTATGGCCGCTCTTTGGTTGTTCGTCTTGCTAGCGAGAAATACTTGGAGGAAGGAGCAGAAAATTCTGCTAAAGCCGTTGAGGCAAAGAAATCTGGCCTTACTGGTAGCTGTTCAGGAGAAAAGCCTCGAAGTGCTAAAATTGCTGCTATAAAGAACAAATTAAAGGCTATGGAGGAAGAGAGCCGTGAGCCAAAAAAGCAGAAACAAGCTGACAGTGACCCTCGGGTGAATAGTCTTGATCCTTCCTCACCAATCAAAAAGATGAGTTAGGTTGAAGAAAATCTTGGGAGCACTTTCTTCCAGATCCTATCCACAAAAATAATGAGCATGTACTTGAGCTTCTGTATTTTAGGATTTATAAGGTGGTCGGGTTCATGTCTACGATGTGTATTTGTGCTGAAATTTGATGAACGTTGTTTTCTGTTCTTCAAAATGAACGACTCCATTAAATTTGATTTCAGGATTCATTTTTATGGTCAATTATACTAATTTAACTTTATAAATTCCATTGGTTATTCATTGCAGTTTAAATTTCACATCAAAAGCTAAAATTCAAATTCTAACAATTCAATTGACATAAATCCTATCATCCCCCAAATCTCTGCGATCTTTTATTTCCTCTCCAAACAGTTGCTGGTTAGGATTTGGCTAAAAAGAATGAAAAGAGAAAGTTGAAGAGACGAAGCAAAAATATTCATATTTTCGCCAACAATGCCGTCTCGAATTTCACAACGTTTTTACTTTTTTGAATAGGAAAAACTAAAAAGCATCTGTGTCAGTCAGGGTCGGACGGGGCGGGGATGGAATTTTATACGCGCGTCAGTCTATTAAATCAGTAAGCAGTCCGGTTCAAATTTGAATGGACAACTTTCCGGTTGACTTGGCATTACTCGACAGCATCTGCAATTCTGCCAGCTAAAATTTGGCAACTTGCAGAACTGCCGGCGCTTATTTATACCGATTGCTGGGAGCCGATCATGGCGGCGAATCTTTTGTATCTGCAGCCGATTTGCTATTCCTCCCGGCCGTTGCAGCAACGTTCATGCGTCCCCAATAACAAAAATATTTTCGCATTCTTAACCAACAACAAGTCAATAGTCCTATTTGCTCAAAATGATTACTACTCATCGTCCAACAATGACAAAAATACTTTAATTTCGCAACCTCTGTTATACCCAGTAAATCCTAATTTAAAACGGTGTCTAAAAGTTAGATCTCCCTCTCATTTCTCCACAAGATCAATGGGGCATCTGGACTGCCCTCTTTGCCGCCGGCGCTTTCGGTATCTGGTAACTCCCTCCATCTCTCTCACACCTCAAATAAAATTTTCAAGTTGGGTCAATAGTCTTTCTGATATTTGTTGGGAATATCAAATTTCATCAACATCATTATTTCTATTATTGTTTTTAGTATCATTTATCTTCCATTGATCAGTAATAGAGTTCGCTGGTTTAACGCTAATGCTACCTTTGGATTGAGGGAATGAAAAAGAGGAAGGAATGAAATAAAAATGGTTTATTTGATGATCATTTTGGAGGATAAACCATTCCAATGGAATGAAAATTCATTCAATCCCTTTGTTTTTTTATTCAATGTGGAGAATGTGAAATAAATTCCATTCTAATGGAACGGATATATATAATTTTGTAGACAACACCCACAATCAACAACCAAACATACACTTAAAATAACTTAAAATCATTTCATTCCGTCCTCCATTCCATTCCTTCAATCCAAACGCATCCAAACGCAGCATAAGGTTAATTGATGTTGATGGATTAGGCTGAGTTGAGGTAAATATTTTTAACGGGTTACAGGGATTCTGTTTACTTGCATGATCTCTGCAGTAAAATGAAGATTTTAATTTCATTTTATTTTGTTAATGATTGAAGGTCGGAGAAGACCAAGATTGGAAGCTCGTTAAGTGGTGCATTAGTGAGCACTTTGGTTGGACTTGCTGCGAGTAATTTGGGGATTGTTTCTTGTGAAGCACCAGCCTATTCTATTGTTTTGGAGTTTCTGCTCCCATTGGCTGTTCCATTGCTGTTATTTAGGGCGGACTTGCGTCGAGTAATACAGTCCACTGGGACATTGTTTTTAGCTTTCTTGATTGGATCAGGTAATTCTTGTAGGGTTGAATAGTTATACGAGTTTCTTCAAGTGAATAATATGTTTACTGTTAATGCCAAGATTTGTCCGCTTGCCGAATCACTAAACAGCGAAGTTATCCTGCACAATAAACAAACGATCACACCAAAAAGCTTGACGGCCTGAGCCGCCGGGAGATATCGGCGTGAGAGTAAGTATAGACCAAAAAATGTCAACAATGGAGGAATGTAATTGCTTTAGTGTGTAAAAATAGACAAAGTGTCATTACGTGGAACATGAATTATGGTTGTGTATTTATAGCTTAACCATACCACCTCAATTTACTATGCCGTTTCTGAGTAGGAATAAGAGTCTTATGTAGAGATTCCTTATAACTGTAAGTTTCATATCTGGATAAGATTTGACTTCATCAGAAATAGGAAGCCAAATCAGACAAGGGAATCATATCAAACTTCTCACTGCCAAATAATTAATATGCCAAGTGGCATAGGTCCGGATTAGAGCATCAATTATGGGCCTGAAAAACCTCATCCCAACATTGACCATGCTATGGCACATTATGCTATTTAGGAAGTGAGATATCAGCTTCTTGACAATGAAGAGAGATCCTTGATACAACATGCACCCCCATCTGTTTTGTGGTACTTCCGATCTCGTAATTTGCATCTTCTCAATAGGATATAGTGAAGAGTAATACAAAGCTTATAAAAATGCTTGATTTGCATTGTATCAGTCCTATTACTGAACCCTTCTTCCTAAAAGGATGATCATGAACTTTCTAATCTAGCACACCTTTCAATATTTAATTCAGGGAGGTTTCAAGACCCTCTACTTCCGCTGTTCCTTTTTGCAAGTTTACTTTGATGTTCTTCTTCTGGTCCATATATCTGCTCTGCTTTCTCCCTGAAAAGACTCGAACATATTAAGAACCTGAATAAATAAGTTATTATTGAAGGAATCAAATCTCAATTTAAAGCATTACTCATATTTATAGTAATAAATTACATTTTTCTCATTGCGGGGCCACTTCAGTGAGTTGTGGTTCCATTTTTTTAATGCTTCTGTTGAAATAATTGCTTGTGTATGTAGATGGCATATATTATCTTTTACTTTATCATCAGTAGCAGCAAGTAACGACTTTGTATCGTACAATACCACAGTAATGAACAAGTATTATCTAATGGAGGAAATTCTCAAAATATGTGTCTACAGAGGTTGTCTCCCTACATTTTTGCTTTGCAATGTGCTTGCCTATCTCTTCTTTCTGTTCATATATTACAGTTGCAACGACTGTTGGAACTGCTGTAGCTTTTCTTATGGTGCCAATGCGAGGTACTTGGTCAAGATGGTTGGAAGATAGCAGCTGCATTAATGGGTAGACATATTGGGGGAGGTAATTTGTAAAGAATTATTACATGTTGCTTATATACGAGTTTCTTGTACAAGCTTGAGAATATTGAAAAGTTTACATACCAAAATGGCAAAATCTTGTACTCCAATTTATCATCATTGGATGTACACATTTTTGGATAAACAATGTATTTATTTTGCGAATGCTGAAAGAAGTAACTACTGATCATTTGGTTGTATAAGCCATCACCAGAAGTTTTTTAGGTAATAACTAATCACCTTGTCCTGATCTGTTCTGGATTTTCATGTCTGATTCCCAATACCTACTAAAAAAAGTTGTCACCAATTATCTTATCCTTATAGATTCCTTTTTTCCCTCTAATGAGATCTTCCATCGGGTTGGAATCTTATATCGGTTTATGGATGATGGTTTGTAATTTGCAATTTCTAGTGATTTAAACAATTGAGTCAAAAATGGCCTTATCCTTCATCCTTCACCGTTCACCTTCCAAGGATAGTTTCTACTGCAGAAACATTTTAAGGCTTTTAGTTTTATGAGTTCTGGAGATGAAGATATTTTATTAACTTGCTTATCACCTCACACTGTTTCTATAGCTCCTTTTTCTCCCTTAAATTATGTAAATCCATTTAGGTTTGATGAACTTCTTTTGTTTTCGATTTGTGTAGCTGTCAATTATGTTGCCATTTCTGAAGCTCTCGGTGTCTCTCGTTCAGTTTTAGCTGCTGGACTAGCTGCTGATAATGTTATCTGTGCTGTATATTTTACAACATTGTTTGCACTAGCTTCTAAGATACCTCCTGAGGCTGCAACATCAACCACTGGTGCGTGGTTTTCTATTTTAATTCCACTTTTAACTCACTTTGGCTTTTAATAAGACCAATAATTTTCCCATGATTTAACTTCTCATTATGGCAAAAGAATAATCTTCCTCTTTATTTAATTTCTTGCAAAGCTAAATATGTCATATATATAATACTTGGTTGTTAGACATGTTGGTGAATTATGAATATAATGTTTTTTTCATAATATGTGAACTCTATTGAAACCTGGAACTTTGATAGATGTTGGAATGGATAAGGATTCAGAATCCAGCAACAAGCTTCCTGTGCTGCAAAGTGCTACCGCTCTTGCAGTATCCTTTGCCATCTGCAGAATTGCCAATTTTCTCACCAAGTATTTCAGAATTCAGGGAGGTAGCTTGCCAGCCATCACTGCAATTGTTGTTATTCTAGCAACTGCATTTCCGAAGCAGTTTACCTACCTTGCACCTTCTGGCGAGGTTATGGCAATGATTCTGATGCAGGTGATGTTTCTACCTGAAGGTCCTTTACATTTTCAATTAATCTCTTATCTTCTTTGCTAGAAATAAGATTTTACAATATTGACAAAACTTCTAGTAAAAAGTGAGTTCGGTTAGAAATTTTAATTAATCAAGCACAAGATCTTTCAGAGTTTTAAAGAATAAAATGAGCTATTGAACTACAATGCGTATTGAACTGTAAGGATGAAACATTTTGGACAATTATGTGCACAGACTACAATGCGTATGTGTGTGGGATACAACCCTTTTGCAAAGTGTTAATTTTACATGGTGGAAGCATGTTAGTGGGTAGTCATAGCTGGGAGAGGGGTGGATACTTACAGGCCAAGGACAACATACCTAATTCTGTAATTAGCTCATCAATCTTGACATAAGACCTCTGTATCTGTGGTAATGCCAAGGCGATTCTTCTGTGGTCCATTTTTACATTTGCTTAGACTACTTGTTCTAAAGAGAGCCTAAACTACTTAAGGTAATAGTATTTTGTTACAAGTCAAACAACTGGAAAGTCTCCCAAGGGTAATCAACCCTTGCTATCTGCATGCTCGTTCTGCATTGTTTAGTGCGAGCTCAATTTGACCTCAAGATTGGCCTTCATGAACTATTTTCTTTCTCATTTGGATATTCCTAAAATTGTCCTTGCATGTATACTTATTTGATATTGAAGCTCTGCCTCCCTCAACCCCCAAAACCTGCCCACTAATATTCATTGTCAAAGTTGAGCTCATTATGTCACTTGTTTTGGAGTGTCAGGTATTCTTTACTGTGGTGGGTACAAGTGGGAGCATATGGAATGTCATGAATACCGCGCCCAGCATTTTCCTATTTGCACTTGTCCAGATTTCAGTCCATTTAGCTTTGATCCTCGGACTTGGAAAGCTATTTCGCTTCGACTTAAAGCTGCTGCTTTTAGCATCGAATGCCAATGTAGGAGGCCCCACAACAGCTTGTGGAATGGCCACGGCTAAAGGATGGAGTACCTTAATCGTTCCCAGTATTCTTGCTGGCATTTTTGGCATTGCTATTGCAACATTCCTGGGCATTGGTTTTGGAGTTACAGTTCTAAAATATATGTAAAAATGATTCAGTATGCTCAGAAACTGATGTAAACCTATACGGCTATATGTTGTTGGGTTACAACCTATAAATAACATATAAGTTTGTATTGTGGCCCAAATATCCCACAAGGGTAATTGGACCTACAGCTATTATTTTTGGCATTCAATGCTAATGCTGGAGGCCAACAAGGCCAAAACAGCATGTGGAATGGCCTCTTTGATGGAGTTTCCATATGTTGTTCCTAGAGTAGTACTACTTCCCTTTACAGCTTCCGGTGTAATTGAATTCTGCCTAGTGAGGGGGGAATGGTTAGCGTGAAGATGAAGTGAATTTCATGGTAAGTTTACTTCATGACTAATACAATGTTGACATGCAGGCGGAGAGATCACTCTCTCGTCTGTGTGTCAGCACTGTATTGAACATGAAATTAACTTACCATCAATTTCACTTTATGCTAACCGGATCCGTCAAAGGGTATCAAATCTTGGGCTTGGATACCTCTTAAGTAATCCTCTTATCTGCACGTAGCATAGGTTTCATCAGTATTTGGGCCATTTCCTCGGACCATCTTAATTGTATCTGTTACTCTTTAATAATTTAATCTCGCATTCTCTTAATCTTGATACTTGTTCTTCCTTATTTTGGCTGGATAAGTCAATTTTTATTTCTATTGGCCTTTTGATTATTGTTTTTTGCATCGTGATTGCCTGATTGGAATTAAGTTTGCTGTCCTTTTCTATGCTGAAATGGGAGTATTTTGATTTAACTCTTTCTATAATTTATTTTTTTCAAAAAAATAATAATAATAATCTGGAGACTGGAAGACGGGCTTAGCTTCCTTCTTTCGCTTCCTTTTTCTCCTTTTTAAAATATAATTAAGTACAGTTTGATAATAACTAAAAAAAAAATCTTACAATAATAGAGAAAAAGGGCTTCGTAATAAGAAAAATGCAAATAACCATAATTTTTTTTGAAATATAATAGTTTGAAGATAGTAGTATTAACCATTAGGATGAGACATTTATCATGGTTTATCGTAGATAAAAATAAAAATTTGATAAGGATAAAAGACATATCTGGACTTGAATTTATTTAATATTAATATTTAGTCATACAATTATAAAATTATATTGCACTCCTTAGAAAAAAGTGGAGCTTTAAAAAGAAAAGAAAAGATAGTTGTATAATTATAAAGGGCTATATGTGTATACTTAGTTGTGTAGTACACAGTCGTCTATGACAGTTTTTTGGACAATAGCAACGAGCCGTCGTTATAGACCATAATAGCTATAGCGACGGGTGAACCATCGCTATAGTCCAAAAAATTTGTTGTCATAAGTGATTGTGTACACATCCGTGTATATATATTTTTCTCAATTATAAATTTTACAAAATATTTAAATATCATACTAATTACAAGATTTTTATTACTATTTGGTTATTTCCCTCTTCTTCTCATTCCTTGTTGTTTCTTTTATGCTTGTCTTTTCAGTTAGAGAATTAAATTTTATTTTTTTTTCACTTTGAATATTGTCTTTTCAATTAGGGAATTAAACTTTAAATCTCAATATTTTCAATTATGGATTAAATTTTTAATTTTTTATAATTACGTTTAATTGATAGTGTTAGGTCAGAAAATTGATGACATAATAACGACATGTGACTAAAAAATACTTATGTGTAATTTTGTGTCAAATTTAAACATTTATTCAAATATTTTTTTACCAAAAATGGTAAGTATAGGACCATTATTAATTTTAAAGTAAATTATTATTATTATTTTAATATAAAACCATTATTAATTTTTTAAAATAAATTAATAATAATTTTACCCTTTTGGAAAATTATTAACTTTTTAAATTAAATTTTTCGTAAATTTAATTTTGTAAAGTAAATTTAATGACAATTTTTTAAAGAAAAATTAATAATGGTCTTATAGTTATCTTTTTTGAAATAAAAAATTAATTAAAAAATATTAAAATGAGACTAAATATTATACAAAAGTATTTTTTAGTCATGTATAGCTGTCATGTAATCAATTTTATAATGTGGCACTATCAATTTAGATAAAATTGAAAATTTTAAAAGTTTAATCCTCTAATAAAATTTTTTGAGATAACAATTCTCAAAGTAAAAAAAATTAAAATTTTAATCCCTTAATTAAAAAAATTGAAAACAATACCCAAAGTTGAAAAAAGTTAAAAGTTTAAGGTATTATTTGATATTTAGGCTATAGTAGTATACTCCGTATATATGACGACACAAACCCTCGTCTTGGTCGCAGTAGTCGTCGTCTTCTTTTACTTCTTGAATCCAAGGGCAATTACTCACTCTCCCATTTATTCTCTCTCATCTCACAATAATTTCACACCAACCATAATAATCCTCTTCTCATCCTCTCTCTCCCTTTATTTATACATATCTATGTATATATATTAGCTTTTGTTTCTGTATCTGATCATTGTTGGTTAGGTAATTTTTTTTCTTATTTTTCTGGGTTCTTAATATGTATCTGATCTGCTTCATTGGAGCTGTTTTAATTTAGATTGTTTTCTGTCTCTCATATCTATATATCAAGCAGATCGGGTTTTTCTTTTTTGTCAGGATCAATTCACGGTTTTCGATGGTGTTGTTTATGTTGCAACAGGTTTAGAAATTGAACAGATTTTATAGTTGGATTCTTGTTTTAAAGAAATACGTCAAATGTTCTCTAGATTTTTTTAATTTTAAAAAAGTAATATTTTAATCTTTCAAGGGAGTTTGTTGGTCTAGATCTGGAGACTAGGTGTTGTCAAAATTGTTTCTAAAATTACGCTACCTGTGATCCTTTTTGATTAATTATCTGGCCTGGCTATTAGTTTTTGGTAGAATTTAAGTTAAAGTTGGGGTTTATTGATGTTATATTTTGTTAGATATTGTATAGCTGCTTTCTGTCTTGGGCGTGTTTAGCTTTCCAGTAGATTGCAAGCCTGCCAAATTTAAGGAATGTAGAAAAAGTTAGTTCCTGAAATTTTTTATATATTTTGGTTATGTTCTATAGTGTGCCCTCCTTTGTTTTTATGTAGTTTTATTTTTTTATGAAGGGCTTATAAGTGTTTTTCCCAAAATTGTTTCCTAAACCACATCATCCCTGCTTTCGTAATTGCAAATGTTTGTGGAGTTGAGCTCAATCTTATCTTTTATAAATTTAATCTCAGACAATCAATTTATGGTTATTTTTGGTATATATCCTGTAGGGTGCCCGCATTCTACAAAAACACTTAGTGTAAGAGACTGCTGAAGTTGCACAAGTCTACTGGCCTAGCAATAGTTCTTTAAATAAATAATAAAAACTTTTATTGCTATTGGAGCTTGTAAGTGCTTCAGGAGTGTGTTCCAGGACTTCATTATCACATTTGCCAAATAAAGAGCGATGTCTATTTCAGGGAAAGAAGAGGTGTCTATCCCAGTTATAATTTACTGAAGGATTATATTACTATACAGTTTTTAAATTTTTATTAATATTGATTAATTCATCTTGTATTGGCAGACTGGGGTTATTTCTTGGCAGTCTAGTAATTCTTCTGCAGGTATTCCAATCAAGAAAAGGAAGTTCCCATTGGTTCGACCTCTTTCACCTCCACCACAGGAACCATCCTGCCTTCTTGTCAAAAATGATTTAGTGGAGAATAAAAGTTCTAGCCCCTGTCACGAGTCGTCCTTTTCAAATGTTAGTGTTGGAACAAGTTCCCTTAGAAATTCTGATGCAAGCAAGAATTCTGTTTTAGAGATTAAAAAGGAAAACCCTGCTGATACAACTGTTAACTTGATCGGAAATGTTGACCTTTCCAGAGGCAAACATCAATCCCCTAGCCCAACAAGTCACTCGGATTCTTTGGATACTGTAGACAGCAAGGAGAAGCTTTTACTATTTGTGCAACAGAAAATGACAGGAATCACTAAGCTTGATTCAGCACCTAATGAAGCTCCTGCCACCCATGCAAGGAAGGAACTTCCTTACAAACTGCATGTTGGGACGGAATGTACATCTAAACCAAGGACTGTTGAGTTGTCATTAGGACCTATTGAAGCCCTTGTTCCTGAATTGGTGGCTGGTCAGAGTAGCGACAGCTTTAATCAGATGCCTGATAAATTAAATCCTTCTTCATTGTGTTTGTCTTTAAGCCAGGATAGCGTATGTGGATGCAAAAATGGTGATGTTAAGGTAAATAGTGCCGGCACTCATGTCCATACTAATAGGTCGAACTGGGATCTGAATACTACAATGGACGCATGGGAGGGTCCTGCTGGTGATGGTGCTGGTCCAGAAATTGTTGGTGTTAGTGGATTAAAGAAGTTTGGTGGCATAAATGGCTTAAAAAATTTAATAAGCTCAACTGCAGTACTTGGAACTATTAGTGATGCGGGGCTTGGAATGAATGACAGAATTTCCAATTTCTCCATGTTATCTTTATCACCCACTGGGCAATATAGATCTGAGGACTCCCTTCACCTAAGTCTGAGTACATTTGTTCGGCCAAATTTCAGTGGGGAAAACTCTACTTCTTCAGCTAAAGTAGATTCAGGCACAGTTCTACCCAACTCAAATTTGGTTGAAGGGTTGGTTTCTGCTGGAAGTATGAATTCTGTGGGATGTGGCACCGTAAAATCTGAACCCGTTGATGAAAATGGCAAACATGAATATCTTGGAGCAAGAAGCAATCCCATGGGATTATTGGATATAGTAAACAGAGAAATGGTAAAGAGGTGTGATATAAAAGCTTTTGATTCTTCAAATGTTAGCCGTGAAAAATTAATTGAACCTAGATCAATAAAATGTGAACCAGTTCAAGAGGGTAATCAGGAAACACAAGTGATACCACACAAGTCAATTGGAGAGGTTGTTCGGTGTCAAGACAATGTTTCTTCTGCTTTGGCAATGGCTTTAGTGCCCAGTAAGTCATGTCCTTCAGGTTTACTTCCTTGTTCAGTATTATTGATGGGTGGGGATGCACTAAATCAGTTTGAACATTCTACTAATAGAGAAGAAGTCAATATTGACACTAATAAAACTCAGGGAACCTGTACAACGGTTGATCAGGTTGTTGCAGATTTGAATGTTGCATCTCTGGGCCATGAAAGTAAAGAATCAAATGCATCCGAAGGTATGATACACTCTGGTGATTCAGAGGATGCAATGAATTATGTTCCCCTGGATTCTCTTAGAAATAGTGAGGGTTCTGAAAGTGATGAGGAAAAGATGAACATGTCAGCTGATATATTGGAAGAAGATTCTTATGGGTTTGATTATGAGGCAAATTGCAATCATGATATTGACGTTTGCATGAATTTAGAAGGTAGGCATGATGGCAAAGAAAATGGTGAGTATGAAGATGGCGAGGTCCGAGAAACACTACTGCATACGGCGGTAGCAGAAGGACCAATGGAAAATGGGGAGGAAGAGAAGATCATTCAGGGTGATTGTGATGGTAGAATCTCAAATGCTATTGATTTTCCTGGCTATGGTATTACTGCCCGAGACCCTAATGAAAATGATGGTAAAGTTGAAGATCATGGAGAGATAAGTGACGATCATATTAAAGAGGAAACTGATCAGACTATAGATAGAGACGGTTCTTTACAAGAATCATCAACAATTGAAAAGGTTGCTGCTGGAGCTGACAAACAGATGCCCATAAAGGCAACTCAAAAAGGACCACTTGATCTATCATTAAGGAATGATGTTCCGAAGGGCCATGATACAGAAGAATTATCTGATGGAGCAACTAATGGAGGTCAATGTATTGAAACTACTGTCAGTCAGATTACAAGTGCCAATATCAAAGGAACCAACACAATGGAGAAAGTTAATCCAACTTTACTAAAGACAGAATCATCTGTTACTGTCAAAGATGATGCTAATGATGGTAACAATGGAGGTAGTAGGAGCAGAATTATAAATTTACCTCGAGCTTCTAATGTGACTTCTCCTTGTAAATCTAGATTTATTTCAGATAGAACATTAGTATCAACCGAAAGGGAAAGATATGCTGATTTTGAGGGAGAGAAAGTACATCTACGAAGGAATAGGTGATTACATGCTGCGTGATTGCTGCTTGTTTTATCTAACCGTCTCCCCACCTTCCCTCCCACTCTCTCTTCCTAACCCCCCCCCTCTCCTTTTATATTTTAGATTGTCACCTGATGTATGATGTTTGACCTTTTCCTTTTAATTGTATTTTCCAGAGGTGACTGGTATGCTGACAGTTCCCGCAAATTTGATAGGGATAGGTTTCAAGATCAACCATTCAGAAGATCTAGAATGAATTTTGTGTGTGGAAGAGGGAGGGGTTTCAGACAACGAGGTGAATGGGATTCTGATTGTAACTTTGGTACAGAAATTTATAATGGTCCAGGTGATTATCGATTTCCCAGATATAAACGTGCTTCTGATGGGGGTGATGCAGAACTTGAAGGTAATGGTTATGGTTATGGTATGGCTCCAAGTAGGGCTGTAGGCATGAGTAGGGGAGGAAGGAGGCCAATGAGTGATGAATTGCCTTCATTTCGTTATCCATCCTCAAGAAGGCTCTCTCCTGGAGTTAGGGATGGAACTGGACCAAGAAATATTCAAATGTTGAGAAGATTTTCGGGGAATGTTAGCCCAAGTAGATGCAATGGCGAAGATGTTTCTGACTTGGTTGGACCTAGGCATGGTGGGAAATTCATGAGGGGATTTCCTGAAGATGTTATTGATCCCATCTTCAGTCGTCCTCAGCCTACCTATCATGGATTAGATGGCCAGTTTGGCCGAGGAAATAGAAACTTCTCTTCCGTCCACAGGAGGGGTCTTCTTCGAATTAGATCAAAATCCCCTGTAAGATCCAGAACACGCTCCCCTGGCCCATGGTCATCTCCTCGAAGAAGATCTCCTGATGGTTTTAGTGGACTTCCAGAATTAACTCACCGCAGATCTCCAACCACATACAGGATGGAGAGGATAAAATCTCCTGATCGCCCTTGTTTCACTGAAGAAAGAGTGGCTAGAAGGCGCGGGTCTCCTTCCTATATGGTGCGAACTTCCAATGATTTAAGGGATATGGATTCCGGAAGGCTTGGCCAGCCAAGGTCTGCTAATTCTAATAGGAGCCCATCTGGCCGGATTTTACCTAGAAGTACTAGGAGATTTGATTCTCTAGATCCTCGAGAAAGGACCGTTAATGATGATTATTTTGGAGGGCCAATTCATTCTGGTAGATTTCATGAGGTTGGTGGTGATGGTAGGGGTGACGAGAGAAGAAAGTTCGGTGATCGGCGTGGGCTTGTTCGCTCTTTAAGGCCACCTTTTAATGTCGCTGATGGTGAAAATTTGAATTTTCATCCGGAGGATGGCTCTAGGCCTTTAAGGTTCTGTCAAGAAGGTGATTCAGAGTTCATTGGAAGAGGTAACTTGAGGAACAGGGAGTTTGATAGGCAGATCAAGAATCGACCTGGAATTGCACTTACTAGAATGAGAAGCCTAGAGGAGGAGGAAGGGAACTGCAGTCACGGTGGGCAGGTTTGGCATGATGATGGTTTTGATGATGTCTCCCAAATGAAAAGAAGAAGATTCTAACTTAATTTTCTTACTACAACTATGAATTAATAATGAGAATTCTGTGAGAAAGGGTGTCAGCTGTTGGACTATGGTTATCTGAGCCTCAGGTTTGCCTTTAAACACAGAGTGGTGCTGCATGTAGTTGGAAGAATAAGGGTATCAAGAATATGTAGTAATTCTGATCTTAGGCATGAGCAAGTGGAAAAGGTCTAATTTGTTGGAATCCCAATCTGTATTTACCGTAAAACCCAGTGCAAATTGCCTTTTTCATGGATGCTTGAAATTATGGAAGTGATACCTAGGCAACCTTTGCCTTTGAGCTTTTCATTACTTGTATACTGTTGACTTTTGCTTGGTATTGTACAGTTGATGCTTAAGTGAAGCAAGTTGCTCAGTGCTTGTGGGAATCCTTGCTATGAGCTCCTTTTTCCTATGCGCAGTTAGCTGCAGAGATCAATCAAATTCAGGAAGTTATAAATGGTCATAAGCTTTTTTGGCTGCTAAATATATCTTAAGGTCAGTTTGGTGAAGTCAGTTCTTGTAAATTCTTGGTTGATATCCTTTAATAAACCATCTCCTTAGTATCTTTGACTATGATGGTTTTAATGCTTAGTGGGATGAAGTAGGATGGAGCAGAAAAATGGGTTCTTAGTATCTTTGCACAGTTGGACTGATAACACTGGACAAACATTGTTTGTACATTTGCTCCGTTTTTTTAGGGTTAGCTGATATTCCAGTTTTCTCCATGCATTTGTTAAGTTAACAAATTAGAATTAAGCTCGTTACACTCTAAAGTCATTCATCACTCGGAAGTATGGGCAAGCTGAGGGGAATTGCACATTGAGGTTTTCCTCAGTTGTTTGGTGGTCTATTCATTTCTTTCTGAGTAGGTGAACTTCTCTTGCTATTTTTCCTAGTTTGGGAGTGCATAGGGAATGCCGGTAGTCAACAGCCTATCATTGCACATATGATTTACTTCAGTTATATGTAGAAGAGCAATCGGATTAGATGATTACTTCAGGTTTTCATCATTGCAAGAAAAATAAATGTCAGTGTGTTTCCTGCTTTTCAGCATTGTCAAATGGGGATGGGGATGGGGATGGGGATGGGGATGGGGGGGGGGGGGGGAGAGAGCATTCTGAATTCCTATCTAACCTTACTATTGATATGACTTCTTCCTTTCTAATATTTATGTGCTGAAGAAATTGGAGAATTGGAAACAGGGTATGGTATATTAATAGATGGTTTTGTTAGTAAGAAAACTTTATTATACCTTGCATAGGCGGCTGCCTTGGATATGCAACTATTATACAGGTGGTTGATCTTTCTGTTTGGCCTATTATGCTTTTGGTGGAAGAAGCCACAAGATTTGGAGGAAAGGATGGAATATTGATTCATAAAAACACCTCGTTTGGTAGATGGTCAGATAGAGGAGGAAAGGAAAATGAATGAAGGAATGGGGAAGTCAAAAAAAAATATATTGTAGGTTTTCAAGCAGCTGTAAGGTTCAAAGGTTCAACTCCCTTTGAAATGTGCAAGTACGAGGATACAGAAAGGGACTGCATGTTGAAGGTTTCAAAGTTCCAGATCCTTGTAACAGTTGAATGTTTCATTTTTAGGGAAGTGTGAAAATGAACCTCTTTTCTTTTGAGGCCATTCAACGGGAAGCCATGTGATGCAAATCTTAAACTTTGGACAAACCCATCACATATCTACTTACTTTTAGCATACATAATTGATAATACTAGCTTTTAGGTTGAACAAAAATGTCCTAGTTATTTTCTACCTAGTTAAAGGTAAACCATTAACAGTAGAATTGTCACGTGACTTGTCCATGACCATTAGAAATGTCTAAAAATGAGATCTGTTATCAATTATATATTGTAAAAAATTCAATCGTATTATAATTGTGATATATATATATATATATATATCTATAATATAAAACAGAGCAGAGAGAGAAAATAGATAACTGTCACATTCGAATCCTATGTCAGCACCTCTCTCTTCTTGTCCTTCGTTTTCAAATTTCAAACCCTCTCTCTGTTCTTGTTCTTGCTTCTTACGCACACACACAAAGCTCTTATCTCTCCTAAATCTCTTATCTCTCATAAAACCCTCTTTGCCTTCTCTCTCATGGCCAACTCTCATTCTCCTTCTAGGGTTTCCGCCTTCTCTACTTTTTCACCTCCTCCTTTTGAAGCTCTTGGCTGCTTCATGATTCGCTTCACCAACAGATTCTATGGTGCCGAAATCGTTAGAATTGGAGACCCTACGGTTCTTTCTCTCTCTAGCAGTTTTCTCCGGCTTAATTGGGTTGGCCTATTCAGAAGGCTCAGCTGCCAAAATACTCGATTTCTGATGTTATGAAAACAAAACCCATTTAGGTGATTTCAATTTGAAGAAACAAAATATGGGTTCACAAATTTCAGGTAAGTGGTGGTGTTTTTGGGTTTTAAACAAAATATTTTTTTAATTCTAGCTTCTTCTTTTCTTCCCCCCTCTTTCTATTTATTTATAGCCACACAGTAATTGTATTGAATATGAGCATTATTTATTTGCATATGATTGTGCTATTTAGCTTTACAGGAAGTTTTTAGGTTTTAATTTGATTTTGAAAACATGGGCTTTTTTAGTTGATTTGATTACTTTGTTCTTTATGTTTGTTGGTTAATTTATGTGTTCATTATTGCGTCTCTTTGTTTGTTTATCACTTTGTGTAACGTTGAATTATATAGCTATTTGTTGTTACATCTTTCAGGTGTAATTTCTATTTTCATTTTTGTGTAAATGAAGTTTGAGTTGTGATAGGTTTAAGCTCTATTGTTGGGTTTAGAGGGCAGTTTTGTTCTTTGAATTTGGTCTATTTCTATGCTTTAATTGTAATATTTCTTATTGGATCTTATGTTATTGTTATAGGCTTTATTTTATAAGAGTTCAATTGGGTTCTCCCCCAAAAGAGTCTAGCGATAACCAGTGCAGTTATAGGCATAGAGAGAGAAAATAAAAAAGATCAACCCGTACAATGTGTAACTGTAACTAGTACAATTGCTATAGGGACATGATTTTTTTAGGTCAATCAGTACAACTTGTAACAGTGCAATTGTCTTCACTGATTTTTTTACAAGAGTTCAATGATCAAGGCACGAAATCATAAGTGTCGCCAGTCCTTCAGGCACATGCTTGTAACCAGTACAATTGTTATAGGCTTTATTTTACAAGAGTTCAATTGGATTTTAATCTAATGTATAATCAGTGCAGTTACACATTCCAGTATGGAGATGGCAGTGGGGCATCGGGTTATTATGTAGAGGACATAATGCATTTTGACACAATTATTGGTGATTCAGTGACTTCAAACACTTCAGCTCCTGTTGTCTTTGGGTAAGCTACCATGAATCTGTCGTGTTGGAGATGCTCCTTGTATATGCTTGTATTATTTGTAAGCCTTGTTTTCTGGTTCTGTCGTGTCGGAGATGCTCCTTTCATATGCTTGTATTATTTTAAAACCCTGTTTTCTGGTTGGATTTTGAAACAGATGTAGCACTTCACAGACTGGGGACTTGACGAAGTCGGATAGAGCTGTTGATGGGATATTTGGTTTTGGACAGCAGGGCTTGTCTATTATCTCACAACTTTCTTCCCAGAGGACAACTCCAGATGTTTTTTCTCATTGTTTGAAGGGAGGTGACGGGCGTAGTGGTATTTTAGTTTTCGATCAGATTGTGGAACCAAATCTTGTTTATACTCCACTTGTCCCATCACAGTATGTTTTCTCTGTCAGGATGAAACTCTCATGAACTGCTTTATTATCCTCTCACTCTAGCTTATTTTCATTATTTTAACCTTGGAAATCAGAAGAACACAACGATGTTATATTTTAGTTGGATGCATATCTAGAAGTTAACAGGCTTCTTACTTGACAAACACTTCTATATTTGATTTCCATATTGCTGTTTTTGTTGCGTATCTTTTTAAGAGTTAGATCCTGAAAGGTGATTTATAATTTTTTATTGTTCATGACCATTAATGGTTTGGAAGTGTGTTTTAATTTTTACATTGACGTGCTGCAACAGTTTATCACTTCATGTTTATTCTATTACAGTCTCACCCATAAGATTATTGTTTACATAATTACTTATACACTAGGGCTTCATTTATCTCTGGTCAGTTGTCTCATTTCTTTTGAGTGGATTTTTGGGTTTACATTCTTAGGTAATTTTACGAACATGTAGAGAATGTTTGACATGATGTGACAGCGGTGGAATCAAACCTCGTGTGAGGAAGTGCTAACTTTTGAAATGTATGCACTCCATGAACTTTTGACATAAAATATATTATAGAATTATGTTGTTCAGTGTAAATAACTGATAAAGTCCCTGAACCACATATTTAGAAGATTATCTTTGAAAAACTGAACTGTAGTTAATTGTTGGGAGTTGAACAGAGATGGATAATACAGTAAAACCTCTATTTAGGAATAAACTTAGAACCAAGTTTGTATAACTAAAAGGGACTAAAACTAGAAGTTAGTGGCATTCTTGAAGGAATTCCTTCGCTGCCTGAATATTACTGCTTTGCTTCTGTAAGCCCTGTCCTGAAAATGAAGCACTGAATACATAGTGTTAACGACTGCCCTGGCCTTATTTGCAATTTATTTTATTGACTTGATTTTGGTGATGACTTGTATTGACTTTGGAGCGCTAAAAAGTAGAAAAAAATGACTTGATTTTGGTGATGCTTGGGAACGGAAGATTTTGGATGGTTATATTTTTTTAAAAATGCTTTATAGTTTAAGGAGAGTGAGACACGACGTAATGAAAAATTGTTATAAATACCTAACCTTAAAAAGAACTTCGGGTTGAGGTGTTATAAAGGGTAATTTGAAAATTTAAATAGCCTTTTATAGGGGAGGTGCAGAAAATGAGTATTAAAAGTTTTATTAAATGAGTATCTTCAATACCCATATGTGGTTGGAAACCATTTTTATTCCCCCCCTATTTTTGATGAATGTTTTACATAAAAGTTCTATTTTTAAATGTTTTACATAAAAGTTTGTGGTAAAAGATTCAAATTGGATATTTAAATTGAGTGGTACTATGACGCCCCCAAAACATGTATACATCATCTATTTTAAGTCGTCAAATACATGGTACAGAATGTGAATACAATCTTTAATATACAACAAGCGAGTTGTCAGTTTTAATACAATTATTGTCTTCTAGACAATATTCACTCTCAGAATAAGTCCTCATTATATTTATTGTCACACTATTTAACAGAATAGTGAACACTACTAATACTATCATCTGGACCGTCACTCCGTTCTCAGACTAGTCCCGGCTACGTTCTCATTTCCTAAAAAGAACAGTGAAAGAAAGATTGAGCTCAACTAGCCCAGTAAAAAATATCATGACTAAGATAATGCAGAATAAATTATCATTAGTCTTCAACAGTGTTAAACTGATAAAATACAATATACATCAAGTTTTACTGCAGCGGAACATGCAATTCATTAAAAGAGTCAAGTAGAGAATAAAATCTACTATCATTTATGATTTAAAAGGTTTTTCATCACTTTTATCGTTGGAACTCAACTTAATAAATAATCCACATCATCCCTGCATTACGGCCAAGGATATTCATTAGTATCATAACTACAAATTATTCATGCACTACGGGTCAAGGATATTTGTGTATTTATTAATGGTCATGGTCATGCCAACAACTGTCCATCAATGCACTACGGGCTAATGAGGACTTTTACCACATCATTTATAACATTACGGTCATGATTACACCGAACAATCCCTGGTCATAATCATACCAAGTCCATCTATGCACTACAGGCCACAGATGACTTTCAACAAAATATAAATATGAGAATGATGACAATGATATAATAATTCAATAAAACAAGTTCAAGAATTAATTTATTCAGGAACTAATAACGTTCAAATTGTCAACATGATACTTCTTTGTAGAGTAAAATTCAAGAATGCTCAGAAGAATATTTTCATGAAAAGATACTGGATGAAGCGCAAATATCAAGGATATTTCACTAATTTCATGAAGTATAGAAGTCAAAACTTTAACCAACTGAGTATAATAAAGAATGAAATAACAAAAGAAATCACCAAGCATGCGGTACTTCGCATAGACAGGTTATTCCAACAGAATAATAAATAACGGAACCATGTCAGACGTAATATGCACCGACAGGATATTCCAACAGAATAATAAAGACGGAACCAGGTCCAACATAAAACGCACAAACAGGATAATCCAATAGAATAATAAAGACTAAACCAGGTCCGGCGTAAAACGCACAGACAGGATATTCCAACAGAATAATAAAGAATGAAATAACAATAGAATTTTACAATGTATGCGGTACTTCACATAGACAGGTTATTCTAGCAGAATAATAAATAATGGAATAATAGAAGAATTTTACCAAGTATAGGGTAGACCGCGTATACAAGTTATTCCAACAGAATAATAAAGAATGAAATAACAGAAGTTCTCTTCATGAATATAAAAAAAATTTAATACCCCTTACCTTATAAAGAAGAAACTAGATATAGAAGTAGTGAAGTAGCAGAATACTTTTCTTCTTTCTATAGTTTTCTCTCTCTAGAGTTTCAGTGAATTCGTAAGAAATAATGAAGGAATGAACTTCTATTTATAGAAAAATGGAAGGATACTATTTAGAAAAAAATAAATCACGGATGAACAGTATATTTATTTTTTCTTCTGTCTCACGGACGAACAACTGAAGGAGTCACGAATGTTTTGATTTTTCCCATCTTCTTCCCTTTTCCCATACGTAAATTATATATGTGACAACCCCAAAATAGGTCCATTCCATCCAACCCATTCTGAGTCGCCAAATACACATGATACAGAAACAACTACAACTTTTACCACCCATAAGCTGTGAGTTTGAATACAAACATTATCATCTAGACAATATTCACATGCAAATAAATCCCCATCATAATTATTGATACATAATTTTATAAAAAAAGGTGAGGACTACTAAACAACTCTCTCTAGAACCTTCATTCCATACCCCGACTAGTACTCACTACATTCTCGCCTCCTGAGAAGAAAAATGGAACAACAAGGAAAAGGGTGAGCTCAACTAGCCCAGTAAAGAATATTATGACTAAGATAATGTACAACAAATTATCCTTAGTCTTCAACAGGGAAAAATCTGATAGAATACCATAGACAACAAGTTTTAGATCAACAACTGCAGCGGAAACAACAATTCATTAGAAGGGTTAAGTAGAGAATAAAATCTACTAACATCTATGAATTTAAAAGTTCATCATCAATATTTTATCCCTGTAACATCAATCAATATATATCTCAAATCAAATCAAATATTCATCTTTGCACTACAGGCCAAAGATATTCATCAGTCGGTCATGTTCATCTAAACACCTGCTCATCTTTGCACTACAGGCCAAAGATATTCATCAATTGTTCATGTTCATCTCAACACCTGTACATCTTTGCACTACGGGCCAAAGATATTCATAATAAAATCAACCATCTTTGCACTACAGGCCAAAGATATTCAGTAACACCATCATTTAGGACTGAGGATGATGAAAAATATTTTAAAGGAAACGAATCCAGTGAAACAAAATAACAAGTATTAAGGATTCGTACTCTAAACAATCCAAGTTCAAAAATACTTCATAAATAATCATACTGAAGTAAAATTCAAGAATGATCAAAACATAGATCCAATCAAAACTAGTATCCAGAATAGATATTTTGGACAAAAAGAAGAAATTTCATTTTTCGGTGAATAGTGCCGTATTTGTGAATAGTGCCGTATACGTGAATAGTGCCGTATACGTGAATAGTAACTCCGACACCAAAAGATAGAAATTTCACAAAAAATATCTTCACGTTTCATGAATAGTACTCGTGAATAGTAACTCGTGAATAGTAACTCATGAATAGTAACTCGTGAATAGTAACTCATGAATAGTAACCCCGACATGAAAAAGTTCCAAATTTGATAAAAACTTCCAACCAATATTTCAGCATAATGATATTGAAGAAATAATATCATTTGACAATAAAATAACATCCTTTACCTCAAAAGATCAGTACTTCTAGCTGAAACACCGGATATAGGCTATGACTTGAACTTTCACCGTATAGCAATACTCAAAGTATACTCAAAATACTCACAAGAATACGCTCAATAATATAGAGAGAGAAAACTTCAGTTTCTGGTGTGATTTTCAATTCTAACCTAAGCACCTATTTATAGGAAATTGCTTAGAACACCAAAGCAGAAAATTTAATAAAATATTAATTTATATTAAAATTTTCATACGCCCAACTAGACTTCTGATTTCAGCCACTAAACATGTGCAAATTGTGCCCAAAAAATGTAAAAAAACGTTTTTGTTATTAAAAACAATTAAAACTTCCAAAAATCAATTATTTCGGAGCTCCGGAACTTCAATAATTCATAATAAATAGCCCTTTTGTCAGAAAATTCGAATCTCGCGAGTTTTTATAGGAAATTCAATTCTGCACAACTTTACAGAAGGAAGTTTTTTCCAAATTCCAAACAGAAATTGACCAAAATTCACAAACGAGCGATTTTACAGGCTATAATCAATTTCAGTCAAGAAATGGGGTCCACCGACATATTTAACATGTTTTAAATATTTTTGGTAACAAAAATACTCCTCCTCCACATATACTCATATATCCCACATTCATCGTAAAAATACCATCATTATTATATTATTAAAATATAATAATATATTTAAATGAATTATTGTATCAGAAAAAGATAAAATATTAATTTTCAACAATTGTCACATTAAAAATTTTCTCCATCTATATCCACATAAAATCAATATTTTCCTCATCATATAAATCAATAATTTAATTATTCACAAATAATATTACAGAATCACAATACTGACAACCAGGCTGTTCCCAGGAAAGAGGGGGCTTTCCAATAAGAATTTCTCCTTACTGGCGCGCAATTAGGTGACCAAACCTCTCCTTAGACAGAACTTTCTAGACATTGCCAATAATGTTATCAAATAATATTATTCAGATAATATGAATTATTGCTTCGATAATGGAAAATACTGTGTAGCGACAATTATTGAAACAACAGTAATATAAAATATCAATGCAGCAATTATTGAATCAATAACATAAAATACTGAGCAGTAATTACTGTAACAATTATTGAGTAGTGCCTTCTTACGTAAGAATCAATAATTGGTGCAATACCGTGTGCTACTGTGCAACAACGCGTATTACTGTGTTTTAACCACCGAGTATTCCAACAGTATTAACGGTAACAACTACGCCGTTATTTATAAACAACTTATATTTGTCGTTTTCTTCATCCAATCGCTTTCCGTTATGGGGCCCACAAAAGACTGCGCCGTCGTACAAATATTCCCCGACAGCAAGAATATTCCACGACCAAACGAATATTCCCCGACAACAATGAATATTTTATAACCACTTGCTTATTTAAAATATTTGCGCATTTTACCCATAACTTTCCACATTAATCAAATTCACCCTTACTATTTCAAAATAAAAAAATAGAGGAAATTCCATTTTTATTTAAAAAAATTCGGGGTCTTACATCCTCCCCTCCTTATGAAATTTCGTCCTCGAAATTGACGTACGTAACTGGTGTTTCAAAAAGGTAAAGATACCTCGCTTTCTTTTCCGTTTCTAACTCCAATGTCATTTCCTCTATAGCATGATTCCTCCACAAAACTTTAACTTGTGGTATAACCTTCGTACGTAGGACATGCTCCTTCCCATCTAACATCTTGACAGGTACCTCCTCGTACGTTTAGTCTTCAGCTATTTCGTCCGGTTCTAACTCAATAACATGGTTCGAGTCGTCCACATCGGTACAAAAAAACGTTATAAACACGCGACATACTTGGCGGTAAAACGAGTCTATAGGCCACAGTTCCTATTCGATCGAGAATTTCAAATGGATTAATAAATCGAAGGTTTGAGCTTTGCTCATATCGCCAATTCTCGCTTTTGAAATAACAACTTCTTGTACCTGCTTCTTCATATTCATCAGCTCCAGTGTGTAGCTTGAACAACTTTAACTTTATCAATTAAAGTCGATTATACTCGTATATCATCACGTGGATACCTAGAGTTTTTATCTCCATCTCTATTATTTATAAATTATACGAAATTAGTCTTTGACAATATCGTACTCGTACTTGTATACGATCTTCTACTCAACACGTCAGCTACCACGTTCGTTTTTCCAGGATGGCATGGTCAGAACATGTGCTGAACTGAGTCTCCTCTTGAGTTCTTCGAAGCTCTTCCCACATTCCTTGCTCCATTCGAATTTTGTATCTCTACGAGTCAGCTGCGTTAATGGAATAGTGATTCGAGAATATCCTTCAACGAATTTTCGATAATAACCAACTAAGCCTAGAAAGCTACGTATTGTGATTACCGACTTAGGTTGTTCTCAACTGTGACTCATATCCCAACCTTGGATAGCACGTTACAATGACACCTATCAGTTTACTATCGCGCGAATATTGTCCCCTACGGAGAGTCTGGCTTCGGTGCATTCCACAAAGGAAGTCACTAGATAAAGGCTCAGGTACCAAATTCTATAGTTGAATTTTAACTCCTGAAGTTCAATAGGAGCCATTCGATATGAGATTTTAGAAATGAGTTTTGTACCGGATTCAAAGTCGATACAAAATTCAATATCACGCTCTGGAAGTAGGCCAAGAAATTCTTCAGGAAATACATCAGGAAATTTACTAACAACAGAAATATCATTCAAATCTGATTGTTCAAGTCCATAACATGGGCTAAGAAAACATGACATCCATTTTTCAATAAACGAACGACTTCATGGCTTGATATAAAAATATTTGACTTCAATGGTTTGATTGCTTGAGTTCGAATATCAGGTTGCTTAGGAATATGAAAACTAACAACCTTACAAAAGCAATTAATTTTGGCATGATGAGTAGTTAACCTTAAAATCACATCAAAAGCAAATATCTCTATAGAAATAAGGTTAACAGGTAATGTTATAGTGCCAACTTGAATAAAGCAGGATTTCTAAACAACAGATGTAATGATAGTTTCTCCTAACGGAGTCTCCACAGATAGGTCAAAGTCTAATTTTTCCGAAGTCAAGTTCAAACGTTGAACGCAAGCAAGAGAGATAAAAGAATGGGTAGAACCGGTACCTAGTCAGGTATAAACTTCGCAAGAATTTATAATTAACTAACCCGTGCTAAACTCGTTCGGGTTCTTTGCATTCTGACCGGTCACGACAAACGCTCTTCCAGGAACTGTTGACTTTGACTTTTCTGGGACAGCCTTTTGAATCACCATCCCCGCTGGAATTGGTTTCGCTACCGTACACTCTCGAGCGATATGTCCTTCCTTTCCACAATTATAGCATACCTTGAACTGTTGTGGGCAGTTTGGGCTGATATGTCCCTCTTTCCCGCATTTATAACATACGACCGGTGGTCTTTCTCCTCCCTTGGAACCAGTTTCTGCTGGCACTGTCGTTTTCACATGGTCGTTGTTAAATCTCCTCTTTTTAAAATCTCCTCCCGACTCGCTTCTTCTATTTTCATGGCCACGATTACCATCAGAGTGGTTACTGCCTTTGTCCATATTCTTCTTTCTTCGCAGGTTATCGTTGTTCTGATGACTACTGTCACCAGTATGATCCTGGTTATGGTCCCTCGGTTGAACGTACTCGTTATCTCGCTCTAACAACTGAGCCCTGTTGACAACATCTGAATAGATAGAAAATTTATGAGAAATGAGATACTTACGTATGCCGGGTTTCAAACCTCTCAAAAACATCCGCGTCATACGTTCCTCATTCTCCACCAAATGAGGTGCAAACCTGGATAACTCCGCGAACTTCGCCTCGTACTGGGACACCGTCATATTATTCTGCTCTAGTATAATAAACTCCACTTCCTTCATATGGCGAATACTTTCAGGAAAGTATTTTTCGTTAAAAAGTTTTTGAAACGTCTCCCATGACATGCTGAGTGCAGTTGGATGGGTACGCTTCACAGATTCCCACCAGTAGTCTGCCTCGCCACGGAACATAAAGGTGGCGAATGGAACCTTCTGTTCCTCCGTGCATCCCAAGACATCGAATATCTTGGTAATTTGCTTGATCCACGTCTCCGCATTAATCGGATCCGGCTTTCCCAAAAATTCTGGTGGTCCCAACTCTTTGAACTGCTTGGCTGTGACAAGCCGAGCATTGCTATCATTTCCACCCGTATTCTGTACACGAGTCTCCCTGGTCTGGTTTTGCATGAACTGCAAAAAGCTCCTAAACATCCCGTCGTTCATCATCTGCTCAGTGGCGTTGTTCACAGGAGGAACATTGCCAGCCTGTTGCACGTTCTCCTCGTTGGTAAGTACAGGCATCTCCACGGTCTCATTTACTCCACTGTTAATATTCTCAGTCGACATTCTCAAATACTGCCATAAAACAAGGGTTAATTAAACAAATTAACAAATCACATAATATCCATATGTTATGACCGACCAATAAATAAGCTTAGGTAGGACACACTAGCGAAGGATTTACTCGTCTCTCCCCTCCTAGTTCTATTCCCCGATCTCCGCCAGAGATCATATCCCTAAGCTCTGATACCAACTGTGACAACCCCAAAATAGGTCCATTCCATCCAACCCATTCTGAGTCGCCAAATACACATGATACAGAAACAACTACAACTTTTACCACCCATAAGCTGTGAGTTTGAATACAAACATTATCATCCAGACAATATTCACATGCAAATAAATCCCCATCATAATTATTGATACATAATTTTATAAAAAAAGGTGAGGACTACTAAACAACTCTCTCTAGAACCTTCATTCCATACCCCGACTAGTACTCACTACATTCTCGCCTCCTGAGAAGAAAAATGGAACAACAAGGAAAAGGGTGAGCTCAACTAGCCCAGTAAAGAATATTATGACTAAGATAATGTACAACAAATTATCCTTAGTCTTCAACAGGGAAAAATCTGATAGAATACCATAGACAACAAGTTTTAGATCAACAACTGCAGCGGAAACAACAATTCATTAGAAGGGTTAAGTAGAGAATAAAATCTACTAACATCTATGAATTTAAAAGTTCATCATCAATATTTTATCCCTGTAACATCAATCAATATATATCTCAAATCAAATCAAATATTCATCTTTGCACTACAGGCCAAAGATATTCATCAGTCGGTCATGTTCATCTAAACACCTGCTCATCTTTGCACTACAGGCCAAAGATATTCATCAATTGTTCATGTTCATCTCAACACCTGTACATCTTTGCACTACGGGCCAAAGATATTCATAATAAAATCAACCATCTTTGCACTACAGGCCAAAGATATTCAGTAACACCATCATTTAGGACTGAGGATGATGAAAAATATTTTAAAGGAAACGAATCCAGTGAAACAAAATAACAAGTATTAAGGATTCGTACTCTAAACAATCCGAGTTCAAAAATACTTCATAAATAATCATACTGAAGTAAAATTCAAGAATGATCAAAACATAGATCCAATCAAAACTAGTATCCAGAATAGATATTTTGGACAAAAAGAAGAAATTTCATTTTTCGGTGAATAGTGCCGTATTCGTGAATAGTGCCGTATACGTGAATAGTAACTCCGACACCAAAAGATAGAAATTTCACAAAAAATATCTTCACGTTTCATGAATAGTACTCGTGAATAGTAACTCGTGAATAGTAACTCATGAATAGTAACTCGTGAATAGTAACTCATGAATAGTAACCCCGACATGAAAAAGTTCTAAATTTGATAAAAACTTCCAACCAATATTTCAGCATAATGATATTGAAGAAATAATATCATTTGACAATAAAATAACATCCTTTACCTCAAAAGATCAGTACTTCTAGCTGAAACACCGGATATAGGCTATGACTTGAACTTTCACCGTATAACAATACTCAAAGTATACTCAAAATACTCACAAGAATACGCTCAATAATATAGAGAGAGAAAACTTCAGTTTCTGGTGTGATTTTCAATTCTAACCTAAGCACCTATTTATAGGAAATTGCTTAGAACACCAAAGCAGAAAATTTAATAAAATATTAATTTATATTAAAATTTTCATACGCCCAACTAGACTTCTGATTTCAGCCACTAAACATGTGCAAATTGTGCCCAAAAAATGTAAAAAACGTTTTTGTTATTAAAAACAATTAAAACTTCCAAAAATCAATTATTTCGGAGCTCCGGAACTTCAATAATTCATAATAAATAGCCCTTTTGTCAGAAAATTCGAATCTCGCGAGTTTTTATAGGAAATTCAATTCTGCACAACTTTACAGAAGGAAGTTTTTTCCAAATTCCAAACAGAAATTGACCAAAATTCACAAACGAGCGATTTTACAGGCTATAATCAATTTCAGTCAAGAAATGGGGTCCACCGACATATTTAACATGTTTTAAATATTTTTGGTAACAAAAATACTCCTCCTCCACATATACTCATATATCCCACATTCATCGTAAAAATACCATCATTATTATATTATTAAAATATAATAATATATTTAAATGAATTATTGTATCAGAAAAAGATAAAATATTAATTTTCAACAATTGTCACATTAAAAATTTTCTCCATCTATATCCACATAAAATCAATATTTTCCTCATCATATAAATCAATAATTTAATTATTCACAAATAATATTACAGAATCACAATACTGACAACCAGGCTGTTCCCAGGAAAGAGGGGGCTTTCCAATAAGAATTTCTCCTTACTGGCGCGCAATTAGGTGACCAAACCTCTCCTTAGACAGAACTTTCTAGACATTGCCAATAATGTTATCAAATAATATTATTCAGATAATATGAATTATTGCTTCGATAATGGAAAATACTGTGTAGCGACAATTATTGAAACAACAGTAATATAAAATATCAATGCAGCAATTATTGAATCAATAACATAAAATACTGAGCAGTAATTACTGTAACAATTATTGAGTAGTGCCTTCTTACGTAAGAATCAATAATTGGTGCAATACCGTGTGCTACTGTGCAACAACGCGTATTACTGTGTTTTAACCACCGAGTATTCCAACAGTATTAACGGTAACAACTACGCCGTTATTTATAAACAACTTATATTTGTCGTTTTCTTCATCCAATCGCTTTCCGTTATGGGGCCCACAAAAGACTGCGCCGTCGTACAAATATTCCCCGACAGCAAGAATATTCCACGACCAAACGAATATTCCCCGACAACAATGAATATTTTATAACCACTTGCTTATTTAAAATATTTGCGCATTTTACCCTTAACTTTCCACATTAATCAAATTCACCCTTACTATTTCAAAATAAAAAAATAGAGGAAATTCCATTTTTATTTAAAAAAATTCGGGGTCTTACAATATATATATATATATATATATATAATTACTCACATGTTATATATATATATATATAAAGCATACACGCATCAATTATGTAACCACCCACCTATTTTACACCACTTCCCTCCCGACAAAGCAAATTCCCCCCTCTCCCACACAAAACATCAACATTAAAAGTGGCCCCATCTTTTAATATATATACTAAATAACTTTCTACCGATTATTTTAAAAAATGGGTAAATAGGGTCCATAAAATACGCCAAAATTACAACAAATACTTCATAAAAAAAACTCTTCAATATTTTTAACAATATTTATCATCAATATTATAATTCACAATATTATTCGACCAGGTCGTTACTAGGAAAGAGATGGATTTTCAATAAAAATTTCTCCCTATTGACGCGCAATTAGGTGACCAAACCTCTCATTGACAGAACTTTTAGACATCGTTAATATTGTAAATAATAATATTACTCCCTCCGTCCCAGAATAAAAGTCCTTATTACTATTTTGGGTTGTCCCATGTTAAATGTCCACTTTCTTTTAATAACCAAACTTTTACACATTTTTTCCTATTATGCCCGTAGCATTAAATATCTCATACTTTTCTTATTGTAATTCTCTCTCCATATTTAATGACATTATTATGAACAATTTTGTCATTTTATTCCTCTTCTTAATATGCGTGAAAAGTCCATCAGGACTTTTATCCTGGGACGGAGGGAGTAATAACTTTGTCATCTCAATTATTGATTTAATAATATATAAAATATCGACAATAATTGAATCAAATAACGTGTGATATTATGCAACAATTACTGTAGCAATAATTGAACAAAACTGAGTGACTTCTCACGTAAGCATCAATAATCAATACCGTGTGCTACTATGCAACCACGCGTATTTCTGTACTTTTAACACCGGGTGTTTCAACAGTATTAACGGTAAAACTTCCGCCGTTATTTTCAATAAAATATTTTTGTCGTTTTCTCAATCCAACAATAATTCCGTTGTGGGGTCCACCAATGATTGCGTCGTCGTACGAATATTCTCCGACCAATCAAATATTATATAACAACTTGCGTACTTTGTAAAATTTATAAATATTATCCACAACTATAACATTATATCAAATTCATTCCATAATATTTAAAAATGATAATTATAGAAAATTCATCTTTATTCATAAAAATTGGGGTCTTACAGGTACTGTTAAATTTTTTTAATTTGTTATTATGAAAAGATTTAGAAGCAAACACCTTTGTGAGAAGCAAACACTTTTTTATTGAATGGGTTTGCTAAACTATTGATTAAAATGGTGGTTTTATTTATTTCAGTGGATTGAGGTTCCAATTTGGATGGGTTTGATTTTTTGTTCAACTTTTATGGAGTTTAATGTGTGATTATGGATTTAATTTTTCTTCTCGGTTGTTCTTCATGGGTATTTTTGGATTTTTTTTAAATCTTTCATTAGGAGTTAGGACAAATTGGTACGCATATTATGTAAGTTGTAAATAGTTCCTTTTTTCTTTTTTAAAATTTTTAATCTTGATATTTTTTAATTTCAGTAGATTGGTTAGTTTTTCTTGAATCAAACCCTTTACTGCTCTGCTTCTGTAAGCCCTGCTCTTTTTGTTTGTTATTTTTTCATTTATTTAAGTTCAAAATTGATTGCTATTTGTATTTTTTGGCAACATTATTTGGTACAGGAAAATGAAGGTTTAGATGTTAGTGGCATTTTTGAAGGAATACATGGTGTTTGGAAGTTAGTGGTATTCTTGAAGGTATTTACTGCCCTGCTTCTGTAAGCTCTGCTCATTGTTTTGATTGAATGATTATTATGTGTATACATGGTGTTAATGATTGCTTTAAGCATCAAGATTATTATTTCTTTTGTGAAGCAATGGTTAAGCCATAAAAAAGTATACTAGGTTAACCCTGAATGATGGTCAATACTTATATTTTCTTTACCTCTTAATTGAACTGATATACCGTTATTACTACTGTTAAGATCAGTCCACATAATGTGTCTCACTACTGACTTGATTTTGGTGATGCTTGGGAACGGAAGATTTTGGATGGTTATATTTTTGAAAAAATACTTTATAGTTTAAGGAGAGTAAGACACGACGTAACGAAAAATTGTTATAAATACCTAACCTTAAAAAGAAATCCGGGTTGAGGTCTTATAAAGGGTAATTTGAAATTTTAAATAGCCTCTTATATCACCAGTCTTCAAAGTACCTTCAATATAATAGCCTTTTGTAGGGGAGGTGCAGAAAATGAGTATTAAAAGCTTTATTAAAATGAGTACCTTCAATACCCATATGTGGTTGGAAACCATGTTTTATTCCCCCCCCTATTTTTGATGAATGTTTTACATAAAAATTACATTTTTAAATGTTTTACATAAAAGTTTGTGGTAAAAGATTCAAATTGGATTTTAAACTGAGTGCTACCGTTAGATTTTTTTAATTTGTTATTGTGAAAAGATTTAGAAGCAAACACCTTTGTGAGAGGCAAAAGTAGTTTATCTTATTCTTTGCTTTTTATTGTTTTCTTTTTATTGAATGGGTTTGCTGAACTATTGATTAAAATGGTGGTTTTTTAAAGGTTGAGTGACTCCGGATTTTATATATTGAATTTATTTTGGTGGATCGAGGTTCCAATTTGGATGAGTTTGGTTTTTTGTTCAACTTTTATGGGGTTTAAAGTGTGATTATAGATTTAATTTTTCTTTTCGGTTGTTCTTTTTGAAGAAATCGCAAATATGTTACTTGAATGGGGTTTAATGCGTGATTATGGATTTAATTTTTCTTCTCGGTTGTTCTTCATGGAAACTTTTTGGATGTTTTTTTAAATCTTTCATTAGGAGTTAGGACAAATTGGTACTCATATTATGTAAGTTATAAATAGTTTCTTTTTAATTTTTTTTTAATCTTGATGTTTTTTAATTTCAGTAGATTGGTTTAAATTTACGAATCAACTGAGTTTTGGTTTAAATTTAAATTGTTTTTATCATGAATTTTTTATCAAGTGAATCAATCATTAGTATCAGTTATACCTTGAAATCTTTAACTTAAGTTTTCGAATAGCTTCAGTTAAAAATTCTTATCTATTTCATCACAAGTCTTCTAATAAAGTCGACGACAGCTTCAGTTTAACTTTGGGTGTTTTAAATTTGTTTTTTTTATAATGGGTGTTTAATATCTGTCTCTCTCTTTCACAGCAGTAGTTTATCTTATTCTTTGTTATTTATCGTTTTCTTTTTATTTAATGGGTTTGCTGAACTATTGATTAAAATGGTGGTTTTTTAAAGGTTGAGTGACTCCGAATTTTGTATATTGAATTTATTTCGTGGATTGAGGTTCCAATTTGGATGAGTTTGATTTTTTGTTCAACTTTTATGGGGTTTAATATGTGGTTATAGATTTAATTTTTCTTCTCGGTTGTTCTTTTTGAAGGAATCGCAAATATGTTACTATGGATTTAATTTCTCTTCTCGGTTGTTCTTAATGGGAACTTTTTGGATGTTTTTTTTAAATCTTTCATTAGGAGTTGGGATAAATTGGTACTCATATTATGTAAGTTGTAAATAGTTTCTTTTTTTTAAAAAAAATTTTAATCTTGATATTTTTTAATTTCAGTAGATTGGTTTAAATAAAAATTATTTTTATCATGAATTTTTTATCAAGTGAACAAATCATTAGTATCAGCTATACCTTCAAATCTTTAACTTAAGTTTTTGAATAGCTTCAGTAAAAAATTCTTATCTATTTTATCATAAGTCTTTTTATAAAGTCGACGACAACTTCAGTTTAACTTTGGGTGTTTTAAATTTGGTTTTTTTACAATAGGTGTTTAATCTCTGTCTCTCTCTTTCACAGCAGTAGCACACACACACAAAAACACACCATTATACTGCCATCAATACAGATTTATGATTTAAATCATTAATCAAATGAACCGTTTGTTGAAATGGTACTAAGAAAACTTTATTTGATTGTAAGTCCATATCTTTTCCTAAATAAATTGATTATTTGTTACAATCTCTCTAAATTCTTACTTATATCAATCTAAATCATCCCCCCTACATCTCATTTGTTTTTTAGATAATTCAGGGTAAAGTAAGGGGTCTTATATTTCAAATTTATAATTGTTTTATTTTGACTCACATATTTTGATAATTTTTAAATTTCAAATATTTTTAGGTATATATTGAAGTATACATGGTGTAAGCTGTAAAGTAAAGGGTCTTATGCTCAACATGTTGTTTCTCTATTTTCTGCATGTATGTATTTTTTGTGTTCTGTCTTTTGTAAAGTTAGTTAATTATACATGGTTATGATGATTTTGGGTATATGGAATGATGATTTTTTTAGTGATTTGGATATGTATGGATGATTGTAAGTTTTGTAAACAGGTTTAGATTTTTTGGATATCTATTTTTAAAGAAAACTATGCCAAAATTTCTTGAAATTCGTAGCAACTAGCTTGATCTTTTGGTGGTTGGATGTGTTGATGATTGAGTATGTATTAATTTCTTCATGTATGTATTTTTTTTGTTCCGTATTTTGTAAAGTTAACTAATTATGCATGGTTATGATGATTTTGAGTATGGAATGATGATTTTTTTGGTGATTTGGATATGTATGGATGATTGTAAGTTTCATAGACAAGTTTATATTTGTCTGGATATCTATTTTTAAAGAAAATTTTGTCGAATTTTTTAAAATTAGTAGCGACTAGCTTGATGTTTTGGTGGTTAGATATGTGTTGATGATTGTGTGTATTTTATGTATTCCGTATTTTGTAAAGTTGTAAAGTTAACTAATTATAAATGGCTATGATGATTTTTGGTATGGATGAGTATGTATTAATTGTTGTGGTGGTATATGTCTTTAGATAATGTAATATTTTTCAAATTTTAATTTAATTTTTCGTTACGCCGTGGCTTCAGACACGGGTTATCGCTAGTGTATATATATATATATATATAGGTTAAATTAAGAATTACTTAAATTTTATTTTATTGTTTAAATTTTAAATAAGTCATAAATAATTACTTATTTTTTGACTTAAAACTTAATTTATTAAAAAATAAATAATTGTCAAACACCTAATGAAAAAGAACTGAGAGATTGAAGGGACAACATATCTTGAGAAGAGAAAAGAAAGGAGGAAGATAACAAACCTTTGAGTTGATGGTCTGAATTTCAACGGAGGAGGCAGCACAGGCTCACCAAACGGATTGCTCACCGATCATAGTTGTTGCCACTTTTTCTTATTTTTGGGTGCGAAAAATATACAGTAAAATGTCATGTAAGAAAAAAAAAGTGGCAAAGACATTTTTATTGGACATTTTTAAATTTTTTTTTTGCTTGTGATTTTCAAAAAATGCATAGTATTTATTCCAATAAGAATTTTTATAAAATATAGTGTTTTAGGTGTAATTTGGATACATATACAAAAACAGAGTTATACAGACGGTATAACCCTGTTTTTGTATATGTATTCAAATTACACTTAAAACACTATATTTTATAAAAATTAAACTTAAAACAGTATATTTATAACACCATGCAAGTTCGAGAAATGGCCGAGGAAGAAAACAAATTAATTAATCTAGAGCCATCGATCATCTTGAAAATTAAACTAAAAAAATCCCACAGAAACCATAATCAACCCTTCCATGAGAAAAGGTAGGTAGCTCGGATCAGGCAGGAAAAAACCTCTACAGGTTTAAAAAGTCCTATCTATCTAAATGAAACTATATAATTCATTTGTAAAGGGAAAAACAAAGCAACGTGATCAGTTTTCCCTTCCCTCATTGATCAACATCCCTAGGTATATCCTTTTTGATAGCACCCCGGCCGGCCCTACTAAAACAATCTTAATTCGGCATCATACCAGAACCTCCTCACTATTGCATGCAGATGCAGTACCACCTGCATCATAATCGATCGATGGCTCATCATGTATTTGTTATCTACTTATCATGCATGTTTCCTTCTCGATCTCATCATACATCACAGCTGGAACGCGACCCACTTCAGACCAAATTGACAGTTAATATTTCTGGATTTCAACCATTTATTGACTGAAGATCAGACGTGTATACTCATTCACCGTGTGCTTACAACTGTCTCGGTGCCCTGGCTTCTACAATCAAAGAGTGTTGGGGCAAAGAAAAATACCTCATTTTGGCCTTGCAGCATTATGTAGCTAGCTCCTTCTTTAAGAATGTTGCAAGCTAGCAATGCTTCAAAACAGAGCTGGAAATAGGAAGGTGGCTGGTACAGCGGCTTGACACCTACTAGTCTTGTCTTACGATAAAACTTGTAACCTAATATTTAAAATCCAACCAGTGCAAAATTCTATTATCATTAACGCAGTTAGAACTTCAGATTTACATACACAGAACCTCAAAAAATGCTATTATACCTCACAAATAAAAGTAACTTCCCAAAAAAAGAAAAGAGAGAGCAGTACTGCACCAGCAATAAAATAATATTTGGAAAAACTAAACTCAGTTGTCTTTTCCAAACTGAGTACATGTACGAGAATAATCTTCCTAAAAGCAATTATTAAATAAAAGAAAGAGCTGTTATATCAAGCTTCGCCTGAAAGTTGGGAAATAGAAGTAGGTGTATTGAGTTGTTAAGCAGCACACTTCTCTTGAAGATAACTGGAGGTAAATGTCAGGTTAGATTCACAATATTCCTAGATCATTGCAGCCTCATAAGAGACGACAACAGCCAGAGTCTGTCAACTAGAAAATTATGGAAAACAATTGAAGGGAAAAGGATAAGAAACTGTCACATCAACATTAGATAAAAGAAACTGTAGTATTCCAGAAAATTAGAAAGTACCCATTCAACAACCAAAGGTTGATGGAGAAACGAAGGATTTTATTTTTTATATATATAAAAAATACACAATAGTTCTCTACCCAAGAGGACAAGATTTTTGCATTGGCTTGAGAGCTTCTGTTAGCAGTCAATCTATTTGTCAGAAAAAACACATGTACAGAAAGGTTATTACGGTCAAACTTCCCTTGGTGCAGCATCCTCCTCTAACTCTTGCTGTTCAAATGACGAAGCACTAGTATTAATTCTGTCACCATTATACGTAGAAGGACCTCTCTCTTCCCTAGGACTCCTAGGTACATCCCTTGGTGTAGCATCCTCCTCTAATTCTTGCTGTCCAGATGACAAAGCACTAGTGTCAATCATGGTAGTGTTGTATTTAGTAGGACCTCTCTCTTCCCTAGCGCTCTTAGGTACAACCGTTGGTGCAGCATCATCCTTTAACTCTTGTTGTCCAGATGACAAAGCATTACCATCAATCCTGTCACTATTATATTTGGAAGGACATTTCACTTCCCTAGCACTCCTAGATACATCCCTTTGGAAAGTACCCCTAGGACAGTCATCCTCATCACGGGAGTTATGAGACTCGAACAAATCTTCTGCATCATGGCGGAACAGCCGGAACTGCCTCATAGTGCCACATGCATCATAATGTTGCACTCTACCCATCGTCTCAAATCTATCATGACGTATCCTTCTATCATTGTCGCTATCCTCAAAATTACATCCCCTACCAGCACCAGCCATCTGTGAAAAAATTTCTTGACGTTTGAAGGATCTAAAGTTATCAACTGACTTCAATCTTCCAGAATATGCCACAGGGTTGCACCTCTGGCTCTGCCTAAACATTCTGGCAGGTGATCTTCGGTCCCTCCGTACATACCATGCATGGGGAGGAGAGCATGAGCGAGATCTTGATCGGGAATTCTTGTAGGGTCTTGAGAAACGAGCACCTCTACTAACAGACTGAGAAAAGCCACGGTCTCTCCTGCTTAAGGAGTGTGGTATGCAAGTGCAAGATGCACAGGCATTGTCAGGCATACCTTCATAGTATTCAACCTTGGGGCCTCTTCTAACACGGTGCACATATTTTCCGGACCGACATTGGCTCCAAGCATGGCCAATGCCTCTTGGTGGTGGTGTTCCCCAACGACTACCACTGAAATCATCTCTCTCAGCTGGTGATCTCCTTCTGATAAAGGGCCTATACATGCCATTTGAGGAATAATTTACAGATCTCTTGTCATCATTGCAGTTCAATGCACTGCCCTCGGCAACAGAATTAGTAATAACATGTCTTGTCCTGGAGTAACCATGATCCCCTTGACCACGACAACTATGAGAATAACTATTTCTTGAATCCCGATGGCCAACCGAAGAAACAGCCCAGTGACCATCTGCCTCATTTTTCCTATGCACTGGGAAAGAAAAACCGTCCCTTCCAAGGGATTTGGCAGAACCTATATCTCTCTCAGCTCAAGAATATGAATAAGGAAGGTGATCAGATCTGAAACAAGAGTTATCAAGCTGCAATAAAATGGTGCATTATTAGTAATGAGTTGCAAAGAAAACAAATTGGAAAAACTATAAAGGAATTACCTTTGCCGCTGCTTAAAAACAGAATTCTTCCTATGAACGAGATCAAAATATGGGCCTTCAATATGTGATGATAACTTCTGTCTGGATTGCCGTGCTCCGAACTCCACTGCTACTAAACCTTTGTCATCAAGCTCATCCCTATATTCTTTTCCATTGACATCTCCTCGATGTTCACAGAACTGATTCCTTCCGGAAGCTTTTGTCTTTAAACTCAACGAGTGGCTTGGTATCATCAAAGTATCTCGTCCACGTTGTTCAACAGCTTTGTCAGATCCTGCATCCAGTGCAGTCTTTCCAACCATCCCAGTATTCTCATTCCCATCTTTTTTATCAAGAGAATCAATATAATATTTGTCAACTGATCCATTGTCCAGTTGTCCAGTTTCCCAACTTTCAACTTCATTATCCCCCCAGGAACATACACCAGACTCCCTCAGTTCCCCATCCTCAATGGGAGAATCATAACCTGACTGTAGTTCTCTTATGTTTTCCATGCTAACCCTGGGTCCCCGATTATCCTGAGAGATATCTGAGCCATTGCAATCACTGGAAGGATCTTCAGAAGTAAGTTTACTAGAGCAATTAGTAGGATCTTTACCAGATGTTCTCCCAAAATCTTCACCATCTTTACTTTTTATGCCATCAGCATTACATACAGGCTTATCTAGTATTAACATGTCAGTTGAGAGTCTTAAGACAACACCAATCTTCTCAGCCTGACCACTTTGTAATGACGACTTTCCAAGTTCGGTGGAAGATGTTTTGGAAATATCTTTTTCGTATTGCACCAACATGCTGGCAGAAGTATTAATCTTTTCCCCAACAAATGTTCCAGCAATATGATCTGACCCAGGACAGCCACAATTATGATGGGTGTTCGTGATGATGACTGGAGTAGGAGGTTTTATTTCAGCAACAGCAGGATTCAAGGGTTCAAACACATTCTCCGTTGGAGTGGCAACACAAATTTTCTCAGCACTGCTGGGCCCAGAGCATTCTTGCAATATCCGTCTTTCTAGAACAAAATTGATAGTCCCAAGTTGAATACCACGTGGATCAGATGAAACCAGTCTGCAAGACAAAGAATGAACCTTACCTCCATCATCGAGGACAGATCCTGGATCATTTATCTCAGAATTGGAGGTTTCTACATATAGGTCCGCCCATTCTTTCATCAGAGTATTAAGGTCCCAGTGGGACCTGTTATTTTCTGAAGTAAGAGACCTTCCAACAACCCCACCATTCTTGTCATTAGGATGATTATGTGACAAAACAATAGAAGTATCCTGAACTAGCAAGTCATCATCTACATTTACTGAATCGTTTTGTACGAATTTATCCCCTTCAAATGATCCCACAGTTTCTTTGAACGGTATAGCTGCAGTTGATGCCTCTACTCTTGTTGCTGCAAATTCTTCCACAAAAGAATCCTCCTTAATAATAGGATCATCATCAGTAGTCCCCTCAGAGATCATACCATTTCTAACGTCATCAGAACCATCTGCAGATTTAACTTCTCCAGATCCATAGAGCTCCCCAATATTCCAGTTGGAATGAGATTGTTCACTCGAAGAAAGTTTACTATTTGCAAGATGCTTAGATTCTCCAGGGTGTGGAGAAGGGTTCTGAGATTGAGATGAGAGAGACTCTTTACGATCCGAAGAAGAGGTCAACGGTGGTGACGAGAGAGGTTGGTGCCAAAGTCTCCTTTTCTTAAGTGGTATATTCTCCACGGTATCAGCAGAGCCCCGCCCAAGAAATGCTACATTAAGCTGCCACAAAGAGAGTAAATATTTATGCTGATTTAAGACACTTTTAGTGGTTAGCAGTATATGGACCAAGAAAACATACCTTTCCAGATTCAGTAACTGTGGAGTCTTGCCTAGCCCTTTTGGGGTTATTGACTAGTTCCACATACAAATTCATGCTTCTAACAGCTAGCTTTCTACACCACCTTGTTGTACTGATACAGCCTTTTGTTACCTTCTTCGAATGCAAGTCATGATTAATAATTCTAGTCAGTTCCACCTCAACTGTAAACTGCACTAAGAATGCTTGCAGATACAGGTAATAGGCCAAAACCTCAGAAAGCAACTATTTGACTATAATAAAAGCAGCTGCAGCATTAATATTAAAGAACTAAAGGCCATGAGATAAAATAATAAGGGTGACTGGAAATTCTAGAAACTTAAAAATGATACAAAGCCATCATTGGTCCTCGTTTAAACATTTAACAGAAAATATTCTTTTAAAGAAATTGAAACAGAATTCTACATGGCATTCATTGTGGCCACAAATATGATTATATAGGGAGCCTGGAATTTTATAAACTTACCAATTATATGAAGCCCAAATTGGTACCAATTTAAATGTTCAATGGAAAAATTCCTTATAAAATGTTCAAAACAGAATTCCACATGCCATGTTTTAAATGTAACCTGCAAATTGTCAAAACTCAGTCAGTGGCAAAACAAAAAGTGATATCAAGTGAATAAAAGCAATGCAGTTGTCTATAAAAAAAAGCATGTTATCTTTCCATATGCTGACGACATGACTGCATGTTACGTTGGCGGCGTTGGCGCAGATGGTGTTAACAAATGGCAAATGAAATTCTGTAAGTTCACATCATAGTTTTGAATATGGTTGATTCCCGATAGTACACCTTCATAGCTGATGGGATACGGACACCAAAAGACTTTAAACATGACATGCCAACCGTATCTAACTCATTACTTTGATAAGTACGTGCACGACAAATTTAAACATGTCAAAGTTGGTCAGTGTATTCCCATCATTATATCGACTGATATATAATCATCATTTTGAATTAATATATTGCCAATGAAGCTAGAATAGCAATCTACATATGGTCACCTGATTACTGACACAAATAACATACAATGAAGAAATATTAGAATATCCAACTCCTCAGTAAATAGCACACTCCAACTTTCAAAAGACACGAAGCAACTATTTTTATACAAAATGGATAAGAAAAGTCAGCAACTTCTTGACAAAAGCAACAAATGTTTCTTTTAAGGATCCTAAAGCAGAAGATTTTATCTTTTAGCATCTTTTCACATAAAATCCTTCTTTAAATTATTCCTTTCTATATGCAATCCAAATGCTCAGTTTCGTTGAATAATGATTAACGAAAATAAGAAGCAAAGGCAGTTTCCTTGAATAATGAATAGGGAAACAATAAGCAAGGACAGTCTCCCATTTCACCCACTAAAAATAAAAACCACAAAAAAAAAACAAAAAAAAATCTTTTCTACAATCACAATCCACATATTAGGGAGTTTACATGGCCGTGACTAAACATGGAGTGAGGCTGCAAATCATCCATAACTATAATTCATACATATATGGCAAAAAGATTAATTCAATGAGATGTATAAAAAACTTTAGCATTCATCGCCATTGGTTCTTAAGAAATAAATGATTTTTACTTACCAGAAAAATATCTGTAGGTTACTGTTCATCAAGCTATTTATTCAATGTTTTTATGATTAAAAGGTACACTATAAGATATAATTATTCCTTATCATTAAACTTTTATCTGAAAAATCCTAATTCTTTCCACATTCCACATGCAAGGCCATTAGCCAACCATGTTGCTTCAGTTACGGAATTAGGCAGGCCAAGCACTAAGGGTTCTTTCATAGTCCATTTCTCAGGTTTTCTTTTCTGAAATTTCTGTCCTTAGGTTATCTCTTTTGAAAAATATTCCAAAAAGACTTATTCTAGTGAAATTAGGAAAATAACCAAACGAATAATTTACTTTTATCTGAAATGCAGAATCATTTCCACTACAATCAAATTTGGTCATATTTTAGAATATTTTTAGCCAAGTTAAATGTTATTCCATTCTGAACACATGTTTCCGTTGCCTTTTGAATTGAGGGTTCAAAATAAAACAAGGATTCATTTTGCCACTCATAACACTGCCATCATTCACATGTATAAAGATTAAAGAGGCCCATGAAATTTGACGAAATTATAGACTGCCATTGTGAGTTGTCTCAATGCTGCGAGTCGGAGGTAGTAGTAGATTGCTACAAAAACAATCCTAAAACCAAAAATGGAACCGCCATCCATTCACGAGGATATTTTTAAAATAATAATAACAGAAGATTCGAAACCGCTGCCCAAAGAGACCATATATACCTGGAACCCTAATGCCTACAAGGTATCTTGCGATTACGAACAAATGTGTGATTTCAGTAACAGAAACAGAAGCTCATAAGCAGATAAACTAAATCAAATAATAAATGCTTTCGATACCTGCTTGGTTCTGGTTCAAAATTTCCACACTCATTAATGATTCCAAGCTTCAACAGAATAACATACATTCAGTCGATTGAGTACTTCTGAAGGTCACCGGCAGGGAACAAAATTCGAACTCGTCATACATCCACCGTCCGATCAATTGAAATGAATATATACAATTAACTGATTACTGTACAGGTAGATTCCTTTCTTTCTAGTTTAGCTTCTTCCCCAATACTCCTCCTTGAGCTTGAAGAAGAGACTTGATAGAGAGATTTTGATCACTACTCCATATTTTAATGTTGAGCACAAGGAAATGTCTTCTTCAATCACGGCGTTTTTATGGTTGACTTTTTCCCTAAATTACCCTCAAGGGGTTACCATAATTACCTTAAATACCCTCAAAGCCGTAACTTTCCGTAACTTGGGGGTTGTTGGATAAAATTCAATGAAATCGAGCTAAGTAGAACAGAGGTGACTTGTAATTTTAATATTTTCACATGTGTTTTATGAGTAATGATACAGACACAAATTATTTTATAAATATTTTATAAATTATTGATGTGACATACTTCACTTCAGTATATTGATTTATAAATTGTTTCAATGTAATATTCGACCCCACACAATATGCTGATGTGGAGTATGTCACATCAGCATTTATAAAATATTTGTAGAATAATTTGTGTCTCTAGCATTATTCGTATTTTTTTTATATAAAAGTGAAATTTATTTTATTCTTTTGTGAGCGAAGACTATGTAAAAATATCAAAATTACACGTAAAAATAATTTTTCTCTAATTAAAATTGAATACTGAATGAAAGAATTTGTTACCTAAATGTGTTAAAATATAGAAGTTATGTTTTTTTAAAAATAAAAAAAATTGATATTTTAAATTTATTATGAATTATATTAGTACCACTATGAATAAAAAAAATTATTAGTTTCAAAATCTGAATTAAATGCATCAACTTTTAATTTAAAAATATTTCCAAAATCAATTTTAAGAAGAAAATGGAAAAAGAAGAGTCTACATTCGTTATTAATAAAATTTTGTTTTTTATTTATATGCCGAGTACTACAACATACACCAGCATCACCGATTCTGGATCCTACCTGATAGTACGTACGTACCAGTAAAGACAAAAAAAGTAAAAAAAAATGGAGCAATGCTACGCAGACATGAGAGCTGTACAGATTTATTGGACATTTTATAATTTTTTTATTTTTTTTTGTTACTGACCTTTAAAAATGTATAGTATTTATTTTAACAGAAATTTTTATAAAATATATAATTTTGTATTTGCATATGTATTCAAATTATACCTAAAATATTATATTTTATAAAAAAAAAATTTAAATAAATACTATATATTTTTTAAAAATTACTAGCAAGCAAAAGAAAAAAAAATTATAAAATATTCAATAAACGTGTCCAGCTCTCATGTCTGCCAAGACTTTTTCTAAAAGATGTTGACATTAATAATACAAATAATCGTGCCCAAAGCTTTATGAAGAATAAAGACAGTAGTCAGTATCGGGATAAGAGGACGGACGGACGGACAGTTAAATAATACTCTTTTCATCTTTAATTATTTGATGTTTTAAAAATGGCCATAAAAATTAAAATAATAATTAAAAATCATTAAATTTAATATTTAATTTTTTATAATACTTTTAAATTTTTTTATTGGGATAGAGAGAATTTTATTGAGATAAGGAAAGAGAGAGTTTAATGAGGGAATAATTTTAAAAAAACTATCATTAATTCTCCTCAATTTAAATAAATGTCAAATAATTAAAAATAAATAAAAAACTCTAAAATATCATAAATAATTAGGGATGGAGGGAGTTGTAATTAGTAATGTGGAATAGAACCAAACCACCGACACACATTCTCTCTTACTACTACAATTGTCGCTTTCATCTATATTTATCTATCTATAATTAATTATATTATATATAACAGCCAATTAATTTGAAATTAATTTGACAATCAATTATGATTTCCAAACACACCCAATCAATACTTCAAATATATAAATTATATTATTATATTATATATATAAAGGCATCACATCCAATTAATTTGAAATCAATTCGACAATCAATTGAAATTAATTTGACAATCAATTATGGCTTCCAAACACACCCAATCAATACTTCAAATATATAAATACACATAAATAATGACATCATCAAATCAAATCAATTGGAAAAATTTGAAATCAATACTTCAAATATATAAATACACATAAATGATGACATCATCAAATCAAATCAATTGAAAAAATCATAAATGATGATACACATAAATAATTTTTTATTTTTATTTTCTAATTGACAATCAATTATGGCTTCCAAACACACCCAATCAATACTTCAAATATATAAATGCACATAAATGATAACATCATCAAATCAAATCAATTGGAAAAATCATAAATCAATACTTCAAATCTATAAATACACATAAATGACGACATCATCAAATCAAATCAATTGGAAAAATTTGAAATCATAAATGATGATACACAAATAATTTTTTTATTTTTATTTTCTAACAAGAGAAGGTAAGTCTAAAATATTTTTTATTTTTCGTTCTACCAAACTTATTATAATATTTTTTATTAAAAAAATTGTTTAAGATAATATATATTGACCAATTTTATGTAAGATAATTTAATTATTATAATTTTATTAAGATATTCAATTTTTAGATATAGCCAATTAAAATTTTGAAAATACCATTATTAAATTAATTAATTAAAATATATAGTGTAGATTTTCTTTCTCAAATATTATTATAATCAATTTAATTTAGCACAAAAATTTATTAGGAATTAGTATTCCAATTAAACTCAAATATCACTATTTGATTAGTATTATTAGGCGCTTACGGGTAAAAATAATTATTGAATTGTACATTATTTTTTTTGACATAAATACCTGACAAATTATTAAAATCATTATTCAAACTAGCCCGTGCATTGCACGGGTTATCAACTAGTAATAATAATACTTTCAAATCGACTTGTGACATCCGTTTCCTTCAAGTTACTACGTTATACTACTAATACCTACCACTTTTCCTGATCATTTATTTATTAACTCTCATAATAGTATGTCACAATTTGAGGTTCCCAAGCTACTTCAACCAAATCAAATAAGTATCATGGTTTGGATAGAATATATAAACCTGCTTTCTACCCATTTCCAAACATCAATAGATCATCCTGTCCCCATGGAAACCCCCCTCCCTCCCTGTTCCTAAAAACTCCTCTTCATGACAATAATTACCAAACAAACCGGTGATGTACACAGCTTATCACAATGTCTTTGATCACATTAGCTGGGGCAGTGGAAGCCATTTTAACAAATTGAATACAAGAAGACTACTAGTAAGATTTGGCAAAAATAGCAATTTCATCTGCTGGATTTCCAGTCATCAAACAAGTGTGTCTCACTTGTGGCTGTTGTTCAAAAGGGAAACATCTAATGGTTGCACCTGTTTCTTCTTTCACCTTCAATTCCTCTTTCTCACTATACCAACAAAAGAGGCAGTATGAGCTTTAAGGTTATATGATACAAAATGGTTCAGCACATAATAAATACGAGATCAAAAGTTTATAATTAACGCAAAATTACACTAGCTTGCATGACCAGGCACAACAACATAAACCCAAACCAACCGCAGATAGATGCCCAAATAATATAATAAAATCATAAATTTTATCTTGTGTACCTTGCTGACCATGGACCCCTTGCCCATTTACCTTGCAAAATTGCCTCTTTGAGCTCATCATAGGAGCTTACATCCACAATGTTACTGCAAAATAACATCCTCAGTGTCAGGCTAGACATAAGTAAAACATTAGATTCAAGAGGCAAAAGAGAAAAGCAAGGTGCACAATATCGACAAGCAAGATTTTTCACTCTCCAATTGCATTACAACATGCACAATTACATCACAAATGTGATGAATTAACCCATAAACGTTAAAAGAAAATACAAACATTTGCCAGCATTTTATAGACAACAGATAAAACGTTCAGAGTAATATTTTAGTTGACGCATTCCCTTACAAAGAAAAGACTGCTGAAAGCTGCAAAACTGCCCACACCAAACCTTTTTTGTTTTGACAAGTGAACAGCCCATATTATCAATCTCCACTATTTGACTTTTATTTGCATGTTTCTGTGTAGTTTAAAATCTTAGCATATTGTTAGATCAATTGTGAATCATCTTGCAACACTTGGTAATCAAGGTTATCCAACCAACATCTAAAAGTTCATTCACAATTTAAGGTTGATTTGGCCAACTATTGCTTCCTCTCTTTTTTCTGCTCGCATTCTATTGGCAGACAACCGGACAAGCATGAATTTTGGCTTGGTGACTTTTTTTGAGTTCTAGCCAAGACAGTAAAAGAAGTATATAACAGACTTTTGTTGTGTTCCCGTGTCTTTAGATTTGAGGATTACGTAAATCTGATATATTGACACCTTCTCCCACCAGACACTTTTAGACTCAAAATTATGTAATGTCATACATAAAGAATAAAAGCTTGACCAGAAAAATTTAGAGTAGAAGAACGCACCTATCTCGAAATGATGTTGCTGTGGACAGAAGCGACGACTGGATCGCATTCAACTTGTCCTTTATATAGTCTACCAAAATTGCAGGTTCCATAGATATTCCGAAAACTTTCCCTTGCTTTCCGGGGATATCTCTTCTAGATATGACCACACTCCCACTTGAAACATCACGAGGACCAATTTCAATTCGCAGAGGAACTCCCTGCAAAAAGAAAGGTCTACTACAAGTTAACGCATCTCTCAGAAATTCTTCAGAATTGTAACCCCTCCCTGCCCACCCAACACCCAAAAGAAAGACCAAAAAAGAAAAAATGACTGGCAGATTGAAGAAACTCTTGCTAATGCAAAGCAAACAATAAACAACCCAATGTATTTTAGCACATGATAAATAATGTAAGCACCCAAACTGAATTATCAAAAGGTAGCAGCAATGCAGCATGATTCATTTCCTCACATAAGGTTCAAAGACCGTTTTAAACTTGTAACTAACGCCTTTTAGGCTTCTATTGAGGTTTCTAAATGTGATAGGCCATAACATGCAACCTGCTAAGAACAAGCATGATACATTGTACATAAGTAGGTGTTGATGTTTTGTGCGCGGATAGAGGGTGCACAACTTGCAATAGTAAAGTTTTGAGGAAACTTCTCATTTTCCTACTTCTTTCATAGGTGTGAACACACATGGGTGATTCTTTCTTCTTTTCTCATTCCTTTTTCATTGTCCTGAATAGTTTTCTTCTGTTGTTTCATATTGTTGAGTGACAATTCGTATATTGGGCAGTTATGAAGACAATTTGCCTAAATCTTAATGCAAGAGTATATGATACCTTCATTTCCCAGAAGTTGAATTTCCATCCTGGTGTTCTCTGATCTGAGTCATCAATCTTAATTCTAATCCCTGCAGTGTGCAAAAATTCTTTGACGGATAATGCAGCATTGAGAACTCCAGTTTTCTCATCAGTCTTCTTCCAAATTGGGATAATTACCACCTGAAAGTGTTCAACAAAAACTTCAATTTTGGCAGTTGTAGAAAAACAGAAAGAGAAATCAAAGGATGAACATGCACAGCTTACACAAAATAATATCAAGTATCAACAGAAAACAAAACAATTTATTTTTCTTTTGATAAGTTCAGATGAGGAAATTTAATAGTCAACTAGATTTTTTACAGAAATTGAATATTGCTCGAAAACTAAGAATGATGTCATATAGATAGCATGTAAACAAGAAAGTAATAGTGAAACTCACTCAATTTTGACAGCCTTTACTGTTTGACACTGTCATTTGACTCATTTCTGTCTCTAATTACAAGCAACAGACACAAACACACAAGGATATATTACTTGAACAATCACATGTTTCCTCCATCCAATCAACATAAGTCATGATAGCAGTTATATAAATAACACAGTAAATCTTCCAAATAAAAGAACATTTTGATAGTCTCAAGTCATATGCAGGTAAACAGAAGCCGAAATATCATTAAGATAATCATCAATAAGTACTGACTATTTCTCAAATGAGCTACAAGTAGAAGACCTTCAGGTACCTGAATAGGTGCCAGCTTTGGGGGAAGCATTAAACCAGCATCATCTCCATGTGTCATAATGATACCACCGACAAAACGGGTGCTGATAGCCCATGATGTTTGCCATACATGCTCTCTTTGTCCATCTTCGTTGTCAAACTGTTCAGACATGCATATCAGGCATACTACTACTGTTATTAAGTGCCATCAAATAGGTAAAAGAAGAAAGTAAGGATGGGGAAAATCAATAGTACTAGTTGGACAGACGGGAATCATTTAAAAACATAAAAAGAATACCCTCAGCATGAAATCAACCACTTAAAATGCATAATTGAAACATGAGGTACCCATCCAGGCTAAAGGCTACAAGTAGAAAAATCTAAAAGGCTGGACGCTCTAAGCAGCTCTAAAGTAACCATGCTAAAAATGTTTGCAACTCATGAATCTTAAGATTTATTCATACACTGTTCAAATTCTCCTGATAGGAGAGAGGTCAATTATATTTTGGCCAAAAATATGAATGCACCTCATAAAGGTGCTTGAAGAGCTCCTACTTTATGATTGTGGTTTTTTTTCCTACAGGTTTCTAGAGTCTCCTCTCAATATCAAGTATGATACTCTAAATACTCTAAGAAATGTATACAGACAGATCAAGCTAGAAATGTAGTGCACCTCAATTAGTTAAGCACAACAAAGCAGTAAGCCCTTGACCTGTGTTCCGAAAGCACGAGAGAAGTTCTGTCCAAGGTTGTGGCTTGTCCCAGCCTGCAAGGCCTTACGGTCACCCATCATAGCTTCAATTGTATACGTCTTGGCAGCACCAGCAAACGTCTCAGCCTTGGATTTTCGACCTGCAATAACAGGTATTGCAGCTTGCTCATAAGCAAATTTTGTATAGACATCAATCATCTGTAATGCCTGCAGTTCAGAAGCCTCAATCTGTTGAGTGAAAAGAAAAAGAAAAAGAAAAAAACGGAACCTTAAATCTCTAATTGGTATCCTTCACATAAACATGATGCAAACCTCTTTTTCTGCCTCCTCGGGAGTGGCATGAGCAGTATGCCCCTCCTGCCAAAGAAATTCGAGAGTCCTCACGAATGGTTTAGTGCGCATCTCCCATCTTGTGACATTTGCCCACTGGACAAATCATGACAGGAAGGAGAAAGATGATAAGAAAAAATCCAGCAAAAGGCAGAACTGCAGAAGCCAGAAAAAAAGGATGTCACGAATTGCACCTGGTTGATCATGAGAGGGAGATCACGATAACTATGAATCCACTGAGTAAACATGTGATTTACAATGGTTTCACTAGTAGGTCGAACCTGGCAGAACCTCAGGAAGAGCAGCAATCAAAGCCAAAACTCAGGTCATAATATTTCAAACGTGAACCAGTAAAATCGATTTGACCTATCAGCTATTTAAAACTAGTGTAGGAAAAACTATGATGGCGACTAAGGGGTGGGGGATAAAGGCAATAGTTGTTGAGTAATAAATGTACCACAAGTTTTTCCTCAAGTTCCTTTCCTCCTCCAATTGTGACGATGGCTAATTCTGGACTAAATCCCTCAACATGGCTAGCTTCTTTCTCTATGAATGAGTATGGTATCAACTGCAACCAATATCAGAATGCTCATCAAAGAACTGCATGTGCAATCTAGATCAACAGGGGAATAAATGAATAATTTGTCATCCATATTTCACATTCTCTACAATGAAGAACCAGTTCTAAAACAAGATTTTTTTAGGAAAGTGAATGCTAAGACTGTTGGGATAATAAATTAGTACAGTTCAGCGAACTATATAACACTGCAAATTAACCTGCTAAGAGCCTAATCTCTAGGCCTTAAAAAATAAGACCTAAAAATATTAGTAATAAATAGGGGTGATCACAATGACCGGATGCTAGCTGAAATGATTTTCTTTTTCCCTTTCAGTCTAAGAGAGAGGTGGAAGTTGAAGAAGCATTTAAATAAAACAATATGAGTACACAATATTTCACTTATTAGCCCACTAATTTGGCTTACATGTTCATACATAAATTTGATGGTGAGGAACAAAAAATTGACCTCTAATTCATGAAAGGCACTCCCCATCTAGCCCCTCTAATTTAGATTAATTATTTCAGTGCTTTAAATTCAGTAAATATAAAATCACTCAATCTACGTCTCATAAGTCATAATAAATATATTCCACAACTACATACAAGTGATACAGCTGCAGACAGATATTACACTCAACTAAATACTCCCTACATATTAAGAGAGGAAAAGGACATACCTGGGGGAAATACATGTTACTATGACCGGTCTCCTTGAACTTAATATTTAAATACACCTGCAAATCCATCATATACAAGTTCATAAACTTTTTTCATACTAAAAAATAGGAAGACAAAAAAAATTACAGGTAAAAACTCAAAATAAAAAAGGAGTAGTACCTGAATTGCTTCCCAAATGGCGTAACCGTACGGTCGAATAATGTAACACCCCAGTCCCACATCGAAAGATAAGGGGAAAATTTGTCTGCATATAAGGAATTAAGTAACTACCAATAGTACCTTCAAGTCATGACCTTTTGGGAGCCTGTGGTGGGCTAGATGACCCAAGAAGATACTATTGGGCCAGTGGTTTGAGGCCTTATCTGGATGGATTTGATTCGATTCGGACTTGGGATTTGACCCAAGATTTGTTCCGGACTCGGGATTTGACCCGGGTTGTTTCATATGGTATCAGAGCCGACTCTCGAAAGCTCGGGTCGGGTCATCCGATCGGGTTGCCGGAGGTGGGGACACGAAGGCTGGTGGTATTATCCCACAATGGAGAGATGAAGGTCCGGAGGTGGGGACACGAAGCCAGCCGGTATTATCCCACAATGGCTAGAGAGGCAAAGATCTTTGGGCCGTGTGTGTGATCGGTTCTGACGGGGACGTCAGAAATTTAAGTGGGGGAGTTTGTAACACCCCAGTCCCACATCGAAAGATAAGGGGAAAATTTGTCTGCATATAAGGAATTAAGTAACTACCAATAGTACCTTCAAGTCATGACCTTTTGGGAGCCTGTGGTGGCCTGTGGTGGGCTAGATGACCCAAGAAGATACTATTGGGCCAGTGGTTTGAGGCCTTATCTGGATGGATTTGATTCGATTCGGACTTGGGATTTGACCCAAGATTTGTTCCGGACTCGGGATTTGACCCGGGTTGTTTCAAATAACCATAGTACCGCGAACCGGACCGTAATCAGCGAGCTCAGCATTGGCGATGATATCAAGGTACCAAGCATTAAAATCATGAGACCGAGGCGCTATTACTCCCGCCTTCTTACTTTCGCGACGCTCTTCGATCTCCGGCTCAGGCAATTTCTCGGTGGATATATTGGCGGCTGAGCACCTCCATAGAGGAAGCCGGAGGCGATTCCGGTGGAAAATCGAAGGAGCACGCGCGGCGGAGGAGGTGGCGATAATTGAGGGGAGAGAGGGCATCCTTAAAGCCCCCATTAGCGAGAGAGAAAGAGAGTGAGTTGGGAGAATTGGACTCGAACGAACAAGAGATGATGATGATTAGATGAGGAGATTGGATGGTAGTTATGTGCATGGTTTATAATGTATAGTCAGGTTTCTCTTTCGTCTGATTTGAGCGTAGGTTAGATTCACGGTTCTTCATATGATGGTTGATTGGGCCTTGGCGCCTTGCCCATAAAATCCATTTTGGAACAATTATATTTTCTATTATATTTTTTAAAATTATTACAATAATAGTGCACTCATAAAATATTTACACAATTAATGTATTTTAAGTTTTATTTACAAAATTAGTGCATGCTCTTCCCTTTAATTTAGTTGAGTGTTTTAATTTAACACTTTCTCTCTCCTCCCTTCTATCCCCCACGACAGCCTACGTGAAGCTCGCATTGAAATATCATCTTGATAAGAACCAAGGAAATGAGGAGGCTAACAAGAAATTCGCCGAGATTAATAATGATAAATTAATGCTCAAATTTTGATTTTGATTTTTTCATATATTTGCCTGGTAATTGAGTTGATTCTTTTTTACGTGAGGAATTTGATTTTGAGATCTGAAGTTTGAATGAAATGAGTGGTTTAAATTTGACTTCTAAAGTTTGAATGAAATTCATGGACCTTATTTCTTTTGCTTTAATTTACAGTATATATAAAGTTTGCTTGAATCTGAAAAGAAAGATTGGTAGTACAATATGGACATTACGATTTTTTTCATAGTACAGTTGGTAGCCAAACATTCAAACCAAAGTAACCAATACAGTGTTATTAGGTTACTAATATATTTTTAAAAAAACTACTATAGATTTTTTTTTATTTAATAGTGAAATTGGTAGAATATTTTATACAAATGTAACCAATTCAGTTTTATTGGATTACCAATTAATTAAAAAAAAATATTATAGATTTTTTTTTCATAATGCAGTTAGTAGTCAAACCTTAATACAAATGTAATCAACAAAAACAAAAATGGTTACCAACAGCACTGAAATTTCTCATTGTTACCCACAAAAACTAAAATGGTTATTTTTGTATAAATATTTTGCTACCAATTGCACTAAAATTTATCGTATTCTCCTTTTAATTTCTGGACTGTTGTGACGGTAATGGATGAGGAAATCGGCGTCCATGGCGGCGATGGCGAAGGAGGAGGACGAAAAAAAAGAAGAAGAAGCGGAGGTGTTGAAGCAATAAGCTAGTAGCTAAAATGAGGAGATCGACGTCCATGGCGGCTACATATTCAAGATATATAGATCTACAACTTCAAGGTGTTGCGGCGGCGAAGGAAGAGGACCGCCGCCGAAGAAGAAGAAGAAGACTTACAAGATCTACATCTTCAAGGTGTTGAAGCGGCGGCGGCGGCGACGCCGAAGGAGGAGAACGAAGGGGAGGAGAGAGGAGGCGGTAAGGGATAGAAAGAGAATGAGCGGATGAGTGTTTTTCTAAATTAAGGACATTGATATTGTAAATAAATATGAGAAGATTATTATTTTTGTAATTATTTTGATGATGTACTAATAGTGTAATTACTTATTAAATATTGTATATTATTGTAAAGCACCCAAATATTTTTATTTCTTCTACAGATATTGGGCTTGCTTTGATCTTAAGCCCGTCTTGATTAATTTATGCATTATTTACTGAGGTTAAATGTAACATGGACTTCGCATGAATTAAGGTAAGCGTGTAATGTGTGAAACAGATCTCAATTTTCATATGCTTTAAATAAAACATAAATAAAAGAGTTGTCGGGAAATACCTCAGTCCTCAAGTTTATATTCATGATCTTTTGATAAAATTTAATGAGTAAACACAAATCATTTTATAAATATTTTACAAATTTCTGATGTGACATACGTAAAATATTTGTAGAATAATTTGTATCTCTAGCATTATTCAAATTTAATCACACCGATGAAATCATCATGCAAAAATATGAATTATTGTAAATTTTTATTTAACTATATAACCTTATAAAAAATAAAAAAATTAATGACTTAGATTTATTAAACTTTTATTAACATAAAATGTTGATAGACATTATCAAATTACATAAAAATCATATATTTAAATATTTTGTATAATCTCTTTTTCACTAAATAAAAACATAAACAATTGATGCCTCAAAGTTCAAACACACGTGAAATGAGGGATTTTAACGACGTTCTATGCACTTTGATATTTGCAGTGCAACTTGGTTGGAAAACTCGAGATATGGTTGTCTGGCCCAAAAAGAAAAATAGGCCAGTGGTGGATATCAAATATTACTTTAATATTGAAATAATATTGAATTTTAATACTAGAATTACAAAACCAAAATCTTCACTACAGAAATAAACAAACAGCAAAGTGCCCACCCCCCACCCCCTTCCCCCGCCCCAAACATGTGGTGAGTACAACAAAATGAAGAAATGCTGAACAAGGCTACAGTCAAATAATTGACTTAGTAATGTAATTAGGACGTTTGATGTACGAAATTATGGTCTAATAATCTCTGCAACAATGATATGGATGCCTTCTTGTGAGCTTGCAGCAACAAACAGAGATCAATTACTTTCCCAGCCAAGGCTAAGGACTCTCCATCAAGATGAAATCAGAGAAGTTATAGTCCTTCCAGTGCATATGTGGCTTCGGTGAGTTAGGACTTCCACAAACTGCCAAGTTATGTTCACTGCGCTGTGGAGGTTCAATCATCAGCTCTGATATCTCTTCCAATATCAGATGCTTCGAGGGACTCTCTGGCTGAAACAACACAACTAATTTTTCATTTCATCAAGCATAAAAAGGCAAGTACATAGAATGGGACATAAAGAATGTAAAACTGACCTTTGAGTTTCTTGATTGTGGTGGAAGAGCCCTTGGTGATGCTAACTGCATTGAAAATTCTAGACAGAGATGAAAGGAAAGTTAATATCACATAAGACAATTAGCGACAGTTTGAACAAGTGTCTAGTCTGTTTACCATCATCTAGTCCAACTGTCTTCAGAAAATAATCCATATCCACAGCCTTTCTCTGAGCTTTAATGCATTTCTGATGGTCGTGCAGAAAACACTCTTCTGCAACTGAACTGGGGAAGTTTTGTTCTTCCGCAACGGCAATCAATTTCTTATCCCAACTCTTCTTTGAGAGCTGACGCACAGATGGCTTCCCTGAGTTTGTGAGGTCACTTAGAGCTTTCCTGCCACCCACTTGAGCTTTCTCTGGAGCCTTGGTGTCATTTACCTTCCCCCTAACGGAAAGTTTGGTCTTAGAAACACCAAGATCTTCCTCAATAGAGATCACATTTATGGAATTGTGTTTCCTTGAAGGCTGAAGTGCCGAAGGCTTTCCTGAGTTCGATATATCATTTAGTGCTTTCCTTCCACTAAGCCCAGCTTTCTTCTGTGCCTTCGATACATTGCCTTTTCCCCCTGGGGCTCCTGAGGGTAGATTTATTATTATTTAGTAAAAATCATACTGTTAAGTAACTCTGTGGCTCCTGAGGGTAGATTTATTATTATTTAGTAAAAATCATACTGTTAAGTAGTTACCTACAATTACCAACGAGTAAATTTGGTCATAATGAATCCTTATTAATACATACATATGTAACATACCATCAAGGTGAACATTTAGATTCTGATCTTGAATGAAGTGACCAGCATGTGTTGCCATGTGTGCTTTTTCCACGCAAAAATCCTCGATGCTCAGCAAAATGTAGAATAAAAAAAAGCTGAGAAGTTACACATGTAAACAAATTAAATTAGAGAAATTATCTGTAAGGTGATTTAAGACTCCAGATTCCAGGTCAGTTTAATGTGACATGTTTCAGTAATGCCGTTGGTAGTCTTTTAATTAAATAAGTACTAAACATAAACTAGATAACAAGCTCTGGAATACAAGAGCTACTTCAAATTAAACTGAAATTGTATTATAAAATATAAGTGTTCTGCTTTTATTCATTTTCTTGGACTAAGATCAGAATATTGTAAAATTTCCATTGAAGAATATTGTAAAACTAGATAACCAGTGAAGAATATTGTAAAATTTCCATTTGTTTCATCTCCTAGATGTAATTACAGAGATTAAATACAAGAGCAAAGTGTTTTGATACTTCAAAACATCAAAATATTTTCAGACACACTGCAAAGAGTGTATAGGAAGAATTCCATTGTTTTGTAACTGTTGGGTATGACACGAATCCTTATTGGATTTGGATTTAGGTATTACCTAGAATCAGTTTTGGTTTAGGAAAGTAATCTTTTCTACCCATACTCAATTTAGTATTTCTAATCCTATTTGGTTATGGATTTGCCTATGTCATAGTTCTCTCTTGTACTCTTCGGATATTTATTTAGTGGATTTCTTCTGCCTTCTCCGTGATTTTTTCCCGATTTGGGTTTCCACGTAAAACTTGGTGTTAGCATTGATTTATTGTGTTTGCCATAGTCTGTCATAACAGTATCCTAAATGTTTCCCAAGCTCACATAAAATGTAATTTCAGAGATTAGATGTTATAATAGTCTACATCACAAAGTACCAAATAGTCTAAATCCAATCAATTATTGTATTTAGCTGATCCAGTTGGGTGATTACCTTCAATTTGTGCAAGTCACTACATCCTCACAGTTCCCAAGTGGCACTATATAATCCTTACTAGAACCTATGCTGGTTTTCATCGTGATTTGTATGTGTTATAGCCGCATATGTTTTTTAGAATTTGATTTGTTAATTTACGTAAGTAGGGCCACAAATAATTTAAAGAATTACATAATTTAAAATTTCATACTAAAAGTTCTGCTCTCATAATATATGTGCAATGTGACATATATATCAAACTAACCTAATAATTTTGCCTCCAAAAACTATAATTTGCAAAATTTGCGCAAAGCTGTAATACGATTACAACCACCAGTTTCTAACTTTATATTAACAGCAAAATATACTACATTACTAAATGTCATTAAATAGTGGAGACGATCAGCTTCTAAGTTAAGTTATGCAATGTTTGTCTATCTTCTTCACATCAAAATCTCTCAGTACCCTCTTCTGCTTGGCACATATAGTTTTAGTCCTGTAAATCATAAAAACTTAGGAAAACACCCCTTTTATAAGGTGATAATTTATTGAGCATGATTTTAGCGTACCAAATAATTCAGAAAGGCGGGTTATCTGTTCAATTAAACAAACTCTCCCAACAATATAAAAAGTATTAATTTGTGAATGGTCCTCAACAACCTAATGGAGATTAATTATTATAAAAAAAAGGGAGGACAAAATAATGTGAATTGTGAATAACACTCTCAAGAACACAAGCAATAATTCAAATAAATTATGAATAAAAAGAAATATATTTAAAGCCAATTTAACTGCTGGCAACACAAAAGAAAATATAGCTCTTCCCAAAAGAAATTACCGGGGAAAAGAACAAGTGACTGAATGTCGTTGCAGTAGTAAAGTTCATCAAAAGACTATCTCTAATCTTAGGGTTTGATTAAAAGAAGTTATAAACCCCGCCAATTAAAATTAGGGATAGCAAATAAAACAAAGTATAACTATTGTTCTTATTTAATTTTCTTATACAATTAAAGAAATATAAATCCCATTAGATAAAATTTAGGGAAATATAAATCCCATTAGATAAAATTTAGGGACAGCACATAATCATATAAAAAACGAAATTGTAGAATTTCTTTGCAACGAAACAGCTTTTTAGGGTTTGAGAGAGGAGACTCACAGAAGTAGTGATTGCTCTTCTTTCGTGCTTTCTGATGAGAAATTTCTAGGGCTTTTTCAGTAGATTTCTTGCAAACGCTTTGATTTCGTCTCGCAATTTCTCTCTTGATTCTTCAAACGGCTCGTCCAAATTTCTTATAAAGGGCGAGTCTTTGTAACGGTCATATCTTTACCTGCACTTACACATTAAGCCTTGTTCTAAGCCAGTAATTACAAACGCGCCAATAACTATTTCTTCTTTTTCTCTATATTTTTCTTTTTGATTTGTTTAAATTTTAATAACTACGATTCAAATTTTGAATGGTAGAATTTAAGGAACTTATATTTTAATTCAATTTTTTTTAATATAACTAATATCTTTTTACATAATGAGTGAATCTCACGTTCCTCAACTTTTATAATTTATGGTGAGAATATGTTAGGATTTTCAAATGGTATCCCAAGTTTAGTTTTGTGTCTAAATACAAATATTATTGTTTATTTAATTGCTTCATAATTAATATTTATATTTTTCTACATGAGCAACTAAATATAATAATTATATGCATGCTCGAGAAATAAATATTTAAAATTAAATTTATAACTCCTACATTATTATGAAAAATGTATGCAGGCTTAGTTATTTTTTCTTTCCTATGATATGTTTGATATGAATAATAAAAATAATATGGTTAAATGTGTATTGAATTTAATTAGAGGCGTAATTTAGTTAAAAGTAAAATCGATGGCCTAAAATTTTCTGCATTTAACAGCTCAAATTAAATTGGACTGGCCCAACAAAAAACCACTTAAATGAGTACCGTCTCAATCACTAGACCATTTATCTCTTTTTGTTTCAAAATTAAATATACGATTTGATTTTTAAAATTAAATAATGATGTATTAAATTTAAATTAGTGTGAATTTATTTAATTTTAGTTAATATACTATAATTGTATAATATATAACAAAAACTATAAATTAAAAAAATCATTCAAAACTTTTATGAGTTATACAAATTTTAAAATTTAATACGTTTCTAATTAGTGATAGACTAAAAAATGTATGTTATCAATGAATACAAAATAGACGCTATTTTTTATTACTCAAAATTAATACTTTAAAATTAATATGTCGTTGTTTGATTTTAAAAATTAAATTATATATCTAATTTTAGAACATATGGAATATTATAATTTCCAATTATCATAAATAGTTGCATTTATTTTATTATTATTCACATCACACTGAATAACTATTTTACCGTACATGTCATGTCCCGTCTTCTCACTTCACTTCTTATCATTTACTTTTACTCTTTTGAAAATAGAGGTGGTTAGTATGAAGTTTATTTTGGGGTAAGTTAATTAATTGACCAATAGAATATTGACACATAAACAAGATTGTATGTGTGTCAATATTCTATTGACTAATTGATCAACTTAAAAAAAATAACTTCATGCTAACCGGATCCCTTGAAAAGACTCCGACATCATAAAGTGAATATTTGGGAAACGTTCAAATATGAATAAGTTGGATTTGTAAAAATTAAAATCTCACAAAATTTACCGTTTTCAAAATAATTGTTGCTAAGCTTAGGAGGTCAAAGAGAATATTTATTATATTGCTTATTTTTGGATGATATACTATATATAAGGGTCTAAACGAGTCAGTTGAGTATTGAATTGTTCATATTTGGTTCACAAAATTTATCGAGCTCGTTTAGCTATCGAGTCAAGCACGATCTCGAATTGAGCCTAAATAATTTAAACTCTGTGTATCAATAGAAAATTATAATTTGAGGAGATTCGAATAATTTATCGAACTTTAAAATTTATTTATATTTAAATAATTGATATTTAGAATCGAGTTAGAATCGAACTCTTAGTCGAACGAGTACAAATCGAGTCTGAACTGTTTATTTATTTTATAACATTAACTATACAGTGGATAGTACTAATTATGATTATGCCACAAACTTTTACGTGTCTTCCGATCTAACCCCAGAGCAGAAGAGCTTTTAGTTAATTGAGTTTCCTGGATTATATTAGCTTGTGTCAATACTCTATGTTGTTAAAAATTAAAATGCGGAAAATTTATAAATCATCATATTTGTATTGATATACAAAGTACGTTATTGTGTTTACTTGAAATAATCCTCAATATATTTTCATCACAAAATATTGAAGAAATTTTTTCACGTTAATTTAAAGTTGAATATAAACTTAAACTAAAATTCTATATATGATTTTTAAATTAAAATTTATTTATATATTTATATTAAATTAAGAAGTTTTTTTATATTCGGAATAATACTCTCTCTTAAATAACACTTGTTTATTAAAATTATATCGTTTTGGAGATTGTTTTAAAATATAAAATAATATTAAAATAGAATGGTCCCACTTGCTTTCCTTCTATTTACAAAAATGTCACCCACGACCTCACTTATTTTTTAAAAGAGTCTCCAAAATGACGTAATTTTAATAAACGAGTGTTATTTAAGAGAAAGTGATATTTAAGAAGAGTTGCATTACATAATAGTAGTATGTATATGTATGAGTAATTTTTATTTTTTAAGAATCAAATTAAAGTGTACGTTCTAAAGCGCGCTTGTTGACTTAATTTATGATTTCTTGTTGTATATTTCTATTCAAATATAATATGACTTATTTAAGTTTTGAAATCAATAAATTTTGTAGTTAACAATAACTCTTAAATAATTAAATTTTTAAAAAAATCAAAATTATTGCTTCTTTTATTTTTAATTTGTGGACTAGGGAGTATTAGTACATATAAAGAGAAAATGATTTTAGATGGTGGTTAATTAATTCCTCCAACATCTTCAAAAAGTCCTCGATCTTCAAAATAGAGAGAAAAAAATCAGCAGTATTATAATTAGAGTTTTAAATGTGCTTGATATATATACTCTATTATATAATTAGATGTACTCAAAATCAGCAGTATTAATTATTTAATTATAAGAGTTTTAAATAGTGTAAATTATTTATACACTTATTCTACGTTTGGATTGGAGTAAAGAATGTGAGACTAGAATAACTCATTCATTCCTAGTTATGGAATAAAAAAATTGTGTTTAACCATTTTTATTTAATTATTTCAAATTTATAAATTTTATTATTGGGGGAAGAAGAATATGAAATAACTTATTCCATTTAAAAAAATAAACCTTTATATTTTTCATTCCATCCAAACGTAGCATTAATTAATTTCGGTATCAAAATTAAAAGTAAATGTTCTGATGGACCAACCTGGGTCATGCATGCATATATATATATATATAGGGTCTCCATCCACAGCAACCGGTTGTTGGGGTGTAATTCCTTTTTTTCCAGCCGCTACAGCTTGTACCGGCCATTTAGAATTTTTTTTATAAGCCGCTACAAGCTGTAGCGGCTGAGAAAAAATGGGTTGCTCCCAACAACCGGTTGATGTGGATGAAATCTCATATATATATATATATATAGCAAGGATCAAGTGCATACCCTTTATCTTACTCACCCGTGCTTACCCCTTTTAGGCGACGATTTTGGTCATACAATCGTCGTTTATACTTTTAACGACGCTATATGTTGTCCGTCGCTAAAAGTATAGACGACGGTTGTATAATCGAAACCGTCGCCTAAAGGGGGGTAAGCACGAGTGAGTAAGATAAGGGGTATGCACTTGATCCGGATCGTATATATACTAGCTATAACCCGTGCCTGAAGGCACGGTGTAACAAAAAATTAAATTAAAATTTGAAAAATATTACATTATCTAAAGACACATATCACCACAACAATTAATACATACTCAATCATCAATACATATCCAACCATCAAAACATCGAGCTAGTTAACATCAAGAAATTTCGGCAAAATTTATTTTAAAAATAAATATCCAGAAAATTCTAAACCTGTTTACAAAACTTACAATCATCATTACATATCCAAACCACAAAAAAAATTATCATTTCATACCCAAAATCATCATAACCATGTATAATTAGTTAATTTTACAAAATACGGAATACACAATCATCAACACATATCTAACCACCAAAACATCAAGCTAGTCGCTACTAATTTCAAAAAATTCGACAGAATTTCCTTTAAAAATAGATATCCAGACAAATATAAACATGTCTATAAAACTTACAATCATCCACACATATCCAAACCACCAAAAAAATTATCAATTCATACCCAAAATAATCATAACCATGCATAATTAGTTAAATTTACAAAATACGGAACACAAAAAAAATACATATATGAAGAAATTAATACATACTCAATCATCAACACATCAAACCACCAAAATATCAAGCTAGTCGCTACTAATTTCAAGAAATTTCGGCAGAGTTTCCTTTAAAAATAGATATCCAAAAAAATCTAAACATGTTTACAAAACTACAATCATCCATACATATCCAAACCACCATAAAAACCATCATTCCATACCCAAAATCATCATAACCATGTATAATTAGCTAACTTTACAAAAGACGAAACACAATGAATACATACATGCAGAAAATAGAGAAACAACATGTTGAGTATAAGACTCTTTACTTTACAGCTTACACCATGTATCCTTCATTATATACCTGAAAATATTTGAAATTTAAAAATTATCGAAATATGTGAGTCAAAATTAAACAATTATAAATCTGAAACATAATGAGAACACATATTTGTATGTAGGGGGAATGAGAGAGAGAGATCTGTGTGTGTGGTAGAATAGATAGAGGGTTTGAAATTTGAATAAACTGGAATAAGAGAGAGAGCAGCTGACGTAAACTTGATGTGACATTTGTCTATTTTCTCTCTCCGCTCTGTTTTATATTATAGATATATGCATCAGTAATGGTTTAAGTTATAAGATCAGGCATCTCAATTATACCCAAATCATGCATGCATGATCAAACTCCCATCTAGCTAATTTTCGCATGTCAAATCTTAATTAAAAAGATCGAAGAGAAAAGAAAATTAACAAAATAAAGTATTACTCCACTACCCAACTAAGACCTGAAAGATGAGTTTTGACCCAACGATAATATTGAGACCGACCATTCTTCGTATTCGACTATTGACTATTGACTAACTAGTATAAATTTATTTTAATCTCGCCATGCAGGTGCAGCCCTGGCCATTTTCTAAAAGTTTAAATATTATTTATTATCCTAAACTATTGATGTAAGATCCTAACTTTTATAAATAAAAATAAATTTTTTATAAATATCATTTTTAAATAGTGTAAAATAAATTTAATATAATATTATAGTCGTAGGTAATATTTATAAATTTTACAAAGTACGCAAGTTGTTATATAATATTCGATTGGTCAGAAAATATTCGTAGGACGGCACAATCATTGGTGGACCCCATAACAGAATTATTGTCGGATTGAGAAAACGACAAAAATATTTTTATGAAAATAACGGCGGAAGTTTTACCGTTAATACTATTGAACTACTCGGTAGTAAAAGTACAGTAATACGCGTGGTTGTATAGTAACACACGGTATTGGTTATTAATGCTTATGTGAGAAGTCACTCAGTTTGATTCAATTATTGTCGATATTTTATATGTTATTAAATCAATAATTGAGATGACGAAGTTGTTAATATTATTATTTGCATTATTAACGATGTCTAGAAGTTCTGCCAATGAGAGGTTTGATCACCTAATTGCGCGCCAATAGGAAAAAATTCTTATTGAAAAGCTCCCTCTTTTCTGGGAATGACCTGATCGATTAATAGTGTAAATAATAATAATGAAGATAACGTTTTGTTTTATTCGTATTATTAACGTAATAAAACAAATTTTTTTTATATAAAACATAATATTTTTATAAAGTTATTCGTTTTATTAGGGTAATAGTAAAATATTTTTATATAAAACAGAATAATTTTATAAAGTTATCTGTTTTATTAGACAATAATTAGAATATATTATATTTTATTTTGCATAGTATTTGTATAGTAAAATCTTTTTTAAAAGTTATTCGTTTTATTAGATTATAAATAGAATATATTATATTTTACTTAAAAGATTTTGTTTTAAATATGGACCGTCCGATTAAAGTAAATCAATCTGGATCGTTCATGGATTGATTACTATTCATTCCATTCTTCTATAAATAGAAGCTCATTCCTTCATTATTTATTATAAATTCACTAAAACTCTAAAGAGAGAAACTATAGAGAGAAAGAAGAAAAGTATTCTGCTACTTCACTACTCCGATATCAAGTTTCTTTTACGGTAAGGGGTATTATTTCTTTTGTATTCATGAAAAGAACTTCTATTATTCTATCTTTATTATTCTGTTAGAATAACTTGTATACGCGGGCTATCCTATACTTGATGAAATTCTTCTGTATTTCATTATTTATTATTCTGTTGGAATATCCTGTCTGTGCTTTACGCCGGACCTGGTTCCGTCTTTACTATTCTGTTGGATTATCCTATCTGGGCGTTTTATGCCGGACCTGGTTCCGTCTTTATTATTATGTTGGAATATCCTGTCTGTGCGTTTTACGCCGGACCTGATTCCGTTATTTATTATTCTGTTGGAATAACCTGTCTATGTGAAGTACCGCATGCATGGTGATTTATGTTGTATTCCATTCTTTATTATTCTGTTGGAATATCCTGTCAGTGCGTATTACGCCTGACCTGGTTCCGTTATTTATTATTCGGATGGAATAACCTGTCTATGTGAAGTACCGCATGCATGGTAATTTCTTTTTTTATTCCATTCTTTATTATACTCAGTTGGTTAAAGTTTTGACTTCTACATTCCATGAAATTAGTGGAATATTCTTGATATTTGCGTTTCATCCAGTATCTTTTCATGAAAATATTCTTCTGAACATTCTTAAATTTTACTCTACAAAGAAGTATCATGTTGACAATTTGGACGTTATTAGTTCTTGGATAAATTAATTTTTGTACTTGTTTTATTGAATTTTTATATCATTGTCATCATCCTCATATTTATATTTTGTTAAAAGTCATATGTGGCATGTAGTGCATAGATGGACTTGGTATGATTATGATCAGATATTATTTGGTGTAATCATGACCGTAATGTTACTAATGATGTGGTAAAAGTCCTCATTGGCCCGAAGTGTATTGATGGACAGTTGTTGACATGATCATGACCATTGATGAATACACAAATATTCTTGGCTCGTAGTGCATGGATAATTTGTGGTCGTGACCTTAATTGACAGTAGTGCAGGGATGATGTGGATTATTTATTAAGTTGAGTCTCAGCGATAAAAGTAATGAAAAACCTTTTTAAATCATGAAAGATAATAGATTTTATTCTTTACTTGACTCTTTTAATGGATTGCATGTTCCGTTGCAGTTAAACTTGATGTCTATTGTATTTTATCAGTTTAACATTGTTGAGGACTAATGATAATTTATTCTGCATTATCTTAGTCATAATATTTCTTACTTGGCTAGTTGAGCTCACCATTTCTTTTACTGTTCTCTTCAGGAAATGAGAACGTAGCCGGGACTAGTCGGGGAACGGAGTGATGGTCCGAGATGGTGTCTTAGTAGTCCTCACTATTCTGTTAAATAGTGTGATAATAAATATATTGGTGACTAAATTGAGTGTGGATATTGTCTGGATGATAATATTTGTATTAAAACTCACAACATGTATTTTGTCTTATTTTACACGACTGTTGTATAATCAAGTTGTATTTTAATTTAGTACCATGTATTTGGCGACTCAAGATGGGTGATGTATACCTATTTTGGGGGCGTTACAATTAACCATATTCCACTTCGATGATTCACTTTTCAATTTTGTCAATTAGATGATTGAACCATTTTTTTTCTACTTTTATTCAATTGGCCCTACCACGTCAGAAATTGCTGACGTGGCCTTTGAAATGGGGCCACTGCAGCTGATGTGTCTTAAAAATATAATTTTTTTACCATTTTGTTAAATTAAAATATTAAAGTAGGGGTAAATTTGGCAAATTATATTTTATTCTCAATTAAAACAAAACAAAACAAAAATAACCCAAATCTCCTTCTTTCCATCAGATATGCGTTGTTGTTCCGTCAGATCTGTCTCACAATTTCTTCACAAATCTCCCGCATCTCCTTATTTCCATCAGATTAGTCTCACAAATTCTTCACAAAAGCTATTTTCTTTCCCTCATACTTGTACATCGGGATTTATGTTTTTCTTTGTCATGTTCCTATTCGACTGCTGCTTCCCATGTTTTTAGTTTTAATTGTTCTGATCTTATTTTGGATCTGAAAACTTGGGTTGTGTTCTTCAAATTAGTTTTGATCTTCTAGCAAAACCTCATTTGGGTCATACAAAGTTGGGTCATACAAAGTTTTGTTCTTCAAACATGTATGCCCCAGCTCAAAACCACACAGAGTTTCTATGAATTGCTGGGTATATCAAAGAGTGGGACCCTCTCTAAAAATCAAAAAAACTACTGCATAGATCTGGGAAAGGAGAGGGAGAGATTATAACGCCGAGGGAAAGGAGCGAGAAGTAGAGGATCGGGATGCGAGTCGAGTTGGGAGATAAAATGAATGCGGTTTGGCCTTTGTAGAGGCCGATTAGGTTTTGCAGATATGAGGCTAGGTTTTTGGTTAGGCGAGTGAACTCAGAGTAGGAGACGCTTTCGCCGGTGTCTGAGTCGATGAGTGCAGTCGAGTCGGGCCAGGGGGAAGTGAGTTGGAGGGAGAGAGTGTAGGAAGCCGCGGAGAGTGGGGTGGTTTCTGGTGGGAGGGGGACCGGTGGCCAGAGGCTGTGGAAAGTTTTGGTTTCATGGCAGAAACCACTGTTTGGATCCATGATTATCGATGATTTTTCCATCTGATTTTAGGTTGATTCATATTGGGTTTTTTCTTTTGATTAATTAATTAATTTTGTTTAGTTCGACTAAATGGATGAGAAATTGATTTGATTTGATTTTATTAAATTAATATTATGTTTTATTTATTTTTGACATATTTACCCTTGATGTTTAGAAGAGATAATTAAAATAATATTTTTTAATTACACATAAGCATTAGTTTGCCTAGTCAACGGGCCACATCAGCAATTTCTGATGTGGCAGCCTCAATTGAATGAAATTGAAAAAAATTGATAGTTTAATCATTTAATTGATAAAATTAAAAGGTGAATCACCGAAGTAAAATATGACCTATAATTTAGGATAATAAATCATATTTAAGCTTTTCCTAAAATATACTGTACTATATATACTACGTACGTACTAGTTAATGTTTTGTTAATATATACTTCATACATACATATATATAATTTATAGTAATATTATATATATATATATATATATATACTTTCATCATAATGATTATCTCCATTTCTGGGCATATATATATATATGAAATAGATCGAACGATCTGGATTCTGGTATATATATATATATGAAAGCATGCATGCATATACATTTGGACGATATATAAAATTTAGTTAGTTTTCTGAGTTTTAATTATGATAAATACTGCATGCATGTTGCCTCCCTTCAAATTAAAAGTTGGCAACCTGTATGTCATACTCCCTCCGTCGTGATAAAATTTTTTATTACTATTTTAAGTAGTACTATATTAAATATTCATTTTTCTTTAATAACTAAATTTTTATACATATTTTCTTATTATACCCGTAGCATTAAATATTTCATACTTTTCTTATTCTAATTCTCTCTCCATATTTAATGATATTATTATGGGCAATTTTATCATTTCATTCATCTTCTTAATATGCATTAGATTGTCGTTTTAGGAAGTAATTTTTGTTCCAAAAAATTATTGTTTTGAGTTTATCAATACACATTAGCTATTTTTTCTCTACTTCACCCTTATTTAAAGCTTTTTTCTATTTAAAATTTTATTCCCTTTCCAATGATTCTTATTCAATTTAATGTTATAATCCAAATAGTAATTGGTTGAATAAGAAGTAATTGGTTGAATTGAATAAGAAACATTGGGAGGGAAATAATTGGTTGAGACAATTAATAAGAGTATTATAGTATTTTCGCTAGGTATTAGTAATTATATTTCTTAATATGTGTGCATTAACCTTAAACGATAATCTTTTAGAAACAAAGGGAGTAGTAAATAGTTACGCTGAAATATATAATCAAGACGTACGGTATGGACGTATATTTTAGGGAATAATAATTATTAAAACAACTGATTATTTTGGAGCAACTCTTTTTGGGCCTGTTGAAATTTTGGCTGGAGCCAAAAAAAATAAAAATAAAAATTCAACAAGTCAAAAAAAAGTTACTCCACAACAATCAGTGAATGGAACCCCATTGTTAATATATATAACGAGAAAAAAAAAGTGTCTGTTTGTGCTATAGAAAATAATTAAGGTGGGAAGGGACAACGAGGAATTAAAAAGGATGAGAAAAAGGATCCAACATTTTCTTCCAAAATTTCTTTTGTTTCACTTCATAAATTCATGACAAGGATAAATTACTTAATCTTATAATTACACACACACACACACACACACACATATATATATGTGTGTGTGTGTACGAGCGTGTACATTTAATTATACTACTTTAATAAAATTAAATAAATAATTTAAATTTTGAATTTTAATATTTTTTATATTAATTTAAAAATGTTTCTGAATTATGGGGAATTTATTTTAAAACAAAGTTAGGTTGGAAATGTAGATGTACCTAAGATTTTCAAAGGGATTTCCTTCTCTTCTCCGACGAAAGTTTGGCACCAGCTACCCAGCTAACAATTTATTTCACATGTATTCCCTATACTAGTCTTAGCTCAAAAGATTGACATCAATTAGTTATAGAAAAATATGTAATACTTAGAGATATAATTTGACTTTTGAAATCAAATAATGATATATTAAACTTCAAATTGATGTGAATTTATTTAATTTTAATTCATACAATTATTATAATTGTATACTATATAACAAAACTATTAATTATAAAATTTATTTTTTTTCATACCAATTTTAAAATTTAATATGTGATCATTTGACCTTAAAAGTCAAATTAAATCTCTAATTTTATAATAGTGCCATGATAATTTTCATTTTAGTTAAGATATAAGTAAATGACATATTAAAAACTTTGTGACTTTATGATTTAATAAATATATTTATAATTTTAGAACAAGAGGGAGTGTAAAAATAATTGTCATATATGACTGGTTGAAATTTTCTTATAATAAGGTTGTGTAGGACATAGTTAGGCTTTCTCTTTTATTGATTTATAATTTTCTCTCTTATTTATTAATATTTTTTGAGATTAATTTGTAGTATGATCATACGTAATTGTACGCATTAAGTGATAATTGCAATTCCAATAAATATAAATGTAATACAAATGTAAAAGTCCCATAAATGGAGCATAATATAATTTTATAATCAAGTATATTATCATTATTACAATATATTAATCAAATTTGATAGGTACCAAAAAACAAACCCACAAATAAGTCTCACACAAAGAAAAAAACAAACTTTTATAAAATAAAATAAAAAACTCACTCACGGTAAAAATTGAATCTAAGACCTAAATTTAATTTTAACCATTAAACTAAGATGACATTTATGAACACCGAAAATCCTAATTAAATTGTTAAAATTCAAATCCTTCATTTATTAATGGCTGATAATAAGGGCAACTGTCTAAAAATGTCTCTGACATTCAGGGTATAGGTGGAACTTCGGGATAGACGTCTCAGACATTTTTGAACCTTTATCCCGGATAATAATATCCCAAGTGCAACCCAAACCCCTCCCTGATTATGGCGAAATACTACTAGTACAGTATAAACCAGAATAAAACAATTAAGCAGGAGTGCAGTACTACGGGGTAGGTATAGATTTTTTGGAGTATAAATATGGGATGGGGCAACATGAGACACCTACCCTTGTAACAACTTTTCTCAGTTTAGATCGGAAAAGCTGCTTCATACTTAAACCTTCCGCCAACACTTGTTCATTCCGACGGGGGGACGTACACGTGTCATAAGCTTGGGAAATGGAGACGCCACTGCTAAACGGTGGCTCCTCCGCCGAGCTCCGACTAATAGGCGAAGACGGAGACTACCGGCCGGCGATGGGGTGGAGGGAGTGGAGGGAAGTGTTTTGGATAGAGACGGTGAAGCTGTGGAGAATCGCCGTACCGATCGCATTCACGATACTGTGTCAGTTCGGACTCAACTCATTGACTAACATATACGTGGGTCACATCGGAGATATTGAGCTCTCCGCTTTCTCCATTGCTATGTCTGTTATCAATACCTTCTCCTTTGGATTAATGGTTTGTCTTTCTCTCTCTCTCTTTGCACACACATTTACTCGCAGTGATATATACATGGTTGTAAGTATATTTGTTTGATTTACTATTTTTATTAAGTTATTCGAGTCCCATTTACAAATTCTACGAACAATATTTCTGTTTCATATTTTACCCTAGCATGATAATGAAATTAGACTCCTTTTCATATGAAGTCTGAAACGGCATTGTTTCGTTTGGTACTAATATCAATAAAATACTCTTTTTGTTTTAAAGAAAATTAAAAAAAATGGCAAATGGTACTTTTTGGCAGAACAGATGGAAATATACTATTATATTGTTGTTTAAAAATCTATTCCTTTGTACAGTAGTTTCATATGTGTATTTAAATTATCTACCTCCACTGTCCGAATCCGAAAATGAAATAGAAGTAAAGATTAAGTTAATTACGGCAAAAAGAGAATGTATAACTAAGTTGTTACTCCGGGCTTGCATCGCTGATGCTTTACTGATGAAGTTGTCATAAGTTCTTATCTTCATTCCTCTGCTATACATTTGGAATAATTTTAGGTTTTGGTGACAATGGTTTTTCGCTTTTATACATTTGATGAAATGCATACCATTAGTTCGCCTAGTTAAGTATCTTAATTAGTTGTTTTCTTGATGATAAGTTACAGTAATTTCCAGTTGAAAATGACAAATTAATTTTCAAATGTTATCTTAAAAATGCCTAGTTTGTTCATATATGCTAGTCATTCATGATCCGATACTAGCTTGACAGACGCCTATTCTTTTAATTATAATATACTCAATCAATATAATTATTACAGTCAGTTTTATCGGTTTTAAGCTTCTTAGACAAATCAGATACTTACTCGTTATCCATATTTCCATATAATCTCACTTCGTTCTAAAATTTGGGATACAATTCTAATATGACAACTTTTAAGGATGACTTATTTTCTCAAATGTACCCTTGATAATAGCTAATAATTTAATAGTGGTAGTGTGATGCTAAAAAATTAGAGTATAAAAGCTATGGCAAATTAGGGATATCATGGCGCATTGTAGTCTCAAAATAGAAATGTATCTCTAATTTTGAAGCGGGCTAAAAAGGAAAATGTATCTAATTTTGGAACGCAGGGAACATATAATAACATATACTCTCCCTTTATCTTTTGGATATCTTATAAATTTGTTTATTCAAACTTATAAATTGGTTTCAGCCTTCTTTTCAGTTGATAGTGTTCTATATTGTCAATATTTTGATTAAACAATCATTACTTAATTATGCATTTTGCAGCTTGGTATGGGAAGTGCACTTGAGACACTATGTGGTCAAGCTTTTGGTGCTGGGCAAGTTTACTTGCTTGGTATTTATATGCAGCGCTCGTGGATAATCCTATGGGTTACCTGTATCATTCTCTTGCCCATCTATATCTTTGCTACACCAATCCTCAAGCTAATTGGTCAGGATGAGGATATTGCTGATCTAGCCGGAAAAGTTGCCATCCAAATCACTCCTCAATTGTTTTCACTGGCTATTAATTTTCCTTGCCAGAAGTTCCTTCAAGCACAGAGCAAAGTTAATGTTCTTGCTTGGATTGGTTTCGTGTCTCTAATTATTCATGCTGGACTACTTTGGCTCTTCATTTACGTATTTGATTGGGGTACGAGTGGTGCAGCTACAGCTTTTGACATCACAAGTTGGGCGCTTGCAGTGGCTCAAGTTATTTATATTGTCTATTGGTGCAAGGATGGATGGACAGGATTATCATGGTCCGCATTCAGGGATATATGGCCCTTTGTGAGGCTCTCAGTTGCCTCCGCTGTGATGTTGTGTTTGGAAATCTGGTATATGATGAGTATTATTATCCTCACTGGCGATCTTGATAATGCAGTGATTGCAGTTGGTTCCCTTTCTATCTGGTAAACCTTACCCAGGATTATTCATTGTACATACTTACCTTTTCAAACCCAAACTTTCATTAACAATCTTCAGATCCTTTCTAAGCTTAAAAGCAGTCAGAGAATACGCATTCTCAATATGCATAGAAATTAATTCCATCGGACATTCCTTCTATGTCATGTCACAGTATTGACATCACATGCCTGGAGCAGGTCTAGTGCTTAAGATGACATGTGAATAGTTAATAGAAGTAATAAAGTAAATAAACAGTCTTGTAGCATATTGTCGTCACTAATATCATGGATTTATTGTGAATATATAGTACCTATGGATTATATATGCTTTTTGTCCTAAAGTTTCCTTCTTGCTCCTCTGATTTACATATTAATTTATATGCAGTTGTTACCTGTTATACTCAGCTGATACCTGGTTTCTTTGGTTGTGTTTCAGCATGAACATCAATGGGTGGGAGGCCATGATCTTTATTGGAATAAATGCTGCTATAAGGTAAAAAACCAGAGATGCAGATCCATATATTTTGCCTACTCAGATCTAATTCAGGAGGTGCCATAATATATATATATATATATATATATATATATATATATATTTATATACGTACCATATTCAACTTATGAGGCTAAACTGGATTATCTACCATTAAACAAGAAATTTGTCTAGAATCTGCATTCTATTTTCTCCCAAATAATTCTTACTGTTATGCCCTAGAACTGTCTCCATTTTATGGTTACGTTATCAAATGTTGAATATCGACGATGTTGAATATCAACGCGGTATATATGTCACTTGTATATCTCACTGCTTTCCATTTCTTCTCGTGCAGTGTTCGGGTCTCTAATGAGCTTGGACAAGGACATCCAAGAGCGACTAAATATAGTGTCTACATCACGGTCTTTCAGTCCCTTCTGATTGGAATAATTTGCATGATTGTTGTCCTGGTAACCAAGAACCAATTTGGTATTATATTCACAAACAGCAAGGATATGCAACGAGCTGTCGCAGAACTTGCGTACCTTCTTGGTTTGACCATGATTCTTAACAGCATCCAGCCAGTAATATCAGGTATTATTTATTGGGCACAACTGTGCACCTACTTAGGACCGACTCACTCTCTAATTTATATTTTTGAGCTACTTTGCAGGTGTTGCCGTTGGAGGTGGATGGCAAGCGCTAGTTGCGTATATCAATTTGGGGTCGTATTACATTTTTGGGCTTCCTCTAGGATTCCTTCTTGGCTACACAGCAAAACTGGGAGTGCAGGTAGTAATTTAATCTTTTTAAGTTCACGTGTAATGAATCTTAAATTTGGATATTAAGCTAGTTAGCCCTTCAAATGATGTACTATTTTAGGAATTGATTGGAGAAGAGGCTAGTATGCTATTTGATTTATCCTCGGTTTTTCATTGTCTTTTGTAGAATGTGGCATTCTCTAGTTGGCTGCAAATTTAATTTATTGGCTGCTGTATGCACTTTGCCATTCCAAGATGCTACCTGTATTTATTTAGCATCTCCCATATATATATATATATATATTATTTCTCTTCCTGTCGGCTCTTATATAAATTGGTTATATTTGTAGGGACTTTGGGGGGGCATGATAATTGGAACTGCTCTGCAGACGGTTCTTCTCATGGTTATACTCTATAAAACAAATTGGAAAAAGGAGGTTAGTATAATGATTCTCTTCAATCTATGGACTTTATCTAAGTGCAGATTGGATGAAACTTTGTGGTAGTTCTTTAATTGTTTGAACTTTGAAGCATGCTCACGTGTCATTAGTGCAAGCAAGCATATGTAATAAGCTAAAAAAGAGATTATGAATATTTGAAATCAGATTATGAATAAATAGTTGAAATCAAGTTTACAAATAGAGATTATAATGTCGGGAATTCTCTAATAAGCTAAAAAGACGTTTTCAATGTTAAGCATGCGTGTAACAAGAGAGTTCACATGAAAATGGTTTTCCTGGGAAATTAAGCATTCAAAGAATGGCACACTATGCTGTCTTTCTGACTACAGTTGCAATGCATTGAATTGCAGGTGGAGCAGACGTCGGAGCGCATGCGCAAGTGGGGAGGGCAGGAGATCCAAACTGACGTGTCACCATATCCTATACGAACATAGGATCGAGTAGACCTTGATTGATTTTCAGAAACCAGGAAAAAAGACTACGACTTTGTTTTATGTATTTTTTTAAATGATTTTCTTCATGTTGCCTATTTCTTTAGAATGATCATGTACTCTATTTAATGATGATGTTGCCTATTTTTTTAGAATGATAACGTACCTCTGGGTTAGGGGCACAAAGAGAACTGTAAACACTTGGTGTTGGCATGAGCCTTGAAGTATGTGGGTTGTAGTACTTGAATCACTTGCTAAATACTAATTACCTTATCCAAAATTTAGAGTCCTTGTTATTTCGGCATATGATCAGGTTGTACATAAATACGTAATATACGTTTCTCTATATATATTTTTAAAAAAAATTCTTTCCAGATGCATTCACCGTTTGCCGATCAATGCGAATCCCAAAATGTCATGCACCCAAAGTCTGAATAATTTTTTTTACTTATTGAGCCATGACGGGGCTTGGTTCCTTTTTTTTTTCTTTGGCCCATCAATTTATTTGTAACAGGGAAAACGAAATAACGGTTTTGGAGGACTAAAAATAATCATAAAAGAACAGCAGCCCTCCCACCCGTAAAGCTTCGGAAACCAACCCGCCTCAGGCCCTCAGCCCCACCATCACTGTCCACACCCGTCCAAAGTTCCCGCTGTGCCCCTCCCTCCTCGCCAGTCCAATTACTTGAATCGCTTCGCCGGAGATCCATTTCTTCCTCCACCTGCACTTTAATTTGCCTGAATATCAAACTTGGTCGAGTCTCCTCTCCTCCCCGGAGGTCAATTTCCATCGTTATGTGCTTGGCTGATCAGAATGCTCAAAACCCTAGTAATGTGAACATAGTGTCCTATATCAAACTCGTAAATTTAATGTTGTTAGTTTTGCGGGATTCGTATAATCTTGTGGACTTTTGGAGTGAATTCTTTTGTGCCAAAAATGCATAGCCTTTGCTCAATCAATCAGAAAACTAAATTTATTTGAATATGAAGGACAAGAAAATACATACATACTACCCAAGCATGACCGATGTTGGGACTTGTTATCTGTAATATATAGTATTATTTAATATATATAAATATGATAAAACAAAACATAATTTTATATATATATAACACAGAAAATATTAATCAATAAATCCGAGTCCTTTGAATTCACAAAGTCTCCTTAAAGCAAATTTATTCCCCCACAGATGCTAAGGGTTAATTGAATAATTGCTTCCCAAGATAAAACGGATTTCAATTCTTAATTAGTAGCATTACAAAATTAAGAATTCATCGAACCAAATTCAATGTTTATGTACTGAACTTAATATGAATGTTAATGATGTATGCATGAGAACTTACTGTAAAAATTAATGCAGAAACGGAACGGGAAAAATCCACTGCAGAACGGGGACTGTAGAACAGAACGGGATTATGCAGAAGTGAACGGGACGGGACAGAAAGGAACATAACGGGATTATCTGCAGAACGGGACGGAAAAACTGCAGAACGGGAATTCTAGAACGGGTTTTTCAGAACGGGACGGGAATTTTCTGACAGAACGGGGAATTTGTTATTTCTTAAATGATTTCCCACACCATTTATTTATAGGAAAATTTGCATGTAACCGCCGTCAAAACGACGTAGTTTCACAAACCCGCCCGTCACGACCACGACCCGACCCGAGTCCACGACCCGACCCAAGTCAATTTTATCATTCAAATCCCATTTCCAACAATCCCCCACATGAATGTAAAATTGGCTTTACAATATGCAAAATATGTTATGAATATGCAGACACTAGTTCGAGTACATAAGAAAAGATATTTCATCAGGTTAAGTAGCCTAGTGGCTTTGAACTTACCCTAGTAAAATCTATCGGATTTACTTGGCTAATCAGTAGACTTGATGTCTTTGAACTGTCAGCTTTTTGTGTAAACCAAGACAATAGAATTCACAAAATATCTCTTCAGACATAATTGGTTCTCACGTTTGTGTTCATTTTGGCCTTAAAACACCTCTTGGTTCCGTAAGTATATTAGAGAATTCAGCCTTCATAATTCTCACAGAAGTGGCCCCCTTCTTACTCACGTAGGTGACTTCTATCAAGAGTATCCTGCAATACCCCACTTGAACATATTTCAAGATATAAAAGTCATTAAAAGCGTAACTTATCCTAATTCTCGCGGCAGATGTGCACTGTCTCATAATAGGAATGGTTAGGAGTAAATATCTCCTCAGTGCTTTACTGAGTACTACATAGTTCGGTTTGCCCATTAAACCTAGATCTTGGGATCTCCAGTCAGCTAGGTTGGGTTGCCACTATGACGACTCTTATTTAAACAGTAGGCTTTAAACCCATTCCCTTCGATGATTTTTCCACTTGCTCTCTTGTTAAACCTTTCGTAAGCGGATCCGCAATATTATCTTTTGACTTTACATAGTCAATTGAGATAATTCCATTTGAGAGCAATTGTCTAACGGTATTATGTCTTCGTCGTATATGACGTGACTTACCGTTATATAAATGACTCTGTGCTCTTCCAATCGCTGATTGGCTATCACAGTGTATACATATAGCTGGCACGGGTCTTGACCAATTTGGAATATCCTCTAAGAAATTACGAAGCCATTCAGCTTCTTCTCCAGCTTTGTCTAAAGCAATGAATTCTGATTCCATTGTAGACCTATCAATACAAGTTTGTTTTGAGGATTTCCAAGATACCGCTGCACCTCCAAGGGTAAAGACATATCCACTTGTGGATTTCGAGTCTTTATTGTCAGATATCCAATTAGCATCACTATATCCTTCCAATACTACTGGATATCTTGTATAGTGCAGTCCATATTTTTGAGTATGTTTTAGGTATCCTAAAACTCTCAAAATTGCTTTCCAGTGATCTTTACCTGGATTACTCGTATACCTACTTAGCTTACTTACTGAATAAGCTATGTCTGGTCTAGTACAGTTCATGACGTACATTAAATTGCCTATTATACGAGAATATTCTAGTTGAGATATGCTATCACCTTCATTTTTAGCTAGATGAAGATTTATATCAACTGGGGTCTTATTTAGAATTATATTATACTTGTCAAATTTTTCAAGTATTTTCTCAATGTAATGAGATTGAGATAATATAATTCCATCAGAGGTTCTAGAAATCTTGATTCCTAAAATTATATCAGCAATCCCCAAGTCTTTCATGTCAAACCTATTTGACAACATACGTTTAGTAGAGTTGATAACTTCATTGTTGCTACCCATGATTAACATATCATCCACATAAAGACAAACAATGACATATTCTTTTTGAGTGCTTTTGACATAAACACATTTGTCACACTCATTAATTTTAAATCCATTTGATAACATAACATTATCAAATTTCTCGTGCCATTGTTTTGGTGCTTGTTTTAATCCATACAAAGATTTAACAAGTTTACATACTTTCCTCTCTTGTCCAGGAGCTATAAAACTTTCAGGTTGTTCCATATATATTTCTTCATCTAATTCACCATTTAAGAATGCAGTCTTTACATCCATTTGATGTATTTCAAGTCTATTTAAAGATGCTATTGCTATTAGCATTCTAATAGATGTAATTCTTGTAACAGGTGAATAAGTGTCGAAATAATCCAATCCTTCCTTTTGTCTATAGCCTTTAACAACAAGCCTTGCTTTGTATTTATCAATTGAGCCATCAGCTTTCAACTTCTTTTTGAAGATCCATTTATACCCTAAAGGTTTTGAACCAGGTGGAAGATCCACCAGTTTCCATGTATGATTTTGCATAATGGACTCAATTTCGCTATTTATTGCTTCTTTCCAATGAGAAGCATCTGGAGAGGATATTGCTTCCTTGTAGGTATGAGGATCATTTTCTAACAAAAATGTTAGAAAATCCGGACCAAAATACGTTGAAGTCCTTGACCTTTTGCTACGTCTAGGTTCATCCACTACAGACTCTTTGTCTATATTTTCAGGATTATCACTAGTAACATCCAAAGGTCTTTTGTTTGAATTTGACTCATTATTTCCATTATATGGAAAAATATTCTCAAAAAATGATGCATCTCTTGATTCAATAAATGTATTAACATGAATATCGTTAATTTCAGATTTATGAACAAGAAAACGATAAGCACTGCTGTTATTTGCATAACCAATGAAAACACAGTCAATTGTTTTTGGTCCTATCTTAACCTTTTTAGGTTTAGGAACCATCACTTTTGCTAAACACCCCCACACTCTTAAGTATTTATAGCAAGGTCTATGACTTTTCCATAATTCATAAGGGGTTTTGTGAGTTTTCTTATGAGGAACTTTGTTAAGAATATAATTGGCAGAAAGCAAAGATATAGTAAGTATTTATGAACTTTGTTAGGAACTTTGCTTTAAGATTGTTATCTGTAATATATAGTATTATTTAATAATGCATATAAATAAATTATGCAAAAAATGAAAAATATAAATCCGAGTCCTTTGAATTCACAAAGTCTCCTTAAAGCAAATTTATTCCCCCACAGATGCTAAGGGTTAATTGAATAATTGCTTCCCAAGATAAAACGGATTTCAATTCTTAATTAGTAGCATTACAAAATTAAGAATTCATCGAACCAAATTCAATGTTTATGTACTGAACTTAATATGAATGTTAATGATGTATGCATGAGAACTTACTGTAAAAATTAATGCAGAAACGGAACGGGAAAAATCCACTGCAGAACGGGGACTGTAGAACAGAACGGGATTATGCAGAAGTGAACGGGACGGGACAGAAAGGAACAGAACGGGATTATCTGCAGAACGGGACGGGAAAACTGCAGAACGGGAATTCTAGAACGGATTTTTCAGAACGGGACGAGAATTTTCTGACAGAACGGGGAATTTGTTATTTCTTAAATGATTTCCCACACCATTTATTTATAGGAAAATTTGCATGTAACCGCCGTCAAAACGACGTAGTTTCACAAACCCGCCTGTCACGACCACGACCCGACCCAAGTCAATTTTATCATTCAAATCCCATTTCCAACAGGACTTAATATATACCAAGTTCCATAATCATTTCATATAAAACAACAACATTACACGGATCCTTCTAAACATAAAAAGTAATACTCTTTTAGCAGACGAGCTTGGTAGTTGAGGTTCAAATTTCAATAGCGGCGGCCTTGTAAGGTAGGCACAATCCAAACAAACCGCAGGTGACCTCCAGTACCCGTTTCCATGTCTGCCACTGGCCACAACATAATGCCTTGACTCTCTCCTCCAACTTATACACCATCATATCCAGACCCATTTCCGGGGTTCCTCTTTCCACCTGATCCACAACCATAAATTTCCCACCTCTCCATCGTACAGTATATCGCATTCCCCCTACACCCCGCATAATCACTAACCTTCACCCCAATCGAATGATTATCCCCTAAAAACAACGCCCGCCCTCCAAATCCCCCAACTCAACCCAACCCGTCAACCATTTCGGATCCACCGCCACCGCCTTGAAAGCCCGAAAACCCGCCGTCCTTATAAAAGGATTAGTACCGTCATAAATATGCTGGTTATGAACCTCTATATCATAATCACCAAACAAACTCCAAACCTGTAAAATATCCCCGTCGCAGATTCCACAATATACCTCCGGAAAAATTTCCATTCTATCCCCGGTACCTCTCCGATCTCCATTATCAAAGATCGCGAAGCTTCATGATAAGCGTATACCGATCCTCCCATTCCAATCAAATAGAATTTCTCCTCTTCCTTGCGGTAAATCACGTAACTAGCAAAGTTCCAGCGATCTGTTTGTATAAATGTCCAGCCGGAATCTCCTGCTTCATAAAACGCCAAGCGATTTGTTTTCCCGTAAATGACCATCACTTTGTATCCGTTTGGATTAGTGGTCGGGTCGGCGGATAAAACCGCTTTGCGAATATAATATTCCTTGTAGGAATACTCATGGTCATTAAGAACTTCAACGAGCTGGTCTCTTGTGAATGGGGCCGGGGAGAGAGATGATGTGATCCTCAACGGAGAAAGGATTAGTTAGGGAAATGAAAAGGGTAGGTATGTCTAGGGATATGAGCCAGCCGTGAGAGGAACCGCAGAATCTTCTGGTGTTGGGGACATGGGAGATGGTAATGTTGATGATGGAGTTGATGGTGAGGTTGTATAGGCGGCGGTGGGTGGGGCTGACGGCGTTATATGGTGTGGGGATGAGGAGGAGCGGAAGCTGATAGTTGTTGCCGCCTTTTTTGGCGGAGGAATTTGAGGCTACCACCTCAAGCCATATCCGGCAAACGAGGCTGAAGTCGAGATAGTTGGCAAGACTGACAATTTTTTTGACAATTGTTTCAAGTAGGTCTTTGGGAAGTGATGTCCAGTCCCGATATGAAGACGACTTGTTGCTGCAGCTTGAACTGCTACTGCTACTGCTACTGCTACTGCTGCTCATTGTTGTTTTAGTGTAGCATGGTGAGACAAAGTTAATCGAATGCATGCATGAAACAAAAATAATTCACCAGGACTTTTTTTGAATAACAAGATGACTTCTTTTCAAAAACTTAAGCGGGAATTGATTAGGATAAGGTTATTTTACAACGCAACATATCTCAGCCGTTCATATAACGGCCGGTAAGAAGGAAACCCCATTAACAGTTTAATATGAGGGAACAATTTAGTTTTGCAGATGAGAAAATTGTCCAAAATATAATTCCTCCTGCTGCAAAATTAAACTAACTATCATTAACACACGACTGTGTTTTGATCGTATCACCCGTTCGCATAACTAAACTGCAGACGTTGAATATCTTTTCAATTAATCTTCAAATAGGTTTTTAAGGTAAATCATCGTCCACATAACTAAATTGTGGACGGTGTTTTTCTTCTATACGTCGGCGTTTGAAGATTAATTAGGAATATACTCGGCCTCTACAGTTTAATTCTGCAAACGGGTGATATGAGCAAAATTTCGGCGTGTTAATGATATTAACACCTAACATACATAACGTGCAAAGTTTATACAGACGGAGGAGGGGTATTTTAGACAATTTTTCCGTATCTATCTACTCCCTCCGTCCCAAGATAAAAGTCCTGGTGGACTTTTCACGCATATTAAGAAGAGGAATAAGATGACAAAATTGTCCATAATAATGTCATTAAATATGGAGAGAGAATTAGAATAAGAAAAGTATGAGATATTTAATGCTACGGGCATAATAGGAAAAAATATGTAAAAGTTTGGTTATTAAAGGAAAATGGACATTTAACATGGGACTACCCAAAATAGTAATAAGGACTTTTATCCTGGGACAGAGAGAGAGTATTAATTATACTAAAACACAGTACATGACACAATAGCTTGACACATGTCATTCTCAAAATTTAACACATGTCATGTCTAATTAATGTTCCTTAAGACCCTTAACAAAAATGCCCAACTAACATAACAAATGAGGTTGAAACAAACCTAAATTTATTCCCCTAAATTTGGGATCATAAAATTTAAATAACGAATAATATCAATCGTAACTTACTATGCTGATTTTATAATCCCAAAATCTACTATTTTTCTAAACATAATTATTATATCCTAAAATCATTGTTTTTCTAATATTATATCTGTGATGCCCCAAAAATAGGTATACATCACCCATCTTGAGTCGTCAAATACATAGTACAGAATACAAATACAATCTTAAATATACAACAAGAGCTGTGAGTTTTAATACAAATAGTGTCTTCTAGACAATATCCACTCTCAGAATAAGTTCTCATTACAATTATTATCATACTATTTCATAGAATAGTAAAGACTACTAATGCTATCATCTGGACTATCACTCGTACCCTTAACAAAAATGTCCAACTAACATAACAAATGAGGTTGAAACAAACATAAATTCATTCTCCTAAATTTGGGATCAACTATTCAAATGTGACATCTAAAATAAAATTTAAATAAAAAATAATATCAATCGTAACTTACTATGTTGATTTTATAATCCCCAAAGTCTACTATTTTTCTAAACATAAATATTATATCCTAAAATCACTATTTTTCTAATATTATATCATTCATAATTATACCATACATTATATCATACATGTATGATATAATATTATAATACACATATGATATAATATTATAATAAACGTATATAACAAAATAATAAAATTACTACCTATCTAAACTATGCAGATATTTACTAATTAAATTATATTACAACATAATATAATACAATTTAAAATATTTAAAACAAAATTAAAATAACAAAAAATATCATTCATAACTTACTATGTTGATTTTATAATCCCCTAAATCATTACTTTAAAATCACTACTTTTGAATTTCACATTAATATTTTAATTTTATAATTTCATAAATCACTATAAATCTATTAATTATACTAAAACACAGTATATGCCACAATAGTTTGTCACATATCATCCTCAAAATTTAACACATGTCATGTCTAATTAATGTTCCTTAAGACCCTTAACAAAAATGGCCAACTAACATAACAAATGAGGTTGAAACAAACCTAAATTTATTCTCCTAAATTTGGGATCAACTATTCAAATTAATATGACATCTAAAATAACATTTAAATAACAAATCTATTAATTATACTAAAACACAGTACATGGCACAATAGCTTGACACAAGTCATCCTCAAAATTTAACACATGTCATGCCTAATTAATGTTCCTTAAGACCCTTAACAAAAGTGCCAAACTAACATAACAAATGAGGTTGAAACAAACCTAAATTTATTCCCCTAAATTTGGGATCAACTATTCAAATATGACATCTAAAATAACAAATAATATCAATCGTAACTTACTATGTTGATTTTATAATCCCCAAAATCTACTATTTTTCTAAACATAATTATTATATCCCAAAATTACTATTTTTCTAATATTATATCATTCATAATTATACCATATATTATATCATACATGTATGATATAATATTATAATACAGGTATGATATAATATTATATATAATACACGTATATAACAAAATAATAAATTTACTACCTATTTAAACTATGCAAATATTTACTAATTAAATTATATTACAACATAATATTTTACCGTTTATAATTATATTACAACATAATATTATACAATTTAAAATATTTAAAACAAGATTAAAATAACAAATAATATCATTCATAACTTATTATGTTGATTTTATAATCCCCTAAATCATTACTTTAAAATCACTACTTTTGAATTTCACATTAATATTTTAATTTTATAATTTCATAAATCACTACAAATCTAAACTGTTATGATAATGTTAACTGTTCTAATATTATCATTACTAATTTAATTATTATCTCCTAAAATCACTACTTTTTTAATCCCAAATTAATATTTTAAATTTATAATCTCCTAAATCACTATAAATCTTAATTGTTTTGGTAATATCAACTGTTCTGATATTATCATTTCTAACTTAATTATTATATCCTAAAATCACTACTTTGCTATATTATCATTACTCTCCGTTATTTAACTTAATTTTATTTTTATTAATACAACGTAATATTATACCATTTATAATTATATTACAACAGTATATTATACAGTTTAAAAGAACAAATAATATCAATCATAACTTATTACTTTTTAAAACATAATTATTATTTCCTAAAATTACTATTTTTCTAATATTATACCATAAATTATATCATACATGTATGGTAAAATATTATAATACACGTATATAACAAAATCACCACCTATCTAAACTGTGCAAATATTATCATTACTAATTAAATTATATTACAACATAATATTATACCATTTATAATTATATTAAAACATAATATTATACAGTTTAAAACATTTAAAACCAAATTAAAATAACAAATAATATCAATCATAACTTACGTACTATGTTAATTTTATAATCTCCTAAATTACTACATTTTCAATCTAAACGGTTTTTATATTATCATTACTTAATTATTATCTCCTAAAATCACTACTTTTTAATCTCACGTTAATATTTTAATTTTATAATCCTATAAATCACTACAAATCTAAACTGTTTTGATAATATTAACTGTTTTAATATTATCATTACTAATTTAATATTTTAAATTTATAATCCCCTAAATCACTACAAATTTAAACTGTTTCGGTAATGTCATCTGTTATGATATTATTCTTTTTAATTTAATTATTATCTTTTAAAAGCACTACTTTATGATATTATCATTATTGCTGAATGACACTTCTGTTCCTCTAAATTACCACCCATTTTTAAAGTCGTCTCTAAAGTTCAATTATTGTCAGTTAGGTCCTTAAAATTATATTTTGTTGGCATTTTCTGTTCATTCAGCCCAATTTAACCTCAACTTGACCTATTTTGACAAATTTTGATCCAACCTGATCCAGTTTGACCCAACCCAAAATTTTAATATTTTAAAATATAAAATTATTTTTAAAATTAGTTTAAAATAATAATTATCGGGTTGAGGTCAAATTGGGCTGACGGAACGGTAATGCCAACAAAATGTAATGACAAAAATTGAACTTTAGGGACAACTTTAAAAGTGGGTGGCAACTTGAAGGGACAGAAGTGTCATTCAGCCGAAATTGAGCTATTATCATTATTCTCCGTTAATTAACCTAATTTCTACATATAAATACATACCAACTATTATGCAACAGCTCATGTTACGCACAAACAATTCTAAATACTTTTGAAAGTGCAAATGACTTATATATCTGGATACCTTCAGATTATGGTGACAATGCATTCAATGGGAGGGGCTATGACTTCATTTTGTGGACTATATATCACAGTGTTTATATTTATGGCTTCTTCATTTATTGTATTTTATTATCTGAATTGTAGCTTTGCATGATTTGTTAAGTACTAACATCTGGTAAATCATTTTCATCATCATTAATATTTTTTTGGCATTATAGTAATATTGTGACAATTGTCAAAAATGGATAAAAAACTTATGAGACAATGTATTCGTTTTTTAACTATAACATTGTGTTATGTATGACACAGTGTTATACTACTATGTTTTTGGACACGATGTTTGTTTAACATATAATTTTCCTTATGGTCTGAGGACTGAAACTGGTTCATTCTTTATCTGTTTTTCCTTTCGTTTGGATGTTTGAATTCTGGTACAAGTAAGCGTATATGAGACATGGACTCTTTAAAATGCATCAAGTTCTTGTGCCAGATATTTGAGGCTTGGTGAGGTTTGTGTAATGTGTAACAGACTTCAAATATGCCACTAACAATCGTATCAATATAACAACTCGATGACATTGTGCATTACACTTTCTAAATATTTATTAGTACTTTATAATGCAAGAGGTACCTATTTTTAACTCTATTGGTTAAATTATAAATATTTTTATCAAAAAATTAATATATATATATATATATATATATATATACACACACACACACACAACTGTTACCCAACTCTATACAACATATGCTATACTTGGATATGTATTTGCTCACAAAACTTTTACCCAACTCTATACAACATATGCTACCAAAATTTGATCATCGCATAACAATCTACCATCTTCTTATTATATTTTAATTTAGTAATTCCACGTATAAATTTATTATTAACAAAATGAATAATTCCGCTGCAACACGCGGGTTTATATCTAGTTCAGGACTAAATTGCAGAACTAAACTGCGAATGAATCTTATGAACGAATGAGATTTGTTGTAAGTAACTTTATCCTTTCAACATTAGTTATGAATTAATCATATAATGTGTGTGCGCGAGACGCTTTTTTTATTTTCCTTGGCTAAAAAAAGAAATGTAATTGTACTGCGTATTACTACTAAATTTTAGCTTATCATCCAGATAAAATGGCGTGGGAGAGAAGATAGAGCGAGAATTTTTGCCTGTAAATTGAAGTAAAAATGATTAAATTGAGTGGTGCCTGTAAGTAGGTAACGTAACAACACCATCTACACATTTCTCAACCATCCAAAAATATAGAAATCAATTGAAATTTTGAAAAACTAACTAAAAGTCTTTTTATTTTTATTTTTCAATGAATAAAAGAATCCTCTTAATTAAATTGTATATATACACACAATCGCCTCAGTCTTTTTATAAATATAAAAAAAATCTGAAATTTTGTTAACAAATAACAAATCATGTCCAAGAGAGAAAAATAAAAGGGAAAAAGAAAAGTCTCGAATCACTAATAAAGCTCGACTAAAATAATAATAATATTTCATGAAATATAACAAATAGGGAAATGAGCAGAAAATAATAATCTGACAAGAAATTTGAGATTACATAAGAAAATTTGTCATACTATGTAATAGAAAATTGATATTTCCACATGATATTTTGATATTTTCACATAAAAATCGTTATTATAGATCCACGGTTATAACGATGATTTTTGACACATTTTTATTGGTAAGTAATATATGAGTCCTATTTCTAATACCCTTAGTATTAATTGTCATATTTCTATTCTCTATGGTGCACCATTAGTTAAAACTAAGCAATTAAATAAAAATTTAAATATAAATAATTTATAATTTTATTATATTTTTTAGTATGCCCAAAAAATCAACCAAAACTTTTATCTTGGACGAATGGAGAATTTAGCTATCAAATAAAAATAATTGACTTTTCGACATAGCTTCAGATTATTAATTTGTATGCATAAAAAAAAAATTATATCTCGACAAGATTTCACCGGTACAGCATTTCATCGGTATTCCTTTGAGAAATAGTAGTACTTGATTTACTAAAATTAATTTCAGACTTTCTAAAATACAAAAGTAAGGCTGTAAACGAGCCAACACAGTTCGGGCTCGATTCGGGCTCGACTCGAAAAAATACGAGCGAGACTCGGATTCGTTAATAATATAATCCAAATCTGAGCATTAAAAATAGTTCGAATAAAAATATGAGTAGAATCTGAGCAAGGTTATACTCGATTCGTTTAAGATTCAAACTACTCGAATTTTTTATGGTGATTCGATACATACTCGGTTAATACATATTCGATTAGATGTTCGATACATTCTCTTATAATATATACAAATTTAAATTAAATTAGGATAATTAGTTATTATTTTATTTTATTTTTAATTTTAATTGTGATTTTATATTTGCAAAGTGTAATAATAAATATATTTTCTCTTTTTTAAGTAAAATAACAAATTCAATTTATAATTATATTTATTATAAAAATAGTTATTACGTGGAGACTCGAATTCGAGCTTGAATTTGAAGCTCGCGAGTAATTTGAAAAAATATTCGAGTCGAGTCGGATCGAATTCGAGTAATAAATATTCGAGTCGAGCCGAATCTGAGTAGAATTTTTCAAATATAATTCGAATTCGAGCCGAATTCGAGTACGAATTTATTATTTTGAGTCGAATTCGAGTAGCTCTCTGTTCGCTCCGGTTCGACTCGTTTACACCCTTATACAAAAGAGAGCCCAGCACTTTAGCTTTTAGATAAATAGAAACTATAAAAAAAATACTACCTCATTTAAAATATAAGATCATCTGAATTTGACTTAATTTTGGAATATTATTTTTAATGATCCTAATTTTTATCTTAATAGCATCAACCATTTATTAACATATTTTAATCATTACTAACTAATATGAAATAATTGGTTTGGTCTACAAAAGAAGTACGACTACAAAATCTGCCATCACATTCTCAATTCATCATCAAAACCTTGTCAAAATATCCCTACAAACAAAAGAAACTGAAGATGAAAGACTTCAGTATAAAACAAAAACATAATAATAAATAGCAATGTTCAACAAGACTGAGATTCCAAATAACTACAAAAGCCAACACCATCTAGGCAGCAGCTTTTTGTTTCTTTGGCACACGGTATGCACCAACAACACATGCATGGTCTCTCTCAAATGGCTCAAGGGTGACCTGCTCACTAGGCTTGAATTGATCTGCTTGTAGTTTCTTCAGTTCCTGAGCAAAGACGGCCTCAGCAGGAACAGTCGAGTCTATGCAGTTTGCCTGTAAATTTCAGACAACAGGAATTAAATCCCAAGAAAAAACCTGGTTGGTAGCTTCTTTTTAAATTATACACAATGTACATGTGTAGCCCACACTAAAAATATAACCTTTAGACATGACAACTAAAAATACTGTTGGAATTTTGCCATATCCTAGCCGAGAAAAATATATAGGATGTATTAACAAGTGTTAAATTTGACAACATTTAAATTTCAGCATTTCATATATTAAAATTCCAACACTAAGATGCAAACCTTGATTGATATAACAAAATGACCTCCGGCTTTCAAGAAGTATGATGCATTCAAAGCCAAAATTCTTGCCTGCAAATATAGCAATCAAAGAACTGTTTACACATTTTATATATATATATAAAAAAGTTTGAACCATGAAAACAAAATTCCAATAGAGGATGAAATCTTGCAGAGGGCACAATTCTCATTCACAAATGAGGACAGAGTCAAAAAGATATTTCAAACACTGTAGATTTCTGTCTCTTTCCTTGTGCAAGATAAAAGATACGAAACATGCAATCTCTGAGAACTTTAACTACAAGATCAAAAGATGGTATCAGTAGGCCTTATATTTTCGTTACAGAGAGAGTTTTGATTGATACCACCGTGATCAAAAAATCAAATCATCAGAAAACTCTAACTGCACAATTCAAAAAATATCTGACTAGCAGCATAAAGAAAAAAATTCAAATTGGAACACATGCTTGCACAAGTAGCCAACTAATTCCACAGGCTCCACGAAAGAATCTAACAAAATGCACTCACCTCCAACTTGGGCTATTTATTAAAAGTTGTTCTAAGAAAATATATATAAAATTGAAAAATAATTGGTGGCAACAAGTACGCGACAACAAATGTGATTCGTATTTAAAAGCAGATAGGGAGGTCAAACTTCAAAAAATCTAAACATGCATCAGAAACTCGGTTTTGCATCATCCACGATGTCCTGAAGGGGAATCCGAGTAACTCATCATCAGCTTGCGGAAATAAATAGCAGTACTCTTCAACTAATTATACAGAATCATAGTAGAAAAGTTGCATAAACCTGTACCCAGTCAACTGAAAGAATTTCTAGGAGAAACAATTCTAGATTTTCATAAATGCATCAGAAAAAGGAGCAACTCTTATCAAAATAAAATAGATTTTCATAAATGCATCAGAAACTCGGTTTTGCATCACCCATGATGTCCTGAAGGGGAATCCGAGTAACTCATCATCTGCTCCTTGGTAATGTTTTGTTATGTACAAACATATAAATACATATACTGATATACATATATATATATATATATGACATAAAAAGTTAGAAATTTCAAGCCATTTGGGTGACAAGCAAATGAAAAATAACACCAACTTTGATGTCTTAAATTTAAAAGACCATACGTATGCAAGAGAAAATTAGTTTTAAAAAAATGGAAGAAGCGAAAAATGGAAGAGGCGAAAAGAAGACCAATCAAAAGCAAAAAAATAAAGGTATGAAGATGAAAAAAATAAAGCCCTAAGGTTTAAATACAAAATGGAACGCATTAGTTCTATGCATGCCAACACAATTGAAATAAACAACAAAGATGTTCTAAAAATCAATTGAAATCACTTAGTATTGATATAATGAAAATTAGCCTAAATAACATGTTGGACATTCCACCTTTCCAGGAAGGAACTAGGTACTGTAGCTTAAATCTCAAATAAAAGTCATTCTGACTTGGAGGGAAGAATTAAACTCGTGAAAAAATAAAGATGTTAAAAATGGTTAAAAGACAAAAACTATTTTACATTAAAAACCAACAATAAATACAGTTATAAAATAACATATATGAAAGCAAATCCTTCAATCCTTGAAAGAAGAAATAACAGATCTAATATATTTAACAAAAGCAAACCTGATCAGGCTGAGCAACATCAGAAAATATCACATCAACCATCCCAACAAGCATACGGTACTTGGCTGGATGCCTAGCATCCTCAATAATAGGTATAACATTAGTTCGCTTCTTTGCCATGTTAACCAAGTCCCTACCACTTCTGTGGGAAAATTCAACAGCATAGACTACTCCAGACTACAATTATTGAGAGTGTGTATTAGTACATGCAGTTCATTAGTAAAACAAAGCAAAGAGCTGGGTTAAGTTTAATTTGGATTACTTACGGGGCCAACAAGATCAGACACATGAGAGACGGTTGTTCCGGAAGCAGCTCCAAGATACAGAACCCGAGTACCAGGTTTCTTTATCCAATAAGATGAGACGATTAGAAACCAACATACATAATAATAGCAAAACACAGACTGCAAACTCAACCATAACCAAATATGTATTAGGACAAAAAACAAACACTTACTATCCAGATGTTGTCAACTCCTCCAAGAATGGCAGCCGCCAACTTAGAACGGAAGGGATTCCATACCCTGTACTCAACCTTAGTTCCATCTTCATTCTGTTGGGAAAAAACAAAAAGTAAATCAATAACAGTACCTTTACAGATGTAATTAATTAAGTGGTCTCAAACAAATGACAGATTAATACATTATTCAAAAGAGATATCTTGTGTGGCATTGAGCTATCTTAAACAATGCTAAACAAGTTTCTGTAAAAATCTTTTATTTAACAATCTATCAGATACAGTTGAATAGCTACAACCATATGAGAAACCTGAAACAGGCATGATTAGCCAAAAAATAAATTTCACTCTATTAGAAACTCAAAATGCCACAATCAAATAAAAACAAGAAATGATACGACTGGCATTGAAAAATAAAAAAAGTGGCAGAATTTTTTAATATTAAAAATAACTTGAAGCAATAGAATGTTATGCAACAAAGGAATAAGTATAGATTGCCAATTACAAATTAAGTAAACATGTACCAATACTTGGAGGGTACCAGCAACCAATTAACTATACATCAGATAAATGAGTAAGAACTCTTCAACTTGGTAAAACCAAAACATAAAAGCAACTTATACAATTAAAAGGGATTACAAATGAACTTATCTAAATGTCCTTATTAAAGAAACATGTTCAACCAAAAATGCTTACAAAAAACACATCTAAATGTGCTTTCTATTTGCACATATCATGACAAGCTCAAGATTAACTTCACACATGTCTCCAATCCCCAAAAATGTTCCCCGCTTATTTTCAACCACAAAAAGAAAAGAAAAAAATACTCACTGCATTCAGTACATTAAAAACGCAACAACAACTTAAACCTTTGCTTACCCACTAACTTCAAATGATTATACAACAAAATTTACTTATCAACACAAACACAAACACAAAATCAGAACTTTAATTAAATTAATAAGTTTCAACGAAGATACCTGAACGGATACCCTCTTCTCATTGTACACAGCTTCACCAGGAACCATGTTCTTAGTACAAAGAGCATCTTCTTTTCCCTTGGCAATAAACACACCTTCGTGTCTATGAGGCTCAACTACAACTTTGCTACCACCTTTCATTCCACCACCTCTCCCTCCGCGCCCACCACGCCCTCGCCCCCTACCATCACCTCTGCCGCCTCTCCCCCTTCCTCTATCGCTGGCTCCTCTTCCACCAAAACCTCCGCCTCCTCGGCCCCTACCTCCAAATCCTCCACCATCACTACGGCCGCCACGGAAGCCGCCGGAACCACCGCGTCCTGCAAATCAACCAGTCAAATTTACAACAACACAAATTTTAGGTGTTTTATTCACCAATAAAGAAAAAATGAAAAGGTGTAAGTCGATTTGATGAAAAAATACCTCTTGGGGGTCTCATTGTTGGAGCTGCTAAAAGTTGGAATTTAGGGTGTTTGAGAAAGTAAGAGCGAAGGAGACGAGATACCAGACGAGGTCGATAGCTTTATAGGGTGAGATTAGGGTTTTTCTGTTCAAATTTCTATTTTATTTTATTATAAGCATATTTGTTAGTGACGGTGCTGTGACCAACGTTTTACAACCCACCAATTGTGAACTACTACGAGTCTACGAAGTGTACAGTGCGACAATCACTTCAGAAAAACAGTCGGGGTATACAATTTTATTTTTGTTCAACTATTTATATAATTTTTTTATAAAAAATGAGACTAATATATAAACTTATAGTTTCATTTTGAACAAAACATCTCTGCCGCTTGACAGTAATTATGTAATACAAGAAAATAAAGATACAGACTATCCCAAAATCGAAAGAAAAAAAAGGTTATTTCTATATTCCTACATTTCAAAATATAAAATATTATTGATTTTTCAAAACTCATTTAAAACATTTTTTAAATTAAAATTGACATATTCATTTAATTTTAGTCAATATATCAATGAATATTGTACATTTTTTAAAAAGTACTGTTAATTATAATATTTATTTTTATAATTTTTAATAAATTTTATCAATTTTAAATGTAAAAATATTTTAAATTAAAATTTAAAAATCAATAATAATATTATAATTTAAAACGAAATAAATATTTATTTTGAACTCAATTTTGTTGCATTCTAGAATGCACCCAAATATATAGTAAAGATGTTAATATTTTTTCATGTACATATGGCCATACTGATCCTAATTTATAAATATAGCCATATTGATCCATATATTATATTATGCCTCCGACACTATATAAATAGTAAAATTTATCTTAAACTTTGGACGATCCAGATGATTTATTGAATGAACGAAAAATTCAAAATTATTTATATTTTATTAAATAAATATACATAATATATAGGAAACTCATCTATAGTAAATGGTTACTTTTTACACTATTTCAATAAAAGTATCTTTCAATTTTTATTTTTTAAAGAGTAGATATATGGAGAAATGATCTAAATATCTCCACTTTAGTTATATTTAAATAGTTTTAATGTATTTATTTGTATAAATAATTTATTTAAGTAATAAAATTTAACATTGTCAATTATATCAAATGTATTTATTTTTATAAATATTTTTTAAGTAATAAAATTTAAATTTGTAAATTATATTCAATGTATTTATTTGTATAAATAATTTCTTAAGTAATAAAATTTAACATTGTCAATTATATTCAATGTATTTTTTGTATACATAATTTTCTTAAGTAATAAAATTTAAATTAACAATTAGTTGATTATTTAAAATTTAAGTTTCATATTGTAATACAATTTAATTTTTCTAATATTTAGAATGATCATTTCATTCTTTAATTATTCTCTCTCAAATCTGAAAGTTATTTTCCATTCCTTTTTAAATACATGAATTTATTTTGTTCATAGGTCAAACTCCTTCACTTTTCTCATCACTATCTATTTTTATTTATTTTCTTTTCATATTTTTTATGCTATTTTATTTTCTTTACAAAAACATTATATTTATGTTTATTTTGAACTATTTTTTTGTATTGTTTTCAAACTAATATTTTTTGACTTCTTTAGTTTCAATGGAAAATAAATTTATTCTTTGTATAAAATAAATTTGTAACGTTAAAATTTATATATAGTAATTTTACTAGTCAAATTTATTACCCAGCTAGCACATAATTATTAATGATATTAAATTTATTACCCAACTAGCACATAACCATTTTAAAATTATAATTTATTACCCAGCTAATTATTAATCATAATATCATAATTTAACATCGTTAATAAGTATAACATGCTATTGTTATTTTAATGTATTTATATAGGAAAATTGCCCGACTAGCAGACAGATAATTTGACTAGGAAAATTACCCAGCTAGCACATAATTATCTGACTAGTAAAAATTTTTGTATTATTTTCAGATTAATTTAAACAGCTAGCACATAATTATTGTTATAATATTGTTTATTAATAATTATATATTTTCAAAAAGGATGAAGAGATTAAACGGTAACCTTTTAAGGATCTAAAAAGTATAACATGATATTATTATTCTTAAATGAGGAGTTAATTACTATTTTTATAAAGAAAAAAAAATAATACTCCACAAGGTCTCACTCACAAAAAAATATATGAAAGTCTCACTCTCGCAAAAATTTCCCTTCTGAAAATATAAATTTTCTTTTAATATATTAAAGTACTTGCATATGCTAAATTAATACAATTTATGTTATTTTGGTCTACGCAATATTCTTATAAATAAATATGAAAAAGGATATATGATGTAATAAAAACGTTATGATTTATGTTTTCACTGATTGCTTATATATATTTATACTTATTTACATAATACTCCGTCTATTTTTTAAAAATAAAAAAAATTGAATAAAGTATAATTTTCACAAAAATAAAAAAAATAGAGTAAAAGAATTTCAAATTTATACTTAATGACCTCATAATATTATTTTTCATTTATTTTATAAGTTTGTAGTATATAAAAAACAAAAAAAGATCAATTCACATTTAATTCACAATGTAATTCATATAAACTAAACACCTAAAGTAGAGTAGAATAGTGATGTTATTCCTGAAAAAATGAATGGACAAACCAAACATAAAAATGAGAATGATCATTATATTCCCATTCCCTTTTTCTTTTCCTTTCTTAAGCAATTCCATTCCATACACGACAAAGAATGGGAATCAAACATAGTATTAATAGCGGCCAGATCCGGTCTTGGGTTTTCTAAGGCCCAGGGCGAATTTTCTCAAGTGTGTCCCTTTATACAATTTAACAAAAAAATAAATAAATCATCAACTAATTAATTTTATTAAAATTATAAGAATTACAAAAGATAAGAAAGAACACTTTGGGGCCTCATTAAAACATTGTTTGGGAGATAAGGTGAGATCATTTAAAAAATAACAACAAAAAAACTACTTGTTCTATTTTTTCTGTTTATTAGCATAATGAACTAGATTTGAAAATAGACGGCTCAAATTCTTTCTTCAAAAGATGTTCTACTTTTTCCTTGTATAGATATGTATACATGATTTACTCAAATTCTTTTTTCAAAAGATGTTTTTAAAAAGATGATCACACCATATTTTATTTTCAATTCTACAATAAAAAAAACTCAAAACCCACTCAAATTAAAAAAAATTGAAACTGTTAAATCAAAAAAATTATTTAATTAAATTAAAACAGAACACTCTCTTTCTCTCTTCAAAATTCAAACACACTGCTTTTCAATCTCACTCGTAAAAAACTAGCCCATGAATTCAAACACTGTACTTTTTCAATCTCACTCGTGGAAAATTTGATATGTAGGAATTGATAATGAGGGTGTAAAAATCCCATTCATGATATCCTGATAATGACATGATTTGCTGAAACAACCCGGGTCAAATCCCGAGTCCGGAACAAATCTTGGGTCAAATCCCAAGTCCGAATCGAATCAAATCCATCCAAATAAGGCCTCAAATCACTGGCCCAATAGTATCTTCTTGGGTCATCTAGCCCACCACAGGCTCCCAAAAGGTCATGACTTGAAGGTACTATTGGTAGTTACTTAATTCCTTATATGCAGACAAATTTCCCCCCCCTATCTTTCGATGTGGGACTGGGGTGTTACATTTGCCTTCAGTAAAAAAATGTCAATTTTTAAACAAAATAATGAGTTGACCTATCATGATATCCTGCAAAACCAGGGGCATGCAATATTTCAATACTCACTCAAAAAGTAAAAAGAATATTTTAGAATCGAGCATAATTCCAAACCTACCTGGTAAAAACTAAAAAGACACGCATCTAACTAGCATATTTTGACTGTGCTGGAACAAAATTCTAATACATTTTTTCTATTTCTTCTCACATTCATTATTCAAACACTGTTATTTTAATCTCACTCATGAAAAAGGAGCCCATAAATTCTTATCCCCCCTTCCTAGCAAACAAACTCAAACAAACCCTTTACCTATCACACACAAATATTAACACATAAATAGTCAAATACACATAACACAATCTACAGAACATACCTCAGAGTCAGAGAGCGCAACAAGAAGCAGAATCAGATTTGAAAGCCACAGAACCTGTTTGACGGTACTAGAGATCTATTTGATGGCTGATGGGTATTGGGTTGCAACTTGCAAGAGAATTTTCGGTGCTGTTGATGGCTTCTAGGCGCTGGCAATTGAAGCTAAACCTTTTAGTGTTCCGTGTTCTACATATTTTCGGTGCAATTGAACCAACTGCTCGGTTTTGATTTTTGAAGAGAAGATTAATTGTTATGTGGGCTGTGGGTATAAGCTTATAATTTAAAAATTTTTGGGGCCTCTTCAGCTTTGGGCCCAGGACAGTAGCCCTGGGCCAAGGCCGGCTCTGATAGCGACAATAGTTTAATTATCACTAATCTCATCGGTTAGATATCGGGGGATACGTTTGTTAGGATAGTGTTTATACTAACTATTTTGATATGAATGACTTCATATATATATATATATATATATAGTCCAGTTCCTATCCGGACTCTCGCATTTTCTTAAAATACGAATTTTTTTTTGCTTTTTTTCTAATTTGAGATATTGTATAACATAATTTATTGAAAAAATAAATTAAATACATATATTAAAAAACAAAAAATATAGTTTTACATATGATAAAAATCATATTTAGTATATTTTAAGATATGATATATAATTTAGCTTGCTATCTTATTAAAGTGATATTCCACAATATAGTTAATTGGTCAATCTAATTAAAAAGATTTTATTTTGACTTGGAATCAATTCATAAAATTTAAAAATTCAAAGCAAATATAAAATTATTTAGTCAATAAAATGTTAGGTATTGTAAATTATTTAAAAAGAACTAGCAGTTTCAAATTTATTAACTTTACGATTTAAATGAATTTGTATCAACTTTAAAAAATTTGTAAATTGACTTTTTAAAATAAAATGAATTTTTTTTAATTTTATTTTAAAAAAAAGAGGGTCATTCTAAGTAGGCACAAAAAATTATGATAGTAATTTAAATTTCACTGAGTATAATTGATAGAGATTTGAAGATTTTTTTCATTTTTTTAATGTTTTTGAGTAAAATAGGCAAGCCATGAAAACGTTAATTCATTTCTCATTTATTAATTAAGGATAATATTGTCTCTTTGACTTATCAATATATATATATAAATACAGCACAACCAATCAATTGAATCAATTTGATAATCAATTTCAAAATTCGGTGAGTCAATCCCACTTAATTTACTGAGTTAACTCAGTTTAATTTGGAGTCAATTTCACTGACTTTCATTGAGTTATTTACGAGTTTGTCTAATCTCTTCATCTTCTCCTCTTCATAACTTCAGTTTCTTCCCCTTCCCCTTCCCCTTCCCCTTCCCAGCTAAATCGATTCCCTTCACAACTTCAGTTTCTTCCCCTTCATTTTCCTCTTCCTCTTCCCCTTCCCATCTAAATCGATTCCGTCAAATTTTCTTCCTCTTCCATAAGTCAATATATCAATCCTTATATATAAATACAGCACAAGTTATCTTCCTCAAATCAATTTCAAATCAATCTTTTAAATTGCATAATTGGGTGAGTTAACCCAATTAAACTTGACGAGTTTGGAATTGAGTTGGTCTGATTTTCACCTCCTCTACCTTTTCCTCTTCCGCTTTTAATTTCTCCGTAAGTCAGGTGACTCTTTTGTTTCATTTACCCATCTCCACTCTCCACTTCTGATTTTCATCTTCTCTTAGTCTTCATCTTTCACTTTCCGTCGATATTTTATCCGGTCGGCGGAAGAGTTGGCAAAGAGGAATTACGCCGACAATGAGTCTGAATACAATACTGTCATTGCCTCTCTCACTGCTCAACGAAGGTTTAGCCCCTTTCTCTCTCCGCCTCGGTAATAGTCGTATGCTTATCAGTTTATGTGATGCGTGGGTTTTGTTTTATGTGATTGAATTAGGTATTTTTTGGTGAGGGATGTGTATGATGATATCTCTCTCGCTTTAGGGTTTTTATTCCCCCCCTGTATTACCCAGTACTCTTTCTGCAATTATTGAGGATCTTGGTCTCAGCAAGTCAAGGGAACAGAGGTTAGGGTTTCGGCCTCTTAAGATAGCAATTGCTGAGAAGTTGAAGCTTACCAAGCAAAAGGTGAGGTTTTATTTGATTTTAAGATTGGATTCAATTTTTCTCACTGAACGAAACTTGCACATTACCTGTTTGATGAAATGATATAAAGAGGTCATACATACACATTTCAAACTTCCACAGCCAATACTACCTTGATCAACAATTAGCCTCATGGCAGAATAGTTTGAATTATGAAATTACTACCAGTGAGGCATCTTATATCAGTAACTAATAACGTCCAAATTGCAATGAGTTTTTGTTTCAGTGATAAGGAAATGGGAGAGTCTTCTCCTCGATCCAATTGCTCAATCCTTTTATTTTTCTTGGGTTGTATTTATTTTATAAGGATTAAGGAATTAGAAAAACAAGTTGAGGTAACTTTAAATTGGAGTTATCCTTGAGAGTGTAGCCGTATAGATGTGATTATATTTCGTAGCCATCTCATTTGTACACAGGTAAGTTGGAGAATTCGTAAAAAATAAAAAAACACAACACTTAAAAGTTTTATGCACTACAAATTAGTTTTATAGCTATTGTATTGTTGTTTTAAATTGTACTGTTTTTTTGAATGTTGTTGGTGGAATTCGTCAATCTCTTAAATTTATTGTACGATAAATCAACTAATTTATATTTTTTTAAACTGGCTGAAGGACACTTTTGTCCCTCTAAATTGTGACATATACAAGTAATTGCATAGATTGAGTACTTTAAGTTTTCTTTTTTGACATGAATGTTTTAAATTATTAAATTTATTATTCAAACTAGGCCGTGCATTGCATGGGCTACTGATGTATGTATACTGTATTTTTTTATGTTCTCCATGTGCAGCTAACTTAGAATTCTCTCTGTCTTTATATATCTATATCGCTTTAACATTTTGGGTTTCTTCTACCATCCCAATATCTCTTTCTCTATCTTCCATTTTCCTCAATTTTTGTCCTCTGTGCAGGTTTCTCCACAATCTCTAGGGTTTTCTAGCCATTTTCTTCCTAAAACGGCAAGGAGACTGCGTTTATGGATTCAATCGCCGGTACTGATGTTAATTAACCGTTTGGGGTGAGATATAATTGCAAAACCTACTGCTGAAATATATAATAATAGATTATGTAATATTTGATTTAACAATATTGAATATTGTTAATGTAAATTTTGTTGCCATAGATTTTGGGTTTTTGTCCCAATTTGTTTTCTTTTTGTCTCTTAGAAAAAAAATGTTTGGTTACAAGGCAACTGGTCTGCTACCCTAAAAATTAAGTAGAGAAACATAAGCCATGGACGAATTTGAATTCGACTCTTTTTCGTAGTCCGATCTCGCGATTATCAGGTAAATCCCTATTTATGCACATATATTATAAAATTCTATATTTTGCATATAGTATCCATTTCTATCTCTTTTTTTTCTTTCCAAATGATTGCTTTTTGTGCTTTTATTTGTCTTGATTGTCCTTTATAGTTCAATGTTCCTCATTTCTAGCCTCTAAATATGAAGAAAACTTATGTCAATGAAGGTAAAAAAAGCTCAGTAAGTGCTTGATAAAAGTCTTGACTGAAGAGCTTAACATGATTTTATTGCGATTTTCCCTTTATTCATCTGTGAATAATAAAGCCTAATATTTTTTAATTTTATATGTATTTATAGGTTCATGTGACTATGAAAAAATCATAGTTACTATTCGAGCTAGCACTTGCATTCAAATTCAGTGAGTTTGTCAATTATAGGTGATCTTTTTTATATGAATTCTTCTTTAGTTTCATATTTTCGGAATTAATTGTTGCAATCTGATTATTTGCTGGTAGTAAAATGAAGATTTTTTTTTATTAAATTTATGTTTTAACAAACCTCAGACTTGCTGCAAAAGAAGTATTTTTGTTATGGTTTATGAATTGGGTTTCAAAAGCCATTTGTTGTGGTGCTTCTACTACCTTTTCGAGTCTGACTTTAGCCACACATTTATTGATCCTATTTATGTCAAAATTTTCATTATTGTAAGAGGCTTTTAAATGGTAGGCAGGAACCAGTTTTAAGTTTGGTGTCTATTTGAAATTTTCAATGAAGAACTTTAAAGAAGTATAGCCCAGATACTTGAGCAGAAAGGGTACACACAGTTCACGCCACACTACATTACATGGTATTGCCCAAAAGCTTTTATTTTGAGCAAACAGTGCAAATAACAGTGTATCAACCATGGGAGGTATTGTGCTCCAGATCGAGACCAGGACTTCAGTAAAGGATATGATGGGAAGGATGTCGTCGTTCAAAATTTACGACAGGCTTACTTCTACAAAGTGGCCAATGAAAGCGGAAAGCCATGGCTTTGGTGGGACTATGTCACAGACTTTGCTATCCGATGCCCAATAAAGGACAAGAAGTACACAAAAGAGTGTGCATATCAATTTATTGAGTCGCTTGGTAGGTTGCATGTTCATTTCTTGAGGATAATTCATTTTATCTCTATTATGTTCAACATATTTCCTTTTGTGATGGGTAGCTCAAAAGATTTGGCAAAGCAATCCTGATATTGTGGTACATTGATTTTCTCTATCATCGGGGATAGGACAATAGATTATACACAATAATTAGAATAAGATATGAGATTTGTTGATTGCTTTGGGGCTCCAGTAGATGCTGAATTAAGTATGCCAAGTATTATAGGACAACTTTGTTATCTTTCGGCTTTAGGTTACACACCCAATAAGTGCATTGAGACTACTTCAGATGTTTGGTAGAAGTTTTGTGTTACTTTGCAGCAACTTACTCCAGCTAATTATTTTACATTAGAATATCAGCAACTTAAATTTGTAAATAATTTATTGTCTGTACAACAGTTGTGTGTGTGTGTGTGTGTCCTTCAAATTCGTCAATAATTAATTTGTATGAAACATGATTGAGTGTGTATGTGATTAGCTTTATGTGAGTTGAAATTTTACATTCAAGAGAAGTTTTCTTCTCTTTTGGAGGGGTTTCAATTGTCAATTATGTTATTTTTATACAATCATGAAGGGCATGCTCTATACTTTTAAATACATTTTGTGGTCAACTAAATTTGGAAGAATTACCGTCATGAGTGTCTCGAAATGTTGGCTTCTTCGAGAAATTAGAGCAGATTGGCAAAGACATTTGCAGTGTAAAATTAATTACTGAACTATGCATTGTTTTACTTATTAATTTATAGCTATATTGTGTTGACTGTTGTTTTAAATTGTACTGCATGTTTTCTGAATGTTGTTGATGGAATTCGTCAATCTCTTTATTTTATGTTAATTAACTAATTTACGTGATTTTAAAACAAGTTAAATAACACTTTTGTCCTTTCAAGTTAGCACATATATAGTTTGGTTTTTTTTTTGACATAAATGTCTGTTATTAAATCTATTATTTAAACTAACCCGTGCATTGCACGGGTTATCAACTAGTAAGAGAAAAATACAACACGGTTGAAATCTCATTACAGTGGGCTATTATTTTGAGTAAAGCCCATTTAAGAATTTTATGTAAAAGCACTTGTTTATATTAATCATCCAAACATAATTAATGGTCCATATGGATATCATTGTATCACCAGTCCACTAATTAAACAATGTTTACTACCTTTAGGCCTGACAAAATATGGTTATGAGTTAGTTTTAGTTTTCAAAATATGGTTATGGTTCTATTTAAGAACTAAAATCATATCAACCATTTTTAATATGGATAATGCAGGTTGTAACCATATGATTATGGTTAAAAACCATATTAACCATATTAACCGTTTTAATATTGTTATGGGTTATGGGTTTCATGAATATCTAATTTTGATTATGTATATATCCCTCACCCCCACCCCACTACCACTAAAAAAAAATATTATGTGATTATGTATATACCCCTTACCCCCTACTCCACCCCACCCCAACCCAACCCAACCCAATCAAAAATAATAATATTATGTGATTATGTATATACCCCTTACCTCCACTCCCACTGTAAAATTCTAAATTTTACGAATAAAAATTTAATTTTCTCAAAATATTTTTTTTGAATATTATGGTGTAAATTTGAGATGATGTTATAGTTGTGGGTATTATTTATAAATTCTGCAAAGTATACAAGTTGTTATATTATATTCGATTGGTCGGGGAACATTCGTTTTAGCAAGGAATAATCGTACAACGGCGCAATCATTGGTGAACCTCACAACGGAATTATTGTCAGATTGAGAAAACGACAAAAGTATTTTATTGAAAATAACGACGAAAGTGTTACCGTTAAACTGTTGAACTAATCGATAGTAAAAGTACAGTAATACGCGTGGTTGCATAGTAGCACACGGTATTGATTATTGATGCTTACGTGATAAGTCACTCAGTTATACTCAATTATTACTACAGTAATTATTGCATCATATTTCTCATATTATTGATTTAATTATTGTTACAGTATCATTTGCATTATATGATATATTATTAAATCAATAATTGAGACGGCAAAGATATTCATATTATTAAATTGTAATATTTACAATGTCTAGAAGTTCCGTCAATGAGAGGTTTGGTCACCTAATTGTGCGCTAATAGGGAGAAATACTTATTAAAAAACCCCCTCTTTCCTGGGAACAACCTGATTGTTAAATATTGTGAGTTATAATATTAATGATGAATAAGTTCGTGTTGATTAAAGATGAATTTAATAGTTCCATTGTGTTAAAATTATTTGTGTTAGTAGAAATCGATATTTATTTCGATAATAATTGATGTCCGAAGATTATATTGTTCAATCGGGTATTCATGGCACTTTTCGTATCGGAATACTATTCACGAGTTACTATTTACAAGTTACTATTCACGAGTTACTATTGAGTCATATTCACTTACTATTAGGGGAGTTGGTGCAAGATTGATGATACTTGCATGACTGAGTTAAAAATGGAGGTATAGATGGAGGTACTATACTGTAATTTATTTTTTCAAATGTTTAAAACTATTGAAACACATGATTTACTATTGATTCACATGATTTACTATTAGAGGAGGTGGTGCAAATTTGATAATACTTGAATGACTGAATTAAAAATAAAAGAAAAATTAGAGGTATTGTACTATAATATTTCGAGCCCCAAAACGTGCAATTATCAAAACAATATTTTTCTATAAATAGAAGCACATTATTTCTTCATTTCTCACCAATTCACTAAAGCTTTAGAGGCATTATTATAGAGAGAAATTATAGAGAGAAAGAAAAAGAGAAGTCTGCTCCCTCACTATTCCAGTATCCAGTCTTCTTTTGAGGTAAGGAATATTATTTGTTGTACCTGTAAGGGGTATCATTTCTTTCTTATTCATGAAGAGAACTTCTGTTATTCCATTCCTTGTTATTATGTTGGAATAACCTGTTTATACGAAGTACCGCATACATGGTTGTGACTCCCCCAAAATTAGGTATACATCACCCATCTTGAGTCGTCAGATACATGGTACAGAATTCTAATACAACTTACTAATACCACTGTCGTGTATAATACGACAAAATACAACTGTGAGTTTGAATACAATAATTATCCACTAGAGATCATACAAACTCAAAAGGAGTCCTCAACACAATTATTGTCACACTATTTAACAGAATAGTGAGGACTACTAATACTATTCTCTGGTCCATCACTCCGTTCCCCGACTCGTCCCAGCTATATTCTCATTTCCTGAAGAGAACAGTGAAAGAAAGGGTGAACTCAACTAGCCCAGTAAGAAATATTATGATTAAGATAATGCATAATAAATTATCATTAGCCTTCAACAGTGTTAAACTGATAAAATACAATAAATATCAAGTTTAACTGCAGCGGAACCAGCAATCCATTAAAAGAGTCAAGTAGAAAATAAAAACTACTATCTTTTATGATTTAAAAGGTTTTTCATCATCGTTATGGCTGAGACTCAGCTTAATAAATATTCCACATCATCAAATCACCCCCGCACTACGGCCAAGGATATTCTTTAGTATCACGACCACAATTATTCATGCACTACGGCCAAGAATATTTGTGTATTCATTAGTGGTCATGATCATGCCAACAACTGTCCATCAATGCACTACGGGCCAATGAGGATTTTTAATTTTTACATCACTTGTAATATTACGGTCATGATTACACCGAATAATCCCTGGTCATAATCATACCAAGTCCATCTATGCACTACAGGCCACAGATGACTTTCAACAAAATATAAACATGAGGATGATGACAATGATATAATAATTCAATAAAACAAGTTCAAGAATTATTTTATCCAGAAATTATTAACGTCCAAATTGTCAACACGATACTGTTTTGTGGTGTAAAATTCAAGAATGATCAGAAGAATATTTTCATGAAAGGATACTGGATGAAGCGCAAATATCAAGGATATTCTACTAATTTCATGGAGTATAGAAGTTAAAGTTTTAACCGACTGAGTATAATAAAGAATGAAATAACAAAAGAAATCACCATGCATGCGATAGACCGCACATGCAGGTTATTCCAACAGAATAATAAATAACGGAACCAGGTCAGGTGAAATTCACACCGACAGGATGTTCCAACAAAATAATAAATAAAGACGGAACCAGATCCGGTGTAAAACACACAGATAGGATATTCCAACAGAATAATAATAAAGACGGAATCAGATCCGGTGTAAAACACACAGATAGGATATTCCAACAGAATAATAAAGACGGAACCAGGTCCGGTGTAAAACACACAGACAGGATATTCCAACAGAATAATAGAAGAATGTCACCAAGTATAGGGTAAACCGCATATACAGGTTATTCCGACAGAATAATAAGAAATGGAATAACATAAGGATTTCACCAAGTATAGGGTACACCGCGTATACAGGTCATGTATAGGGTATGCCACTTTTACAGGTTATTCCAACAGAATAACAACGAATGGAATAACATAAGTTCTCTTCAAGAAGAAAGAGTAGCACCCCTTACCGTATTAGGAGATTGAATACTGCAGTAGTGTAGTAACCGAATACTCTTCTTCTTTCTCTATTACTCTCTCTATACTTTCTCTCTCTATAGCTTGAACGAATTCGTGAAAAATAATGAAGCCCTAGGCCTCTATTTATAGAAGATTTATTACTATTTACGAAGGTAATTACTATTGACGAAGGTAATTACTATTTACGAATGTAATTATTATTTACGAAAATAATTACTATTTACGAAGGTAATTACTATTTACGAAGGTAATTACTATTTACGAAAATAATTACTATTTACGAAGGTAATTACTATTTACGAAGGTAATTACTATTTACGAAAGTAATTACTATTTATGAAAGAGACTCTTAGATGATGACATATGGCCCCCGATAAATAATTAAACTTACCACAAACGTCTAATAACAGACTCTTTATATACATCAAGGATTGAATAAAAATTACCAGAAATCATTTTATTTTATTTTTAATCAACACATATTTAATCTTTCAACAATTATTAATCATTTATAACTTGTCGTCTCAATTATTGTTTAGATAATATAACATATTATACAGATGATACTGTGACAATAATTGAATCAATAATATAAGAGATATGATGCAGCAATTACTGTAGCAATAATTGAGTATAGCTGAGTGACTTTTCACGTAAGCATCAATAATTAATACCGTGTGCTACTATGCAACAACGCGTATTACTGTACTTTTACTACCGAGTAGTTCAACAGTTTTAACGGTAACACCTCCGCCGTTATTTTATAGAAAGATAATTTTGTCGTTTTCTAACTACAACAATACTTCCGTTGTGGGGTCCACCAATGATTGTGCCGTCGGACGAATATTCTCCGACAAAAAGAATATTCCCCGACCAAACGAATATTTTATAACAACTTACGTACTTTGCAAAATTTATAAATATTACCCACAACTATATATTTTATCAAATTTATTCCATAATATTCAAAAATAATAATTATGAAAATTCATCTTTATTTATAAAAACTGGGGTCTTACAATGGTGATCTTCTTTTATTATTCCATTCTTTATTATTATGTTGGAATAACCTGTTTATGCGAATTACCGAATACATGGTGAAATTCTTCTATTATTCCATTCTTTATTATTCTGTTGAAATATCTTGTCGGTGGAAATTTCGCCGGACCTGATTCCATTATTTATTATTCCGCATTTAATATTCTGTCGGAATATCCTGTCTGTGCGTTTTACGCCGGACCTGGTTCCATTACTTAATATTATGCATTTCTTATTCTGTCGGAATATCCTGTCTGTGCGTTTTACGCCGGACCTGGTTCCATTATTTATTATTCCGCATTTATTATTCTGTCGAAATATCCTGTCTGTGCGTTTACGCCGGACCTAGCTCCATTATTTATTATTCTGTTGGGAATAACCTGTTTGTGCGGTCTCTATCGCATGCATGGTGAATCCTTCTGTTATTCCATTTTTTATTATTCTGTTGGAATAACCCGTCTAAGTGGATTACCATATGCATGGTGAATGATCCTTCGTATTCATTTCTTATTAAATTGTGGAAATAATCTGGTTACGTTGATTATGATGAGTCATAATAAAAACATTGGAATGATGAAAATCATGGGTATATGAAGTATTAGTAAGTGTTATGATGAGTTATGTTGGTTATTATGTGAAAACATGAAAGTTTCTTAGAAATCACAAATGGTTGAAAAATAAGATTTTGGTGAAAATGGAACATGAAATTCAATAGATCATATCTCCTATTATATTTCGAATTTTTGAGTGTGGTCAAATTCTAAAGTTAGATCTATGAGTTTTGTAGCATCTCTAAGTGGAATCACTGTAAAAGGTGTTGTAGATTTTCGTGTGGACTGATTTTAGCAAAGGAGTCAAAAGCTGCAAATACCAAAAAACGCTACTGCCCAGATTTTTAAATGGGCAGTTTCGGCAACTTAATTTTTGAGAAAAATTCCGGTCTTTTGGGACATAAAAGTATATGATATAAAGAACATCCTGTTCAAAAATGAGCTCATTCTGACTTAAAATGAGTAAGTTATGACCATTTCAATATTTAGGTTTTTCCGACAAAAAACGCTATAATCGGAGTTCTATAACTTCGATTTGCATGAAATTTAAACTGAAAGCTCACGTTAACATGTGTAAGATTTTGCCAAGATTTGGGAATTTTTAGAGTTAAACTTGAGGTAGCTAATTTTTTAAGGAATTAATTAGAAATTTATTTTTGAAAAATAGTAAATAAATTTTTAAAATTCCGAGAAAAAGATATGTTCTTTATGGGACTATATTATGCTAAATCCCAGAAAAGAAATATTTTTGGAACTGATTTGGTATTTTTCATAAAAATAGTTTAGTTACGAACATATGAGTTAAATATGTTATGTAAAGTAACAAAGTTGGAAAATAAGATTTTATGGCTTGGAAATCCTATATAAGGTATATGTAAATTTTTGATAATGGATTTGATCATTGGTGATGAAATCTTATTAGTATGACATTTTTAAATGATTAAATGTATTATTCGGTAAAGTATAAACAATTGAAATAAATTGTTTATAAGTTTAAGACGTGATTAAAATATTGTTATGATATTAATAATATTAGATTATGAATTTATTATGTGATTGATAATATTTGAATAAATTTAAAGTCTTTAATATTTATTCGTGTTTTCAGTAGATTAATGTTTATATCATTGTCATCATCCTCATACTTATATGGTGATAAAAGTTATCTTGGCTTACATGCAAAGATGGACTGTGAATTATTGAATTGTATATCTTTGATTTACGTGCAAAGATGGACTGTTGGTTGTTGGTTTTATAATTGCATATTTGTGGCTTACGTGCAGAGATGGACTTGATATGATTATAACTAGGGATTATTCAGTATAGTTAGGACCATTGATGATTTAATGAATATCCTTGACCCGTGGTACAGGAATGATTCGAAGATGTGATTTATTTATTAAGCTGAGTCTCAGCGACAAAAATTGATGAAAAACCTTTTTAAATCATAGAAGATACTAGATTTTATTCTCTACTTGACTTTTCTAATGGATTGCTTGTTCCGCTGCAATTAAACTTGATTTCTATTGTATTTTATCAGTTTAACATTGTTTAAGACTAACGATAATTTATTCTGCATTATCTTAGTCATAATATTTTTTTACTGGGCTAGTTGAGCTCACATTTTCTTTCACTGTTCTCTTCAGGAAATGAGAATATAGCTGGGACGAATCGGGGAAAGGAGTGACGGTCCAGAAGATAGCATTAGTAGTCCTCACTATTCTGTTAAATAGTGTGACAATAAATATAATGAGGACTCCTTTGAGTGTGGATATTGTCTAGATTACAATATTCATATTAAAACTCTCAGTTTATGTATTGTCGTATATTACACGACGGTTGTATAATTAAGTTTGTATTTGTATTTTGTACCATATATTTGGCGACCCAAGATGGGTGATGAATACCTATTTTTGGGGGCGTCACAGATTATGTATACCCCACCCACCCCTACCCCACACCCCACATCCCCCACGCCTACCTACCTACCCACCCCCACCCCCACCCCCACCCCCACCCCCACCCCCACCCCCACCCCCACCCCCACCCCTATCTCCCAAAATAAATTAATATTAAACGATTATGTATACACCACCCACCCACTCACCCACCCAACCAACCAAAAAATAATAATCGTGTTTGGTGCGGTTACTGAGAGAGGAGTGCAATTAAATAGAATATGGGTTGAAAAATGGTTAACCAGTTAATTAACTATATTTGTTTTTAAAAATATGAGTTCAAACTTTAACCAACCTGAATAAATAAAAATGATTAACCGACCCATTTGGTTCCAATTAATATGGTTTGACCCAACAGTTAACTACTTATATTGTCAGTTTATTAATATAATTGAAATATTTATTTAATACTATCTTTTTTTATTTAATTCACATTTGGTGTTTTCATGGCAATATGCTGAGGATATTCACTCACCATTAGTCCTGACAAGTTTTGCAAGAAAAGAAGACGCAATATATTGCTATTGAAATTGGTTTTGAACAATACATTTGTTCTAAAAATATAGATGTATTTATTACTACATTTCTTCTAAATTTCGAGATATATTTTAATATTTTTTAAGATGATTTGTTTGGAGCGTTTGAGAATCTTGTTAGTTTATAAGTAGCTGCATTTAAGGTTCAAACACAACGCTATAAAAGTGGTGATAACCTTTTAATAAGTGTTAACGCCAAGATCTTTCTTTACGTCCCAATCACGAAAGACGTCCTGATCCTGCACAGTAAACACAACAACACCACAAGCTTGACGGCCGGACCGCCGGGGGATAGCTCAGGCGTGAGAGTAAGTATGTCTGTTTACAAGGTTAACTCAAGAGGATAAAGTCTAGTGTGATGTGAGTATGAATTGTGTTAATCTATGGTCGTGTGTGTGTAATACATACCTCTACCGTGAAGACTTACTCGGTGGGAAATAATATCTTTGCCTGGAATATTGTGCCACCTACCACCATCTGACATATCCCCATGATCTGATGGGTTCTACCGGCTGCATGAAACCTGTACATTGCTTTTTGTTGCTGTTCACCTCGCCGGCCGGCTATAATCCCATCCACATTAATGTATGGCAGGTATCTTGGTCAACTGTCATACTATATCATCATTACAAGTCAAAGTAATAGATATTAAATGACTCAATGGGTTGACCCATTGACCCAGCCCGGTTTCTATAGGATTAAATGAAGTCAATATAATGATTGGGCCCAATGAGCCCAATATCTTAATTAATAAGTGAATCCAATGTACCCGGCCCAATATAGGAGAAATATCATGACCCAACATTACCCCCTAGTTTTTTAGTTGAACATGATGTTTAATAGAAAACTATAAATGGTCCATGATAACAGAATTTAATAAAAGCCCAAAAGTGAGAGATAGTTGAAACATACCCACTTTGATGTGTAAAATAGGCTAAGAGATGGCAGGATGCCCAGGATAATAGGCCCATTCTGATAAAGGATTTTAATTTGAACAAGATGGACCGGTACAGGAAACTCAATGGTTAGGCCCAATCGGGTGAAATATCCAAAGGTCATCCAAACACGCCTCATTCGAATTCTCATCATTACTGATAATTAATGCGCCGGCCTTGATTCCTGTGTAACCGTCAGTATAAAAAAGTAAACCTTACCAATTTGACGGTTTTACCTGCTAATTTGAAATTCGAACCCTTGAGCTTTCTCTTGCTTCTCAGAAAATTCTCTCTAGCTCTCCAGATCTCAACAATGGTGAACCCACACCAGAACCCTTCAAGCTCCTCACAATCAAAACCTAACCCAGAAAGTTCGAGTGCCAACCCCATCCATCCAGTTGACTTCTTCAAGGATGAGGAACAATTTCCTCATGCCAACACTAAGTCCATCATCACTGAATCGGAGGTATGCTTCCTCCGAACTCACTATCGGATCCCAGAGACATACGATGTAAGGGCTCCCACTTCTGAAGAGCGCATGTACCAGCGACCGGATGGTTGGGTCGCCATGCCTGCTACCCTTCTTGAAAAGGGGATTCGTCTACCCCTTCACGCCTTCATCGTTACCCTCCTAGGGTTCATAGGAGTGGGTTTCGGACAACTCGTGCCCAATTCATACATCCATATTCTGGCATTTATCGCCTTCTGCCACGAGTTAGGGATTACCCCCTCTGTGGACATGTTCTTTACCCTATTCTCAGCTGGCAAATCCCGAGAACCAGGGTTTAAGATGATAAGTAAACAATCTCCGCGTCCGAACGCCAAATTTGAGAGGAGGCCTCTGATGAGCACTCCCTCGAGCAACAAAGGATGGCACAAAGAGTGGTTCTTCATTAATGGACCAGAAATCTCTTCTCTTCCAGACTGGACCACTTCAAACCGAATCTCTGCCGACTTCGGAGATATACCCGAAGCACGCATAAGGGAAATGGGAGATTTCTTGATGAAGATCCCTCCGAAAGAATGGAGTTTTACTCTTCTGACCAAACAAGCATGGCTGTACGACCATAAATGTAAGTTCGACTGATCTTGTGTCATAATTTGAGGTATCTATATGATGTGGGTTTTAACACATGGTTTTTCTTTTTACAGTATCTCTGATCAAACCAACTTCTTCGGAAGTGAAAGGTTTGGAAGACTTTCTGGCAGGAAGGATTTCGGAAACCAATGAGGAGATTCCTGCTGAAGACTCTTCTCAAACAAATCCTCCTGCCTCCGACCCACCAATCATCCTCCTTCAAAACGTCGAACCCGAAGTTGAGTAGCCTACCCATCCTGAAGAGACTCTCAGACCTCGCCGAAAGAAGAAAGCTGTCAAGAAGGTCAGGACTACCCCGCGCGAGGTTGATCCTGAAAGTGACGATATTCTTCCCGAAGCAAATCCACAAATGGTCCCTCCTGAAGAAATCCCTCAACCAATTCCTTCTGAAATAATTTCACAACCAACTCCTTCAACCGAGCCCATCACCATACCATCCAACCCGAACCCGAAAAAGAGGAGTCTTCTTGACATACCTCCCCAAGATAGGGCGAAGGTTCTTCGTGCTAAGAAGTTAAAGACAAAAATAGTTCCTCTTACGGCCGAAGAACTTCGCGTTCCTCCTCCTTCAACATCAACTACCCTTCCAACTACAACACAAGCACCTGAAGCCTCTTCCGCTCCTTCCTCGACCCCCGAACCTTCAACTATCCAACCCCCACCTCCAGAGGCGATACCTGTGAATCAGCCTCCGGTTCGTAGCCATCCTACGCCTTCTCCTCAAACGACGACCGAATTTCAGCAGGATGCCATGGGCTCGCCTACCATATGGCCTCAATTCAATGCCAACTTCCCCTTTCATCTGTTCGAGGCCTTCGTTCGTGAGACCGATGACCATCGATTTGGCAACAGTTCGAATGGGGACTTGCTCAAAGAAGGCATGAGCTATTTGGCGAAGGTAAATGAATCTTTCTTTTCTTTTCGTACTTACGTTTGTACTTGTGCCTCTGGAACTGATTGAATAACACTGAACATGTGTAGGCTAATGCTGTATTCGGGCGTCTGTATCCACGTTCTCTTGAGGCCGAATCTGAAGAGGAAAGGCTGAAGAAAGAGAATGCCATACTGAAATCAACCTTGGCTCGGGAAAGGACTCAATGCGAAGGTATCCTTCATACAAATGAAGGTCTTCATAAAGATTTGGCCCGGGCCAAGGAAGATTTGAAGATCTCCAATGAAGAACTGAAATCGACTAAAATTCAACATGACGAGATCACCAAGATGAATGTCGATTTGGTTCTGAGGAGTGAGATAAGGATGAACGAGATCAGCAATTTGAAATCTGACGCTAAGGTTTTGACTAAGACGATCCATGATCTGGAAACTGAAGGGACCCGTCAGATGAACATTCGGCAGCAGCTCGAGCAAGAAAATCGAGAACTCAAAGCTCTCCGGGACTTAGGACCTCCTTTGACTGATGCTCTTCGCAAAGAAATCTGTGAAGAGTATCGGAATTCGGACGAAATAAGTGGAGAGATAATGAGGATCTTTTCGGAAAGCTATGCGCTCTGTCGAAGTCGTGGCAAGGATAAGTTGTTCAAAGCCAACTTAGATCCACATTTGCTCGACTCTTCAGATGACGAGGGGGCTGCCTGAAATAACATCCTTTGTAATTTTCCTATTTTTGTAAATAAGTCGAATATTAATGAAGAATGATCTTTTTCCTTATGACTTCAGTGTATTTTTATTCTGTCAATATTTCAATAGGAATTAATACGGACAAATGTATGTAAAAGAAAATTCTTTCGAGGGTTGAACCCAAACTCGTCAATTAACAATTGAGCAAGTCATATAACAGATAAAATGAGGTTATATAACAATGCATTCTGAACTCAACACTTAGAGAAAATTTAGGTGATAAAGTAAAGGGATACTTATCAGTTACCGAAGTGTGAGACAGATTGGCTTCATTGAAAGTTTGTTTACCCCGAAAGGCCTAACATAACCAAAAGATGACACTTGCCTACCACGAAGGGCCTGACAAGGTCTAAGTGACGACAAATGCCTACCCCGAAGGGCCTGACACTGCCAAATAGTGGCGACAAATGCCTACCCCGAAGGGCCTGACACTGCCAAATAGTGGCGACAAATGCCTACCCCGAAGGGCCTGACACTGCCAAATAGTGGCGACAAATGCCTACCCCGAAGGGCCTGACACTGCCAAATAGTGGCGACAAATGCCTACCCCGAAGGGCCTGACACTGCCAAATAGTGGCGACAAATGCCTACCCCGAAGGGCCTGACACTGCCAAATAGTGACCACCTGCCGAAGAGGCTACCATCGAATGGTCAGCAAGTCCTCCCGAACCTCCTAGCTCCTTTGAACTGAGCAGCAACAAAGACAAAACCTTTTGAGGGAAAAGATGATCTTTTATTGATGATGATGTAGATATTTACAGACTTTTGATGTATTGACAATAAATCTACTGAAAATATTTTCTGAGTCTGCCAGCGTGCCAAGTGTTTTTGATTACTGAGCCATCTAATGCTTTCAAACGATAAGTCCCTGGCTTCGGAACCTCTGTGACTTCATAGGGTCCTTCCCAATTTGGCATTAGCTTTCCCAAGTTCTGAGGCGTAGACGCTTCGACTTCTCTGAGAACAAAATCTCCTATTTCAAATCTGCGAAGTTTTACCCCCTTATTGTAATGCTTAGCCACTCTTCGCTGATATGCTGCCAATCTGATTAAAGCTACTTCCCTGACTTCTTCCAACAGATCAAGATTGGTCTTCAGTCCTTCTTCGTTGTAAATCTCGTTGAAATGACTGACTCGAAGACTGGGGGATCCGATTTCAATTGGGACTAAGGCATCAGTACCATAGGCCAATCTGAAAGGGGAATCTCCTGTTGTAGTCCTCGGAGTAGTTCGATATGCCCATAAAACACTTAATAACTCTTCTGGCCATCTGCCTTTAGCTTCGTCGAGTCTGCGCTTGATCCCGTTCAATAGCGTTCTGTTGGTCACTTCAACTTGTCCGTTTGATTGAGGATGAGCCACTGAAGTCTTTCTGTGCTGGATCCCCAACTCTGCTAAGAAAGCTTCAAATTTTGATCCAACAAACTGACGGCCATTGTCTGATATTACCACCTTAGGAATTCCGAAACGAAATACAACTGACTCTTTCATGAATTTCAAACATTCCTGTTCCGTTATTGACCTAAGTGGCTTTGCTTCTACCCATTTAGTCATATAGTCTATGGCAACTATAACAAAACTGACCTGACCTTTTGCTTTCGGTAGCGGCCCCAATATATCAACCCCCCAGACAGCGAAGGGTATAGGAGATAGGATCGAGTATAGCTCTTCTGGTGGCTGATGCGGTATTGGACTGTTGAGCTGGCACTTCTCGCACTTCTTCACATATTCGGTTGCTTCCTTGAAGATTGTAGGCCAGTAGTATCCCTGACGAAGTACTTTATAGGCTAATGACTTAGCAGCCATATGGTCGCCACAAATGCCTTCATGCACTTCTCGGAGAGCGTATTCGGCTTCTGATGGAGTCAAACATTTCAATAACGGAGACGAGAAGGCCCTTCGGAAAAGATCCCCATCAATCAGAACAAAATTAGCACTTTTATACTTGACTTTCTTAGCGAGCATCCGATCCGAAGGTAGGACGCCATCAGCCAAATATTCTATGTAGGGAGTCAACCAACAGTTGGTTCGGTCAATGCACGTCACCATTTCGTGATGAACACTAGGATGTTGTAGAATTTCCAAGTATACTGATCCTTCAAAAACATTAACATCCGTAGTGGCTAGTTTGGCGAGTGCATCAGCAATGGAATTGTTGCTACGTTCGACCCCCTGAAATTCGTAGGATGAGAAATATTGAAGCCGATCCTTTAATTCTTTCAGATATTTGATCATTCTTGGACCTCGGGCTTCGTATTCCCCAGAAAACTGTTTAACGACTAACTGAGAATCACTGAAAATGACTATTCTTTGTACTTCAAGACTCTTCGCTAATCGCAAACCAGCCAAGACTGCTTCGTATTCTGCCTCATTATTTGTAGCTTTGAACTGAAACCGGATAGCCTGCTGCACTTTGAACCCCTCCGGGCTTGTCAAAATAATCCCTGCTCCACTGACGTCTGAAGTTGAAGACCCATCTGCAAACAGCGTCCACGAACTATCTTTCTGTTGAAGAACGACAACTGCCCTGTCAGACCCTTCAGCTTCGACAACGGCTTCATCAGCTTCAGAAAATGAACATTCAATCATAAAATCAGCTAAAGCTTGACCCTTGATGGCAGTTCGGGGATGATATTCAATGAAGAATTGAGATAATTCCATCGTCCATGCAGCTAATCTCCCTGATACCTCTGGTCTGCTCATAATCTTCTTCAAAGGCTGATCCGTGTATACTATTACCAGTCTACCCTGGAAGTATTGCCTAAGCTTTCGACTAGCAGTTATTAAAGCGAAAGCAAACTTCTCAATGTTTGGGTATCTGGTTTCAGCATCTCGGAGGACATGGCTCACATAATAAACCGGATGTTGTTTGCCTCCAACCTCTCGTACCAAAACAGCTCCTATTGCCATCGGACTAGCTGCGAGGTATAAATATAGAGGCTCGGCAGGGACGGGTTTCACTAGCAAAGGCGCCGAAGATAAATAGGACTTGATGCTTTGAAAAGCGTCTTCACATTCTGAAGTCCATTGGAATGTTTTTGAATTTTTCGGCCCTTTCAACGTGTTGAAGAACGGTAAACATCTTTCCGCTGACTTGGACATAAACCTCCGCAAAGCTGCAATCCTTCCAGTCAGACGTTGAACATCTTTAAACGACTGAGGAGTCTTCATGTCCAGGATCGCTTGAATCTTCTCCGGATTGGCTTCGATTCCCCTTCGGCTGACAAGATAACCCAGAAATTTACCAGAACCCAGACCGAAAGTGCACTTAGTCGGATTCAGCCTCAAGTTGTGCTGGCGAATGGTTAGAAAGCATTCTTCCAAATCATCCAAATGTTTTTGTACCAACATGCTCTTGACAATCATATCATCTACATAAACCTCAATATTCCTACCCAACTGATTTCTGAAGATATGGTTCATCATTCTCTGGTATGTTGCTCCGGCATTAATGAGGCCGAAAGTCATTTTCTTGTAGGCATATACCGAACGATGCGTAATGAACGCCGTCTTCGGTATATCCTCTTTGCACATGGAGATTTGATGATACCCAGAAAATGCGTCCATAAAACTTAATAGAGCATACCCCGAAGTGGCATCAATGAGCTGATCAATGTGGGGTAGCGGGTAGAAATCCTTTGGACAGGCCTTGTTCAGATCGCTATAATCAATGCAGACTCGCCATTTGCCATTGTGCTTCTGGACTAGAACCACATTAGCCATCCATTGCGGGTAGTCGATTTCAAAGATGAAATCAGCTGCCAACAATTTTGCAATTTCCTCATCAATGATCCGTTGACGCTCTGGTGCAAAAATCCTCCTCTTCTGCCGCACTGGCTTCTTTGACGGGTCCACCTCCAATCGATGCTCCGCAATGTTCCTGCTTACTCCTGGCATGTCCTGAGGTTCCCATGCAAAAATATCGACAAAACATCTCAGGAGCTCTATGAGGTTCGTCCGGAGAGGTTCCGGCAAGCCCGAACCTATTTTCACTGTTTTGTTCTCTTTGCCAGGAATGAGCTCTATTTCTTCTGTCTCTTCAGCTGGTGTGACCGACGGTTCTGAACTGCTTTCGGTGAAGGGTTCGACCTCAATCGCCATGGTCTGCTGCTGCTTTGATACCCCCACTCCCGAAGTGATAACGGCATTTCTATAACACCTTCTGGCCAGGTCCAGATCTCCTTTCACCTCACCGACCCCATGAGCAGTGGGAAATTTGATTTTGAAATGGGGTATTGATGTTATAGCTTGCAGAGCAATTAAAGTGGGCCTCCCCAAGATAGCATTATAAGCAGAATCGACGTGCACAACATAAAATTTACAGATAATTTTTACCTGTTGGGGGGCTGTTCCAAATATGACCGGTAGTTCAATAGTCCCGGCCACCTTAACCGGATCATTGCTGAAACCATAAAGAGGAGCCTCTTGCCCTATTTCCATCTTCTGTCCTTCCAGATTCATTCTTTGGTAAGCATGAGCATATATGATGTCAACAGAAGATCCATTGTCCACCATCATTCTTTTCATGTCCACCGAACCCACCTGTGCAGTTAGTACCAATGATCCTTCGTGTGGTTCGATGGCTTCCGAAGGGTAATCCTCATCAGTAAAAGAGATTACCGTGTTCGGATAAGGTCTGTCGGTCTTCGGGAAGGTACCCGCCACCGACATGACCGAATCCAAATGGCTTCGGCGCTTCCTCCCAACTAGCTTTCCAGAAGTACCCCCGGTGATGACATCGATCACATGCCTGGCTGGTTGTCCCGTAGCCGGTAACGTCAGCTGAACTGGTTGAGCCGCCTGGATGGGTGTCTGACCCTGCTGTTGATTATCTCTGGCAGCTATGTACTGAACTAAAGATCCACCTTGTATCTTTCTTTCGATGAACTCTTTTAAACTGGCACAATCGTTCGTATCGTGACCCGAGGCCTGATGATAATCACAATACTTGCGAGGGTTACCTTTTCCGGGCTTGATGTTATCTCGAGGTGGTTCAAAGATCGGTTGGTTTTTGATTTGGTCCAAGATAACAGCCCTATCTGTGTTAAGTGCTGTGTAAACTCTGTTTACCCTTTGAGGTGGAGCGGACGAACGTCCTCCACCCTGTCTCCAATTGTTGTATCTCTTCGATCCGCCTTCGTGGCGATCTTTATTCCCTTCAGGTCTCTTCTGGTCCGCATCGGTCTTATCTCTATCTGTCTCCTTGAACCGATCCGAAGGACGCTTGAGACTGTCCATGGCTTCTTCTACCACGATATAACCTTCGGCTTTGTCAAAGGCTTCGGCGAGACTCTTCGGATGGTTAAACATAAGTTTCTTCACCAATTTTTCCGATTTGACCAGATCTAAACCATTCTGAAACAGTCCTACAGCCTGTAGATCATTCAGATCTGCCACTTGGCCGACTGCTTCACGGAATCGTTTCACGTACTGGCCCAAAGACTCGTTAGAGGACTGTCGGACCTGAGCCAATGAACCAGTTGGCTTTCCTCTTCTTCTGTTGCTCCCAAAACGAGCATGAAATTTACTGCACATATCTTCCCAGGACGAGATAGAATCCGAGGGTAGGGTCCCCATCCACTGTCGGGCATCTTTTCTGAGCGTTGTGACAAACGTATGGCATTTAGCTGCATCGCTAAAGTCATAATAGTCCATGAGTCGGTCGAATGCCTGACTATGGTCGTAAGGGTCCCCCGATCCATCATAACTTTCGATGTGGGGCAACTTCTTGGTGGGATCAGCCTTTTCACTAAGAATTTCCGCAGAAAAAGGGGATGCCTTCTTTCCCGGAGTGTCTTTGGGTTTCTGAACTTCGGCAAGTTGCTTCCGAAGCTCCTTCAATTCCTTAACCAGATATTCCACGCCTTCTGGTTGTGACGATGCCTCTTTCTCTGGCAATTCTTTCTTTCTGTGAGCAGATCGGATTTTCTCAACAGATCCTTCCATTCTAGAGGGACTTCTCCTATGACGAGTATCTACAGGGCGGGGTACCCTCAGTAGACTCTCGGGAGTATGTCCTCTGGATATACTTCGTCTTTGACTTCGGGCACTATGGCGAGAATGTGCGATGACAAGTGCTCTCTTTGCATGCTCCGGAGTGCGATCTCTGGATCGACTTTTTCGTTGACTTCGTCCCTGTTCTCTGGACTCGACAGGAAGATATACTCTCTTTGATCTCTGAGGAGTAGGGCTACGAGACCTTCTTCTTTCCCTAGTTCGACCTAGAGACTCTCGTACTGAGTGAGCAGGTTCTTTTCCGCTTCGATGCCCTTGCTCTTCGGATTGGACATAACTGAGCTCCTCGTCTCTTAATTCTGCCACTCGAGCCATTTGCTCGGCTATGTCCTGACGTTGTTTCATAAGTGCTTCCATGGCTTTATCTGCTTCGTCTGCCATCTTTGCCAAACGGGAGGCTTTTGCGTTTTGGTCATCTCGGTTTCGAGTTCTAGGCGAGGTGCCTTCTACTCGTTTCCGACCATGACCAGGCTCTCTCTCTGTGGGGAATATAAGCTTACGCTTTGCTTTGCCTACCGCCCTTGGTCGAGAATCTTCAGGTGAACGTTTGGATGCTGTGCTAGCATGGACACTTATAGTTGGTCCCAAACGATCTTTGGCAGATATTCGCGGTGCTGAATCACTGACAGCCATCGGCTGTCCTTCGGGTGTAGATGTTCTACTCTTCCCCATGAAAACCGGATAGAATAAAACAAGATGAGTGATTGAAAAATACTCAGGACACTAGAACTCAGCCCTCCTTCTAGCGCCAATGTTAACGCCAAGATCTTTCTTTACGTCCCAATCACGAAAGACGTCCTGATCCTGCACAGTAAACACAACAACACCACAAGCTTGACGGCCGGACCGCCGGGGGATAGCTCAGGCGTGAGAGTAAGTATGTCTGTTTACAAGGTTAACTCAAGAGGATAAAGTCTAGTGTGATGTGAGTATGAATTGTGTTAATCTATGGTCGTGTGTGTGTAATACATACCTCTACCGTGAAGACTTACTCGGTGGGAAATAATATCTTTGCCTGGAATATTGTGCCACCTACCACCATCTGACATATCCCCATGATCTGATGGGTTCTACCGGCTGCATGAAACCTGTACATTGCTTTTTGTTGCTGTTCACCTCGCCGGCCGGCTATAATCCCATCCACATTAATGTATGGCAGGTATCTTGGTCAACTGTCATACTATATCATCATTACAAGTCAAAGTAATAGATATTAAATGACTCAATGGGTTGACCCATTGACCCAGCCCGGTTTCTATAGGATTAAATGAAGTCAATATAATGATTGGGCCCAATGAGCCCAATATCTTAATTAATAAGTGAATCCAATGTACCCGGCCCAATATAGGAGAAATATCATGACCCAACAATAAGTTTGCAAACAATTGTAATAGTTTGTGCATAATTTAAATTGTTTTCATTAATTTTGAACTTTAAAATTTTATAAATTAATAAAAATAATCGAAATGTACGTTTATTGTTAGAATGGAGCGAGAAGCACTTCATAATAATTTACATTCAATTAAGAATAAAGATTTTACTCCACCCTCAAGGGCTAACCAACATTTAATTAACTACCCCAACCAGCGTAACTTGATGATTCTTGTTTCTTCTTTCGGCTAGGCCCACTCTCAGTGGCTGATGCTTTTATTTGCAGGTCCATTTATTATTTTTGTGTCTTTGATATTTGGTGCAAGTTTTATTTAGAGTTTGGACATTATAATTTTATTTATTTATATTTTTATTTCTCATCAAAGGTCAAAATATAAATAAATAAAATAAAAAAACACTCATAGCATAAAAATTTTCTTTAATTTTATGATGACTGTTAGTTAATAAACAACAGAAACAAGCTTCACATAACACACCTATGGCCACTTGGTTAGTTTATAGCATCATTCATAAATTAAAATAAAATAAAACCCAAATGTATTTAGGACCCACTTTGAAACCTTGGAAACTGGTACTAGGGTGTACGGCTTTAGCCATTTATTTAATTTGATTGGGGCCACATTAAAAAAGGTACACTTTTTACTTAATTTTTTCTACCTAAAATAAATTAAAGCACAACTATTTCAAGTTTAATAAATTTGTACTTCCCAGCCAACCACAAAGTTGTTGGAGGTTGTATCACCGTCGCCGTTTATTTTTTATTGCTACAATTAGTAGCCGTCCGTTTATACTTGGGTCACGTTTGATTACACTGTATAATAAAAATAAAAAGGCGGTATAAAATAGAAATTATGTATGAAATATATGAGAGTGAAGTTAATTTTAGTTAATTGATTAATACAGTATCGACACGTATATCAGTATTATATTAATCAATTAATCAAATTATCATAAAATTAATTTCATGATAATCGAATCCGAAATATATATTTAATTAAAATAGTGTTTCTTGTTTTGTAGCTAATTGCTATATATGTCCAATAAAATATTCTAGTATTTTATTCTTAAATCAATTTATACAAACTAAACTTAGGATGGAAGTAATAATGTAAGCCACCACTCATTTTCTATCTTCTTTAAAAAATAAAAATAGATTGGACAAATATTTATCAAATAAAAAAGGCACTTACTGCGTGCGAAAAAAAAAGGGTGGCTATCAAACAAACACTAATAAATAGTAGTAATTTTATTTTCTGTTTGTATCAATGATATACACAAGTAGCACGCTAATGCTACGTTTAGATTGGCCAAACAGAATAAATAATTGACTGTTTGGTTTGTTTATTCCTACTGAAATGATACATTCTTACCAGAATGCTAAAATTATATTTTTAATTCCTGTTGGGAGGTGCTGAATAAACCATTCCATCTTCTCATTTTAGTGAATTGGCAATAATACTCTACAAAGATATAGGGCTTTTACCGGTTGTATATTCGATCGATTGATTATTTTGTCTACTGAGAGCGCGAGAGGAGGAGAGCGACGAAAAGAGAGAAGATGAGAGATTGATCATTGACTGAGATCGGTACCTGACCACAAATCTCAGGTCGATTTCATCTCAAGTTTATCAGATTTTATATCATTGACTGAGATCGGTACATGACCACAAATCGTTTTTTTTTACTTTCTTTCTATTTATAGGTAATTATCAAAGTCCTTCCAAAGTTTTGAATTGAATCAAATAGCTTCCAAGCAAGTCTCTCTATAATTCTGGTATGATTTTTGATTATTGATATATATCCATGTATAAATGGAGATAAATTGTTTGGTCGTATTTTATACTTTAATTTTGTTAATTTAGTGAAAAATATCCTTAATCATGCATAAATATTGTCAACAATTCAAAGTAAAGTAAGTTTGCATGGCTTCTTTTCGAGTTTACTTAATTTAATTTGTAGGTTAGTTTACCAGAAACATTATTTGAAGCTGATATAAGTGAAATTTTAGTAATTGTTAAATAAAGAGTATGGATAGTAATCTATTTCATAATACTTTCTATAAATTACAGATCACCTACTTCATAAATACACATTATTTAAATTTCTATATGTATGTTGTGCTAGAAATTGAGTAAACCAGTGGTAAAAAAAATTAGCTACCGACTTGCCACTCTTTTGGCGTGCTCATTTGTTATTAATCTATCGACCTAATTATAGTTAGTTAGTTAGTTAGTTTGGGTATAATTAATTTTCTTCCTCTTCTTCTGTTACGGTATGAAATTTACTCCTAACTTCCTTCTTAAAACATAGTAGTAGACTAGTAGTACTAGTAATTAGATAAATAAATTACTCCAAAACTACCAACAAGTTTGCTGCTGACTGAACCGCAAAATATTTGTTGACCAGATTTACTAGAAATTTACGCTACCCTCCTAACAAGATCAAATTTATTACCTGACAGCTTGACTTCCCATAAATTCTTCAAACCAAACACGGCCACTATCATCCATTTTCCATTTGTTCATCCCACACCCAACCCAAATCTTATTTATTCTATCAAACATTTCTACCTTATAAACAAACCGAGTCGATACTCATTTGGTTCACAAAATTTATCGAGCATAAAATAAAGTTTGATTAAGACTCATTTAGCTATCGAGTCCAACACGATTTCGAATTGAGCCCGGACAGTTTGAATTTTTTCAACAAATATGATCCGAGTATCAAAAAAAAATTATAATTTGAGGAGATTCGAGTAATTTATTGAATTTTAAAATATACTCATATTCGATTTGTTTATATTTCGAGTCTAATTCAAATTAAAATTTTAATCGAACGAATACGAATTAAACCCAAACTGTTTGTTTATTTTACATGTTTATTTGTTTATGTTGTTTTAAAGTTTCAGTATAGTCTTGCTTGTGGCCACACCACGCTCATAATATCAGCCTGCCTGCCTGCCAGCCATAATTTTCATGACAAGTCATCCAAAAAATTAAATTGCAGTGCAGTAGTACTGTAGGGGCACCGCATGTTTTAACTTTATCATGCATCCATCCATCACTTTACTTCCCAATTTTATTGCTCAATTCAACTACTACAATGCCCCAATCCATCAAAATGCTTTCTTTACATGTTTATGTTTATATATCGCAACACCCTGCCTTTTCTTTTCCCAATTGCCAGCATCATCAAAATTTATTTGTTTTTTTGTATATTTTTTTTAAAAAATATATTAAAAACTTAATTTTTCATATTATTTCTATATTAAATATCAACTTATTTCTTTTTCAGGAAATTTTAGAAATTAATATTGAGATTTTATAATAATTTTAGTCACTCAAACAAAATATTAATTATATTTTTTTAATTTTTACGGGGTTTTCCATAAAATTACAAGTAAAGAAGAACAAGGGAATAATATTCTCTACATAATTCATTCTGAGATAAACCCAAGTTGAGTAGTGTTTTCAATTAACTTGGATTATCCAAGTTACGAACCGGCCATAACATTTATAGTCAGTCATGTTTATCTTTACTTTCTCTAAAAAATCTCAAAATCTTACTATTGCTGAACATAATTAAAGAGTTAAACACACACCTGAAAAGGAGGTTACGTCAACAGCCAGTCGATTTCAAATTCACGGCATCCAACAAATTGCTGCCAACCTGTTGATGATCACATTTCTCTTACCGTTCCAAAATATCTACGGATAAATTTCATTTAAATATTTTTAACCAATAAAATTGAAAAATATTTTATTATAAACAATATAATTATTAGAATTATAAAGATTTTAAAATATTTATTTTAAAACTGAAAGAATAAATGCAATATATAGTTAAGAAGTTAATATATACCCCCAGCGTAGTTTTTATAATTCCATTACAAAGAGGTGAAATAAATAATTGTAGCATAAACATTAAGAATGGTGCATATTAAGCTGGACGTGTTCCCTCCTTTATTTACAGGGGGGAGGGGGAGGGGGACCTATTCAACTTATTTCATTGCCGTACGTATTATTATTATATGTAGTAGTATAGTAGTAACAGCCTGGCTTTCCAGATTTTTATGGACGGAGCATTAAAACTGGGAAAATTGTGCTCCATTTAGAAGGAATACTCATCCTATTAGTACAAACATATACTACTACTAGTAGTACTACTACTGCTTGCAACTTACTAGCACATCCAAAAGGAGGCCATGCATAAAGATTGCTTATATTAGCAAGTCTCAAAAGACTCGGTGAAATGTAAAATCCGTATGCTTCCTTCTTTAATGAATTGTATACTTTCTCGCTTTAATATTTACATATATACAAGAATTTAATATTTTCACAAATAAAATTAATTACAATATACTGAGGATGATCAGAAATTTATTAGATTTTAAAAATTACAAAGGTACAAAATTTATTATTTTAAATTCATGAATCATACTCCCTCCGTCCCAAATTAACTGCTCAGTTTTGACTTTTTAAAGTCAAATTGACCATTTTTAAAACTAATCTTTTTACTATTTTTGCTAAAATATAGGTGAAGAGATTATAACCAAAAGAAAGTATATACAATTTATTACTAATCCTAATTTTTATAATTTTAGAAATATATTTATATATGCTTAATTATTAATTCTAAAAATAGTCAATTTGACTTAAAAAAGTCAAAACTGAGCAGTTAATTTGGGACGGAGGGAGTATTAATTTTGAATAATAATAAAAGTCAAACTTGGATGAAATAAGATAAGTTGCTTCAACGTTGTATCTCAATTTTCAACGTGTAGTGCTTTTGTCGGTGGGGTGGGGTGGGGTGGGGTGGGGTGGGGTGGGGTGGGGTGGGTGGGGTGGGGTGGGGTGGGGTGGGGTGGGCCGGGTTCTTTAGTGTGCATGTGCATGTACATGCATTGGGTTGGAAGTTGGAAATATAATACTAGTATTCTTGAAGCGTACGAGTATTAGACAAAAGATCTCATATGATATTCTCACTCATCAACCTAGCTCCTTTATTTTCAAAATATTAATGACCTATAAACTATTTTCACATATTTTTGATACTTTCACATAATTCTTTTTCACATAAAAATTTCATGTAACTTACTGAAAAAAACATGCGAAAATATCAAAAATATATAAAAATAATAGTAGTAGTAAGTACGTAGTAGATCAGATTTACTCAAAAAAGAAAAAGTAGTAGTAGTAGTAGTAGTAAGTAGTGGAGATTTACTCAACCCCCACCGAAACAAGAGCAGCAGCAGCAAGGAGGAGAATTAATGATTCACAACCGCGCACATGAATCTAATAAATGCACCATGCACAACTCCATCCACTATAAAGTAATGAATACTAATTCTCATATTTCCCCCCATCTCCTCTTTCTCAAACCAAAAACAAATTCCCATGGGTACTCATGAAGTTGCAGCAAAGGAAGAAGAAATCAAGAAAATGTCGTCCGCGAAAATCCTAAGCACAAGCCATGTGAAGCCCAAAAAACCATTAGGAAGGAAAGAGTGTCAATTGGTCACTTTTGATCTTCCTTATATAGCCTTTTACTACAACCAAAAGTTGTTGATTTATAAAGGGGACGGGGCTGGGGCAGTTGACTTTGAGGAAATTGTGGAAAACCTGAAAGATGGGCTTGCCGTGGCCTTGGAAGAGTTTTATCAACTGGCTGGTAAATTAGGGAGAGATGAGGACGGGGTGTTTAAGGTGGAGTACGATGATGACATGGACGGCGTCCAGTTCGTGGTGGCTGAGGCGGAGGAGATCGGAGCTGATGAGCTGACGGAGGAGGACGGCACCGCTAGGTTGAAGGAATTGGTGCCTTATAATGGTATCATCAACTTGGAGGGCCTTCACCGTCCGTTGTTAGCAGTGCAGGTAACAACACTAGACCTTTATCTTTTTAGTTTCCTTTTTTTTTGACCCGTGTTTTGTTTTTTTCTGACCGGTTGTCTTTTAAATAAAATTATTTTTAATTTATTTTATATAGTAATTATAAAATATATTTTTTAATTTATTTTATATAGTAATTTATTTATTTTAGAATGATGATTAACTTCAGAACGAATGACTACATATCACACATTGAGCGTAAAAACTTAAAAATAAAATAAAATATTAAGTGTTATTAATGTGATTTTTTTTGTTATTTTTAATTTAATATTAAATATTTATATAGTTTCAAATTTTAATAATCAATTCTTCGTATTTATATTTGTATTTTTAATTAAAATTCAAAAGTTAAGTAAAAAACCTAAACATATATATATATATATATATATATATATATACATATATATATATATATATCTAATAAAATACAAATGATTTTGAATTTCTCGCTCACTTAGTAAATCATCTGGGCCGTCCAAAGTTTGGGATAAATCCCACCGTTCATATATCTATCTAATAAAATACATCTATCTATCTAATAATCTATCTAATAAAATACAAATGATTTTGAATTTCCCGCTCACTTAATAAATCATCTGGGCCGTCCAAAGTTTGGGATAAATTCTACCGTTCATACATCTATCTAATAAAATACATCTATCTATCTAATAATCTAATAATAATTTAATAAAATACAAATGAATTTAAATTTCCCGCTCACTCAATAAATTATTTTGGTCGTTCAAAATTTGAGATAAATCATATTATCCATACAGTGCAGGAGGCACGGAACCCAACTAGTATATATATATAATAACAAGTTTAATTGGAAAAAAGTAAACATAATTAATTTTAGTAGCTTGCGGATTACTACTTATATAGGTGGCTGAAATTTTGAGAATATAACAAAATTTCCATAAATATAAAACAAGGAGCAAATGGAGAATACTACCATTTAAATCAACTCAAACTGAATTTTGAGTTTTTTAAAAAAAAATTATATTTCTACAAACAAAAATGATAATGTCACAAATTACTTTTCACATGAATAACAAATAAACTCCGCATTTGTGAATGAGAGGTTATGAAAATATTAATTTTTATTTATTTATTTGGTAATGCGATTTAGATTGCGATTTACTTGTAGTATGTTCTTATTGATGATGCACACAGCTGACCAAACTAAAGGATGGGCTTGTGATCGGGTGCGCATTTAATCACGCCATCTTAGATGGTACCTCCACGTGGCACTTCATGAGCGCATGGTCCCAGATCTGCAGTGGGTCCAAATCCATCCCGGTCCCACCTTTCCTCGACCGCACCAAGTCTCGCAACACGCGCGTGAAACTCAACCTCTCCCCACCCTCCGACGCCCCCGCAAACGGTGACGTGGCCAAGGTCGACCCACAACTAAGGGAAAAAGTCTTCAAATTCTCGGAGTCAGCAATTGACCAGATCAAGTCAAAACTCAACGCCAACCCATCCGACGGCTCAAAAACCTTCACCACATTTCAGTGTCTCTCCACACACGTGTGGCATGCAGTCACACGTGCCCGCCAACTGAAGCCGGAGGACTACACCGTTTTCACCGTCTTCGCCGACTGCCGGAAAAGGGTCGACCCTCCGATGCCGGACAGCTACTTCGGAAACCTAATTCAGGCCATTTTCACCGTCACGCCGGCCGGGTTGCTGCTGGCCAATCCGCCGGAGTTCGGGGCGGGACTTGTACAAAAAGCCATTCAAATGCATGATTCCAGAGCCATCAATGAACGTAACAAGGAATGGGAAAGCAACCCCAAGATCTTCCAGTACAAAGATGCCGGAGTGAACTGCGTGGCGGTGGGGAGCTCGCCGCGGTTTAAGGTTTACGACGTGGACTTTGGGTGGGGCCAGCCGGAGAGCGTGAGGAGTGGGTCCAATAACAGGTTTGATGGGATGGTGTATTTGTACCCAGGCAAGAGTGGAGGAAGAAGTATTGATATTGAGATAAGCTTGGAAGCTGGGGCTATGGAGAAATTGGAGAAGGACAAGGAGTTTCTAATGGAAGTCTAAAAATAATTATATAAAGCATGCATGGTTTTGGTGTGGAGTAGTATGCTATTATTTGGCTTTAGTAGTTTTTTGTTATGTTTATTTTTATCAGATTCCTTTGAGTATGATTTCTGTTTCATTATTTCTCATTTTGGTGACAGTATGCACTAAATCTTTAATGTATCTGTCTTTTGTAAGCATATTATAAGTACCGTTTGGCAGTGAACAAGGATGATTGATGAAGAAACTAAATATGGACATGCAGGAGTTCCTTACATGGAGCCTTTGAAGTGCAAGACTGACCAAAATGTGGGGTACTCCAAAAAACTTGTACAACCTGATAAGGCAGCAAAAAGAAGTATCAGTTGACAGTACTTAAAGAATTGTGTCCATATTAATACTAGAATAGTATCTTCTTGGATTCAAATGCAATGAATGACCAAATATCATGCAAATTTTATTGATGATAGCACAGGTCATAACAATGGTATTTTTAGCAGTTGAGAAAATGAATTAAGTAAAAGGAAAATATAATTTTGAATCCAAGATCCTAAATGCCTTGGATTTAAAATATTAAAGAGGATTTTTCACCTTTTGCATCACTTTTACCATATGCAGTTCTTTTTCCATAAGAGAGGAAATAACTACTAACCTCAGTCAGATTAAAAATGGGAGTTCATTTGTGACGCATCTCATCTATATAAAAAGTTTTCAGATGTCATTTTTTTCAGGAATGCTTCAACTACGTGAGGCCAAGAAGCCAACATATTCATCATACAAAAGAAGCATCGCATGTTTATTCATGCACAGACTAAAAGCTGAAGGCAACTCAGGTATACAAGATTCAGAAACCACAAATACATCATGAATCCACCCAATAAACAATGCAATTCAGAATGGTTTTACAAGTAGGTGAAATCTAGCATTATATCAGGAAGCCGCTAATCTCAACATTAGAAAACAAAACTCAGGAAAACTAGAAAGAAGTACAGAATGCAGAACTCCAAAATGTACATATTACCTTAGAAAAGATATTTGGCATGAATACATCAATATTCCTCGGTTACTGGTATACAAAATTATATTCAACACAGCACGCGGGGAATACACCTTAAACTTTGTCATGGCTGAGCCCTAAATAGGTATTTTTGAGACTATTCACATTTATCTTCCTCGCAAATAAAGTCCTCTCATGAGGTTTCATGTCTCACTTTTGGGGTTCTGGGGTGGAGGCACCACCTGCTCCAGCTTCTTGAACAGTATCTGATACCAGTTGTCCTGAAACTAATAAATTAATATATAATAATATACATATATATATATACAGACACGCAGAGAGAGAGAGAGAGATTTCCAAGGGTTTGAATCTACAAACCTTGAGGCTGGGGTTCAGATTGGTTTTCTCCAAGAGAGTCGGTCTCTGTCAGCTGTTGAGTAACAGCTGCTGCTTTCAACTGCTCTTTCGTAATCTTCAAGTAGTCTTCACTGGAGTATGCTTCGTTTGTGGATGGTGAACGATCTGCTGTTTCAGAAAAAATCACATCACCTCTATATTTTCCTTTAAAGAAGTAATTTTTTTGGAATTAAATACAATATCATTATAAAAAAACTATGAACAAGTGCATGCCACAACACTTCAAAAGAAGCAAAGATTATCTCTGATACCATTGTGAAACGAATGAACCAGCTCTGTTCACCATATATTAAGAAATAATAACTGAGAGAATACTTTTTACACTCTATCTTTAATGCCATAAACATTACAAGGAATGGCAAAGATATGAGTTTGGATGGCGCACTCCTTTCGTGATACTGAGTCAATTATAAAAACAGATTTCCAAACCCATCGGAACCCTGAGAGGGGGCTGGGCCTGAAAGATGAAACTGAGAATCAAAATAATCAGAAACTACTCAAACCAATCACCAGATGGTACAATTCCATCCCCATTATTCCAACTCGTAGGAGTCTGACAAAGAGGAGCTCAGAAAGTATGAAGGAGGTAGACACTTTCATCAAAGGATTCCTGACTCAATTTCACCGCGTCTACAATTTTCATCTTTTGAGAGATATATCCTGGGGTACTCCCAGAATATACTTTACCTGGGCACACCCCAAATTTATTATGGTTATACTTTTCCTCTCAATAATTATTCAAACACAATTTAGTACCTCAGACTTCGGCAAATCAATGTAGGTCACCCACCTTATATGGTGACATTGCCATGTGTAACCACACTTGCCACCAAGTAAAACCTACATCCCTTGTTGCCTCTCTCTCAATTAATGGGTGGAATTGCCATCTGTAACCACTACAGGAAGCAGAGCAAAAACCTTGTTTCCACCCCCCTCTCAATATTAGCATGCAGGGATTTTGTGTATGCTAGTATAATTCAAAACTACTTGCCTTGGGCGTCAACTTTTAAGTTTATATTTTTGAACAGAAACAAGTTACGCTGAAGTTCAACTAATTTGATCCAAAAATCATTATTAGTTCATAGAGTTGATGGATAAGGAACTTCATCTAAATTGATTTATAATGTAGTTCATATCTATTATAATCACTATGAGTGGCAATAACTCAAGAAGCCTCAAGGGGAAACTATTGCTGTTATACTACCTCCGTCTGGAAATGAGAGTCCTTAAAAGTTAAAACACTTTTTCTACGAATATTAAGGTTTGTATAGGACACTTGCAACAAAAGAAATAGGACTACTGTTTAAAAATGGAGGGAATAAATCAATATAACTCTCAAAGTTAGTGGTGGTTTGCTTAAAGAGTTAGTTGGTGTTTATCACTTTTATCATGGACCGGACAGTCAGTCAAAAAATATCTATCCTAAAATTAGAACTTAGATATTACCATCTCATAGAGGAAATAGTGATACTCAATAAAATAAACAATTGTACTTTGCCATAGGAATTGGAGAGTTCTCAATGTAAAACCAAGTATTATAACTTGCTCCTCGGCAATCTACCCCCAACTCCAACCCTACCCCCCCCCCCCCAACACTAAAACAATAGAACGAAATGAAAATCCAAGAAGACAAAGGTAAATCCTGCTTCTTCTTCAGATTAGACACTCTGCAATGGATGTTCTACAAATTGGATAATTCAGCACTTAATTGCAAAATTAGCAAACTGTAGAATAAGTGAATAACTCTGTAATGCAGTCAGATGAATCAGATTGATCTACTTATAGTTTCTTCCTAGCATCTATTGTCCACCAAACACCTATAAAATAGTGTTTTGCACATGATGCCTTAAGTCCTGAAGAGCATACTAACTTAGCAGTTAGCACACATAATATAGAGGTAAGAATCACAAATGAATTTAATGCAGTTCACTTGCTACTTTAAAGTCATAAGAATAAACTGATACAGATATGCGAAACACTTGCTCACTCACTAGGGTCAACCTTCATCTGAGAATCATCAGAGCTGTCAATTGTTGAAAAGCTTGAGTTTGTGTTGGTCGCGCTGGAGCTGTAATTGTTCTGCGTCGGACTCTGAACATCGTCAAGGCCAATCTCTCTTTCAAGTGTGCTCTTGAATTCCCTTGAAACATCCTTCAGAGATTAAAAGCAATGAAAAGGTCAGTATTAAGAACACTGGAACATTTTCCAACATGGTAAAAAGAAAACAATTAAATAAAAGTTGGAAATATTACCTGAAGTTCTTTAATCGTAGGTTGAAATGCGCGCAAAGTTTTCCCCAAATTCCGAGCAACCTGTGTTCAAATGACACCACTTGGCTAGTTAGCTTCCAATACACCAAAAGTTGGCAGTATTTCTCTACGGGGATTAATAGGAAAATCAAATTAGCTCATTTGTTTTATAGTATCTTTCGCTAGTCTTCAAAAAGGTTAGAAACAGTGGCAGACCAAGATTTTTCATTAGGGTGGGCAAAAATTCATGCACTATTTTGTTTCTTCAATTATAATCCAAGTTATTAATTAAAAAACTTCAACATAGTAGTTATGCTACATTGAATAACAAACATTTTCAGAAATTAAAGGGTCAACACTTCCATTAAAGGAAGAAGAATTAATCACCCAGCAAATAAAAGCTTGAACTAAAGCATGCTAAATAGTATAATCTAATTAAGCAAAGGCAAAATCTTATAGCTAATTCCTGGTTTCCTCAAACCTAATAATCTCATGGACTTCTAACTCTGATTGTAATTCTCAAAATTATACCAGGGAACTTATTTGACTAAATTACTATACTCAGTTTTAAACATTTCATCCATACTCCTTCCCATGTATAATGACTATTGACTACTTAATCCAAATCTCAGCAAAATCAAGGTCTATCCTCAATTCATGTTCTCGTGTATTAATATTATATGCAAAGTTAAATTACAGTATTCCAAAAATGTAGCAAATGTTACACAAACATCAAATGAAGGAAGAAGTCTTCACAAGGCTATAAGATGAATAGAATCTGCTACTTTGACTGACAACAAAACAACTTACCTCAGCAAGACCTTTCGGACCAAAAACCAACAAAGCCACAACTCCAATTACCAGAGCTTCAGGAGCCCCAACTCCAAAGAGAGATGCAAACACACCCTTGCCACTGTATTTTCTTTTCTTTTCTGAAAAGCCATCACTTCAAATTTCAAACAAAGACAATCATAGAATTGTTCTGCACGCCTTAAACGAGCATTTCAAAGGATTAACATATAACTCAAACATAAACTAATGCATATACATATGTACATATAGTATGTGTTTGCGTGTGCTAAATTTAGCAGGCAAGATTATAAAACTACCTAATTTTGCAGAATGATGTGAGATTGAGATACCCCAATTCCTCAGACCATTCCACTGAGAAAAAGAAGTAAGATCCAGTTGAGGAATCCATGGGGATAGACGAAAATTTGGGGTATTGTAACTTGAATTTACAGAAGTAGAGTGTGTGTAAAGGGTGGGTCTCCTAATTGATGGTGATGGTGATGGTGATGGTGATGGTGATTGACACGGATATGTAGGAGAATAAATTGCAGAAGCCATAGTTGTTGTCGTAGTGGCCATAATAGTTTTAGGGGAATTTGTAATCAGGGGTCTTTTATGGATATCATGAGTTATGATCCTGCTAAAAGAAACGACATAGTTTTGTGGAATGGTCCAAGAAGTGTGATGCCTAGCGTGTTTTCATATCCACACTGGACAAGCAAAAGGTAAGAGTTTGAGTTGCTTATTGGGCTAACAAGCCCATATATCATAAATACTAGATTTAATTAAAGAAGGCCATATCTATCCATTCCCAAATTTTGAGTATGGCTGATTTAGTTACAATTCAAAACTAATACATAATATATATATATATATATATATATATATATATATACTCTCCATTCACAAAAGACATTTAAAATAAAAACAACTCGTGCAATGAGTAGTATTTGTTATAAATATTAACTAAATTTTTAAATAAAAACAGGTTAAGCTTAAAATTAAAAATATATAAATTACCTTTACAAAATTAATAATAATCTTATATTTTAATGCTGGTGTAAATAAATTGAATCGAGTCGAGCTGAGTATTGAGTTGTTCACAAAATTTATTAAGTATAAAATAAGATTTGATTGAGACTCGTTAAGCTACTGAGTTGAGTACGATTTCAAAACTTTTTGAACGAATATGATCCGAATATTATTAGAAAATTATAATTTAAAGAGATTTGAATAATTTATCGAACTTTAAATTTTGTTCATAATTAAATCATTCATATTTCAAATCAATCTCGAATCAAATTTTTAATCGAACAAGTACGAATCGAGTCCAAACTATTTATTTATTTTATATTTTAGATGTTTACACACTATTTAGTATTTACTACAATTATTTGCAGTAACGTATCAATATCAACCACCACCTACTTGAACATGTGGTATGCCGGTCGAGCTTTTGTGTTGTAGGCCCCATCCAATTGTCAGCCACCTTTAGATTACGATCGGTTTCAAAGTTGAAAGAAAAAGTTGAGGTAAACAAAGGCTAGCATAATTTGGATTTTGACAACTTATCCGGAAGCATTAAACTGAATCTACTCAACTTCATACGTAAAGGGGTAATAAAGACTAAATTTATTATGAATACGTCATATTTACTTCTTTTTCGAATACATTATAAAAAATAAACAAATGTAGAATGGACACCCATCTATAAATTATCTTATTTTAAATTTTTTTTAATAGTATAATTATTTGTGTATAAATACACGGAGTAACAAAATCTCTATCTCTTTCTGTTTCAATAATCTAAAAATTAGAATGAATTTAAATCGTTATTGTACTTTTTTGTTCAAAATTAAATTAAATTTTATCATATTATTATAGATTTGTGAAGGAGTGAGCAAGAATAGACTGATCAAACCTCCATTATTTTCAAAAATCCGATTGTCCAAACAACCTCCTACGAGGGCAGGGCAGGGCAGGGCAGGGATAAAAGAAGATTATAACAAAATCAATCATCATCTCATTAAATGAGGACAACGCTACTCCCACTCCGCCTCACTTTCTTGCCATTAATAGACCCCGCCGTCATAATAATAATAATGGCACATAGTTAATTTCAAACCTCTACGAGGGTCATTATAGTCAATTACCGCACAACTAATTACCACCATTATCAACTAATCAACTTCCTGTCCGTCTTTATTACCACCATTATCAACTAATTACGTCTGGAGCTAGAGAGAGAAAGTTTTGGTTTCTTCGTTGATTGGCTTCACATTTAAATAAGTTCCACTGTTTCTTGTTTTGTTTTTCTCTCTGTGCCTTCTTTTCATTAATTGAATGTCTTCTTTTTTCGATTCAATTCCGACGTTAATATTGCCCTTGACATGTGATCGGGAATTACAGTCACGGTCGCCGGAGAAAGTTTGATTTGAGAGAACCGGTTTCTCTTTCTCCTATTTTTTTATTTATTATTGATCCAGATTCGATATTATGAGTAATTTATCGAATAACAGCGTTGAAACCGTGAACGCTGCGGCTACTGCTATAGTTACTGCTGAGAGTCGAGTCCAGCCAACTAGTGTTCAGGTATGTTAATTGCGTATGTCTTCATTTGTATTGGTTGATTGATTGATTTTTTTGAGGTTTTGTGTGTTGAATTATTGAATTTATATGAAATTTTTGATTCAGAAGTTGGGATGAATAGTCGCATGTCAGTTGCAAATGCAACTTGGTGCGACTTGATATAGGCCTTAGTTCTCCCCTTGAGTAGCTTGCTTTTCAAGGGTCAAAGAAACTAAGGTTTGTGTCGTTGTTTTTGCTTTTGTTTATCTTAATTTGATACAAATTTCTTGATAGTTGGGTTGTTTTGATGCTTGAATATGTAGATTTGATATCTACAACTTTTTGGAGATTGTGTATTAAGTGTATTAGTAATTTATTACTACTATGTTTTGCTAGTAGAAAGGTTTTTCAGTTAGAATTGTGTGGTCCATTGACTATAGAAAGAGGCTGCAACCTTTGTGGCACTTGTGTTGGAATTTTAAATATCAAAAGGAAAAAGTAAAAAAGAAAGAAACCAAAAGTTTGATTGACCTAAAAAAACAGTACTTTTTTTTTCCCAACTAGTTTTATATTGTTTTTTTTTTTGGGTTTTGATATTTACTGAATCGTTAATAAAGAAAGTGACTTTGTCATTCAGATGTTTAACTCCTCGAAGAAAAAATTCAGATGAACATTGGACCATTAATATGAGCATACAATCAAGAATTCTCAAATAGTGATATTACAGTAAATCAAGTGAATCAACTGGTTCTGATTAGTGAAAGGCTTCCACATTACTTTATCGTGAAAATTTTCAAATTAAATACATTGATATTTGAAACACTATGACCATTTTATACTCATGACTCAACTACATATATAGGTAATGCTGAACACAAGTGAGTATATTTTTACCCTTGTAGTACTTTGTAATGCTTTTTATGAATATTGGTAGGCTCACCATGGGGATTGTTTCTAAGTGCGGAGTTACTAGAAATACCATTGTTTGTTAGCTCTTAGAGCATCCAAGGTCAGAACACTCGTGCTTGTACTTTATATGTGGAAGATTAGCTATAAAGCTCCAAAGAAAGACGAATTGTAGACTTTTGTGGTTAAAAGCTTGTATAGTATGAGTTGAGACATACCCATTACTTGCCCCAGGGCAAATAGATCTACAGAGTGGGTGAAGTTTTTCAATTCTTTATCCCTGTAGCAAGTGGAGGGAACTCAGAGGCCTAAGCCTGAATTTAGCTTTTATCGTATGACTAGTGAACTACCCAAACAGCATGCAACTTGGGAGGCTTGTTTAACTTCGATCACCAGCTTAATAACCCACACTCAAGCTTGGTTACTTGGAGAAGTGAAAGTATCCATTTATCTCATTAAGGCTTGTCTTACAAATATTGCTGGAATTGGACTTTCAGTATCACTCAATATTTAGCTTCTTTTAAGGACCGAGACAAAACAAGATACTCACTATTACTTAGTTATGACTCATTATTTGGTTCATCAATGACCCTAACGAAGTGACGAATTTTAAATTCATGAGAAGCCAAGAATAAGCAACTCCTACTATAGTCTTCTTGACATTTTTTAGTTTAGCTATACGTAATTTCATGAGTGTCATCCTTGCAAACTTACCCGTGAAGACAGTTGAAATTAGGTTAAAAAATTATATAAAGAAAGTGAGACATAACAAGGACTTGAATGAGGATCATAAGTGTCTTATATTTGCATGGGTGAAGGTACAACTTCTGGATGCGTGAAACACAGAGGGTATTGATTAATAGAAATGATTAAGCTTGTGTACAACATATAAGATTGGTTGCATCCCATAGGCACTTATTACTACAATTTTACTTCCTAGATTATGAAATGGAAAACTGTTGGGTATTGCTAGGTGCATAAATAAGCTAAATATTGGACAAAACTATGCAATTGATGCTCTAGCAGTCATATTCAGCTATTTCCAAGCTTGATTAATCTGAAACTGTCAAGCTTCAACTGATGTCTGCAGAATCAATGCATTTAGTTGATAAATTAGCAGACAAAAGGCAACCTGGTTTCAATGAGTGTGTTTTTAGATGCTATAATAGAACATAAGAAGAAACTAGTAGGATGCTAGCAGGTGTAGTTTATGGGATTGGGAAATGTGAGACCATCTGTAAGATATAATTTACATGGCTTGTAAACCATACCTATACAAGTGATACTTAAACAAAATGTGTATTACAGTATCAATGTTTCATTACACTCTTTGGGTAGGGTATATTTGTGTTTTTTCTAACTTTTGATTGTATTTAATATGACACAAGTTTTACCTATGAGTGTTGCAGTCTCTTAGTGCATATAATAAACTCAGGTTATGTTCCTGAGCATGTTCTTGTGCTAGCTACTAATCGTCACAGCAGCATGACAAAGTATCCCTATTATTAGGCAGGCGGAATATGATATAAAGTTTCAAGCAAGTATCTTTAGTGGTAATTACAATATCTCTTTTAGAATTCTCTCAGCAATGGATGATTGTCTTTTGCTAACTATTTTTTGAAAAGTGCAACCCTTGATTATATTTTGTTTCCTGTGTAGATGATAGAGATTTGAGGGTCTTACTAGCTAGATAAGCAAGTTGTCCTAGTAATTTACAGTAATTCTTTGATTTTGATTTCAGAAGACAAGATGGGGAAGCTGCTGGAGTCTATACTGGTGTTTCGGGTCTTATAAGCACAGCAAACGAATTGGTCATGCTACCCTTGTTCCTGAAGCAACAGCGCCTAGAGCTGCAGCCCCTGTTTCCGAATCTCTGAATCACTCATCCACCGTAGTACTTCCCTTTATTGCTCCTCCCTCTTCTCCCGCATCTTTTCTCCAATCAGATCCTCCCTCTGCCATCCAATCACCAGCTGGATTACTTTCCCGAACGTCTCTCTCTGTCAATGCCTACTCTTCAGGTGAGACTTCCTCTATTTTCACCATCGGTCCCTATACTTACGAAACTCAGTTAGTTTCACCACCCGTATTTTCTACCTTCACCACTGAACCATCTACTGCTTCTTTCACTCCCCCTCCTGAACCTGTGCAATTGACAACACCTTCATCACCTGAAGTGCCTTTCGCTCAGCTTTTGGCATCATCTCTAGCCCGCACTAGAAGGGACAATGGGACAAGTCAAGAGCTCTCATTATCACAGTATGAGTTCCAGCCTTATTACCCTGGAAGCCCAGGTGGCTACCTTATATCACCGGGCTCAACAATTCCTAATTCTGGCACATCTTCACCTTTCCCTGATAAGCAACCAATTATAGAGTTTCGTGTGGGTGAAACTCCAAAATTCCTTGGGTATGAATATTTTTCCTCTCACAAGTGGGGTTCAAGGTTAGATTCTGGTTCATTGACGCAAAATGGTTTGGGTTCAAGGTTAGGTTCTGGCTCATTGATGCCAAATGACGGTGTTTCAAGGTTAGGCTCCGGTTCTTTGACACCAAACGGTTGGGGTTCTAGGCTAGGTTCCGGTTCAATGACACCAACTGGTGGAGAGCCCGTCTCTAGAGACAATTTACTTATGGAGAGCCAAATTTCTGAGGTGGCATCACTTGCCAACTCAGACAATGGATCTCAGGATGAAGAAGTTATTATTGGTCGTAGAGTCTCATTTGAGTTGCCCAGTGAGGATGTTCCAAAATGTGTGGAAAAGGATCTCAACTCATCATCACTTGAAACTGTATCGGAGTTTCAACAGGTGGTGACAGCTCAAGGCAGTGGCGTAAACAACATGATATTAGACAAAGCATTGAATTATTGTGATTGTGAAGGGGATACTGAAGCTGTCGTCATGCCTGGGAAAGCTATAGGAGACGGCCAAGAGAAGCAGTCATGTCAGTGTAAGCAGCATCACTCCAGCACACTTGGGTCCGGCAAAGAATTCAATTTTGACAAGCCTACTATTGGGTGTGAGTGGTGGAGCAGTGAGAAGGTTGTTGGAAAGGAGGGGCCCAAAAACAATTGGACTTTCTTCCCAGTGCTGCAGCCAGAGGTGAGCTGAGTCCAAAACATACAATGCATGCTTCGCTTAGAATTGGATTGATAGAATTGAACGAACATATGCAATCAAGTTGAAGTGGAAGTAATGCAATTTTGGAGGTAGAGAGAGGTCATAAACTTTGCCTGCAGCACTACTTAGCTTCGCAATCCAAGGGCAGTTTCTAAAACCCATTTTACTAGTTTCCTTCAATATATTCTTTCTTGACGTGTATACTGTAAAATAGATGCGCTTATAGATTATTTTTATATATATATATTGTAAAAGCCTATTCATATGTAGTACTAGTATATGGTGAAGAATAAATCTAAACATGTTGTTATTGGGAAAGCACCAAAAGAAAAAGAAGACCATGAGAGAGTGAATAAATGAGAAGAAAGCTTCTGAATGAGTAAATCGACAAGGTAGTGGTAGTAGTAGTAGTAGTAGTAGGTTGGTAGAACTTGCAACCTGGGAAGGCGTTACTTGGGGAACTACTTAATGCCATTGGGTTCAAAATTAGTACTACTACACTTGTGAAAGAGTATATGATACGGGGAAGGCTTTACTTGGGGAACAGCTTAATAATAATTGCCATTGGATTCAAAATTAATACTACTACTAGTTTATGATGGGTTGGGGGGGCGTACGGTGCAATTGTACCGGACTAACGTCCGGTACACAGTGTAATTTTTTTTTTTTTTTTTTTTTTTTGGTTTTTTTTTTCTACAATTATGAGAAAAAAAAATAAAAAATAATAGAGCAAGTTTGAACAAAAAACTGTAAAAGGAAGTATGTTTTTTATTGAAAAAACACTGTAAACAGTTTACAGTGTTTTTTCAATAAAAAACATACTTCCTTTTACAGTTTTTTGTTCAAACTTGCTCTATTATTTTTTATTTTTTTTTCTCATAATTGTAGAAAAAAAAAACCAAAAAAAAAAAAAAAAAATAGGGGCACCGGACGTACCGGTCAATAAGGCACCGGACGCCCCCCCCCCCCCCCCCCCCCCAATCTGTTTATGATACGGGGGAAGGCTTTACTTGGGGAACAACCTAATAATAATTGCCATTGGGTTCAAAATTACTTGGGAAAGAGTTTATGACGAGAAGCAGCCTACTTAAATGATTGCTCATCAATTGCTGCTATTAAATTATGAGCTCTCATGAGTTCACTTATTTGTACTACTACTAGTGTATTTTAAATAACTAAAATTCAATGTCCAATTTTCATCAATTTTATTCACCAGACATTTATTTTGTCACTTGTCAATAATTTTAATTTAGTTTGCCCCATCATCCATCATATGGCTTGGACCTCTCTCCATTCTATTCTATACTTAATTGAGCAACGAGGAGAGATGACTAAATTGTGGGGTCCAGTCAAAATTAGTACTACTAGTATTGATTAAAAAAAAAGTTATTATTTAATGTTAATACAAACAAACTACAGTCTTGAAAGTATTAGTATTAATTATTATATATATTTTGTATTTTTAAATTTAAGTGAAACTATATCAATCACCGGGCTTTTTTCGTTTTAGTGTTTTTAGCAGTTTTATGACATTTCAATTTAAGAATATTTTGAATTAATTTTAGTAATGTATATAAACCTAAAAATGTTGAATACAGAAAAATCTAATTCCAACTAATTTTTTGCCGATTCAAGACCCCATTTGGTACCTACAGAAGAAATTCATGCCCACTATTAAAAAATTAATAACCTTAAAATGAATAAATAAAGGGGGACATTATTTCTACATATAATTTTAATATTTTTGAATTTATGAGAGGAACACTTGTAAAATTATATATGAAAATATAATTTTCTTAAATAAAGTTAAAAACTCATGATTATGCTCACGACATATCATTAGAAGTTGTCTCTTGAAAGCGGAATCACATTAAATTTTTTGAAAAGTTGCTTGATGATTGAACCATGGACTTTTTAATGATTAAAGAAGTTTATTTTATTTTTGTAAAACTATACTCCCCTGCTGATATTCAAAATACAAATTTAACACAAATTAAGAAAACTAAAATCAAAGAGAGACTATGAAATAAATATCAATTTTGTTAATGGGAATCCATGCAGGTACACTAAAATTTTTTTGTCTATTTTAAACTTAGTGAACCCCACTTTCGTATGCTCTTAAGAATAAGTTAGTCTTTATCTTTATATACTTATATTTGAAGATATTATTTGAGGACAGAGAGAGTATATAAATTAATTTGTCAAATAATTGAATTTTTAAATAATTATGAAAAAATCTAAAACTTAATTATATAAATTAGTTTAATTTTAAATATAGAACTATATATATATATATAGAACTAGGATCAGGTCCGGGAGTCCGGACCTAATTAAAATACAGACCAATTTTATTTTTTTAAAACAACTAAAAAAAATATGAACGTCCGGATAGGAACCGGACCCATATATATATATATGGCTTGAAAATAATTCTCATTATTGTTTGGGTCCTCGTATTTTTAAAAAGTGGTCCGGTTTTACCCATTAATTCAAACAGTAGCCAAAAACAAACAAACTGTACATGCCGATAAGAACTTTTTTGGTTCGCCCCTTTTTTCGCTATTATTCAAAGGTTAAATTTAACTCTAAAGTGGAGTACTTTTTTTGGTTCAGGTGAGTTCATGCAGTAGTATTTAATGTTGGTTCTGTCTTTTTCCAATTCTTTTAGTCGCATTTAAAAATTTTAAAATATTAATTTGGGTCTTCTTGGACTAAATTGCAAATCTAACCCTCTTATTTGTCATGTTTTTGTTAAACTGTTCCTTAAACTTTTTTTTAGAATAACTGTTCCTCATAGGTGCGTTAGTCATGTAAATGTGTTCCTTCAGTGTTCCATAGACTTTTTTTTTTTGCATAACTGTTCCTCATAGATACGTTAATCATGAAAATGTGTTCCTCTAATTTTTTTATCCTATTAAATTTGATTTTCTCTCTCCTCTCTCCTCCCTCATTTTTTTTATTTTTTATTTTTAAAATATATGTAAAAAGTATAATCTTCTTCTTCTTTTTTTTATTTATTTATTTATTTTTATATTGACATTTTGAATTCAATATAAATATCTTTAAATTCAAAATTAGTATAAATTAATTGTTTTTAAACAATATAACTACCAAAATTATAAACTTTACTATTTTTTATTTTATCTAAATGACACTAATAAAAAAATAGTAAGGTTTATATAAACTAGTATTTATTTTTATTTTTATTAATTATATTTTTTCATACTGTTATTAGTACCATTTAGATAAAATAAAAAATAGTAAGATTTATAATTTTAAAAATTATATTGTCTGAAATTAATTAATTTATACTAATTTTGAATTTAGAGATATTTCATATTAAATTCAAAATGATAATATAAAAATAAGCAATTAAAAAGAATAATAAGAATATACTTTTTACACAAATTTTAAAAATAAAAAATAAAAAAAATGAGGAGAGGAGAGGAGAGAGAAAATCAATTTTTAATAAGTGAAAAAAATTGAAGAAACACATTTGCATGACTAACGCATATATGAGGAACACTTGTGCTAAAAAAATTTGGCGAAAATTGGAGGAACATTTTTGCATGATTAACGCATCTATAATGCTAAAAAAAATTTAAATAACAGTTTAGCAAAAACATAATAAATAGGAGGATCAGATTTATAATTTTGTCCGTCTTCTTGGTTGCTTTTAATTTAGTTGAAGACTTCACTGAAAACGGTTTTTAAATACAGTAGCTTTTCTCGAATGATATTCATTTCGTTACTATTCGATGATGATGGGCATGAAGGTGTTTGAATCTAGTTCCAGCTGGAATTTAGGGTGAACTGAATCATATGTTTGTTTTATTCTTTGAATCTGAGTGATGATCTGACTTTCTAGTTTCATGGATTTTCCACTTATGGGTATGATTGCTGTTACTTTTAGAAGAATTGTGATTTATTCAAAGCTATACATAGAAATAAATTTTATAATTGAATGTGGTCACTGTTCATTCTATTTGCAGTTTGCACCCTATATTTTGTTTTTGACTCTTTAGGGTTATCTGAATTGCACAAAACTGTCTTGAATTTTGCATCAGTTTTGATATTTAATTTTTGTCTATTTCAGGGAATTTCTTATTTTCTTTCTGAAATTTCTATGGACCAGCAAGGGATTATATGTAAATTTTTAGTTTCATGTTAGTACAAGGCTTTTAGGTTTCACAAAGTTGAAAGCATGGCAATGACTCCTACTGTAAAAGTGGTTCTAGGCTCAATTGCCTTTGCTATCTTCTGGGTATTGGCAGTTTTTCCGAATGTGCCTTTCATGCCAATTGGAAGAACAGCAGGGTCCCTCCTAGGGGCTATGCTCATGGTTATTTTCAGAGTCATAACTCCAGATCAAGCATATGCTGCTATTGATCTTCCAATCCTTGGTCTGCTTTTTGGGACAATGGTTGTTAGTGTATATCTAGAAAGAGCAGACATGTTTAAATACTTGGGTAAATTGCTATCGTGGAAAAGTAGGGGAGCCAAGGACTTGCTTTGTCGACTCTGTTTAATTTCTGCTGTTTCTAGTGCTCTTTTCACAAATGATACCTCCTGCGTTGTGTTGACCGAGTTTGTCCTGAAAATTGCTCGGCAGCAGAACCTTCCACCTCACCCTTTCCTATTAGCCCTTGCCTCAAGTGCAAATATTGGGTCTTCAGCAACTCCAATTGGGAACCCTCAAAATCTGGTTATAGCCGTTCAGAGTAAGATTACTTTCGGGGAGTTCTTAACTGGAATTCTCCCCGCAATGCTTGTGGGAGTTTTTGTGAATGCTTTAATTCTTTTATGTATGTATTGGAAGTTGTTATCTGGACAAAAGGATGTAGAAGATGCTTCCATTGAAGTTGTTGCCGAGGAAGATGTGGTTTCTCATCGTTTTTCTCCGGCAACAATGTCACATCATAGCTCCTTAAACTCTCAAGAATTGGGCTATACATTAGAATCTTCGAATATCCACATCTCTCCTAATGCAAATGGGAACATTGGTCTTAGTGATACTCTTAGGAACCGTATAACTGCAAGTGAGAATGATAGCAATAAAAGCTTAAGTGGAGAAATTCTGTCTAAAGATATGAGAACTGATGAGTTTTCTCAAAGAAAGGAAGAAAATTCCCTTTCTTCAGGTAGGGTTTCATCTGTTACTGGGTTACCAAATGATTCTGTCAAGTCTTTGGAAGAGAAGGAAGGGTTGACTACTAGATGGAAAAGAATTTTATGGAAGTCCTGTGTTTATCTTGTTACCACTGGAATGCTGGTTTCTTTGCTTATGGGGTTGAATATGTCATGGACTGCGATTACAGCTGCACTTGCTCTTGTGGTTCTTGATTTTAAGGATGCACGGCCATCTTTAGAAAAGGTACTCTAACTAGTATATTTGTAATATTTCCACTCCTTGGTGAGACGCAGATCTTGTTTTCAAATTTTAGTAGTCAAGTTTACAAACCATGTGTTCTTGTTGTCCTATGTAAAAAATATTAATAATGTTTTTCTTTTATATCCAGGTATCTTATTCGCTCTTAATATTCTTCTGCGGAATGTTTATCACTGTTGATGGCTTTAACAAAACTGGAATTCCAAGCACTGTATGGGAATTCATGGAGCCTTATGCACAGATTGATCATACTAGTGGGGTAGCAATTCTTGCCCTTGTCATACTTGTTCTCTCAAATTTGGCCTCAAATGTACCAACTGGTAAGTGGATCTACTTGTCTTGTTTTAATATTTACTTTTATCCTTCAACTTTTGTTATATTATGCTTGGTAAAATTCTACCTTTACTCTAAGGAGCTTGTCCGAATTTACTACTATTAAATAAATTGTAATATAGTTTGTGAATAAATATCTAAAGCAGATGCTGGTTCTCTAACAAGAGGTGTGTGCATTTAGTGCACTGAAAGATTTGAAATTTGAAAATGTAAAATATGGTACAGATTGGAACCTATGTAAATGAATCACCTTTATGATTTAAGAATGTTTGGAACTTAACAGGGGAGATGCTTTTTATCTATATGAAACAAAATGCTTTAAAGTTGACACCATTATTGTAGTGGTGATTCATTTGATATACCAATTAATACTTGAGTTAACTTGTTATAGTACTCCCTTATTTAGTCTTTACAACATACAGTTCCTTAGTTTAAACCATGTTATCAAATGTAACCTAGAGATGAGAGGGAAAACATGTAACGTCCCCGAGAAAAGAAAATCTTGAAAAAATGTATTTGCATGCTTCCTCTTGGAAATAATCCTAACATATCTACATGGTTTCAGTCCTGTTGCTTGGAGGACACGTGGCAGCGTCAGCGGCTGCTATATCCCCAGCAAATGAGAAAAAAGTGTGGCTCATCTTGGCTTGGACCAGCACTGTTGCAGGGAACCTCTCATTATTGGGATCAGCCGCAAACTTGATTGTTTGTGAACAGGCTCGACGTGCTCAACATCTCGGGTACAATCTATCTTTCTGGAGCCATCTCAAATTTGGACTTCCATCCACTCTAGTTGTTACAGCTATTGGCTTGATGCTTATAAGGGGATGACAACAGTTTTCCTTGAGATGCACAGTTTTCCTTGGATCCCATTTAGTTATTTATATAAGAATTGTTTGAATTAAATTAGAAGAACCCAAGTACTTTAAATCAGTGATTTCATAGGTCATATTGATGTTCTTCCATTTTTATTTTTTTTTGTGTAAAACAAGGAACCTTCACCCTTAATCAAATTTGTATTAAATGTTATTGATTACTTGTTTGTTTGATGTCAAAACACCCAACTAGACCGGCTCACAAAGAATTCTGTGAATTGTGAAGGCCCAAGAGTGACAGTACTATGGGTTGGAAAGATGATCTAATACTGTAATATAGTAAAAATTTTAATCTAATTATTTAAATAGTAAAATTTTTAATCTAATTGTTTAAATAATTTTAGACAAAATAAATATAATATGTGATTATTTAAAATTATGTAATGAATAATCTTATTCAAAATAAATATGTATATATAGTAGATATTATTGTTCTGAATTAGGTCACACCAGAAAGTACATAAACGCGTGGGAAGTTTGAGGCCGGGCGACCGAAATATATTAGAAATGCAATGCCCAAAAGTGGGCTAAGTGCATAAAACTGCTTTGAAACATTGCATTCATAATAGCGGTAATTTTATAGCATAAAGTTGTCAGCCATGTTAGCAAACATTAAAAAAATATTAATAAATAAAATATAAAAAGAGAGAGAGACGTAATAGCATAATACTCCCTCCGTTCCAAATTAATTGTTCAGTTTTGACTTTTTTAAGTCAAATTGACTATTTTTAGAATTAATAATTAAGCATATATAAATATATTTATTAAATTATAAAAATTAGGATTATTAATAAATTGTATATACTTTCTTTTGATTATAATCTCTTCACCTATATTTTAGCAAAAATAGTAAAAAAAATAGTTTTAAAAATGGTCAATTTGACTTTAAAAAGACAAAATTGAGCAATTAATTTGGCACGGAGGGAGTAGTAAGTAACAGTAATATAATAAGTACTATATAAAAGTATACTAGTATGTATCAGTACATAATAGTAAATATAACAGAGTATAATAGTGAGTATTTAGTACATAACAGTATAATAATAAATATAATAGAGTACATAAAATAGCAACATAGTTCGCTAATAATACTGGCGAACGAACGGACCAACACAGCCGAACAATAGCAACACAACACAAACAAACCAGCACAAAGGCGAACTACTGGACATCAATTTTACCATTTAGCTTTATCTGGATTAGGACCATATATTTTGTCAGTGTTTGCAGCATTGCATATGATTTTGGCTATTGACCTGTGTTTTTATTGGTTTGCTAACTTGGGGGTATAGTGATGAAGAAAATTATTTTAACCTATCCGATAGAATTTCTAGCGGACGGCGTGTCCAAGTTTATGATCACAACCGTTGTTTATCCTAATGAAAGGTATGGATGAATTTGCACATTTTTGATCCGTAACAAATAGATGTTATGAATCATTCCCTATATATAGTACGAATCTAAAATATATTTCTTAAATAACATACTCTCTTAAGTATTATATATTTATTAAAATTACGGCGTTTTAAAAATTATTTTAAAAAACAAGTGGAGCTGAGTTACATTTTTTGTAAATAAAAGAAAAGCAAGTGGGACCACTCTCTTTTAATATTATTTTATTTTAATAAAATACCTAAAACGACGTCGTTTTAATAAAAATATACTCCCTCCGTCCCAAATTAATTGCTCAGTTTTGACTTTTTAAAGTCAAATTGACCATTTTTAAAACTAATTTTTTTACTTTTTTTGCTAAAATAAAGGTGAAGAGATTATAACCAAAAGAAAGTATATACAATTTATTACTAATCCTAATTTTTATAATTTTAAAAATATAATTATATATGCTTAATTATTAATTCTAAAAATAGTCAATTTGACTTAAAAAGGTCAAAATTGAGCAGTTAATTTGGGACGGAGGGAGTAATATTTAAGAGAGAGATGTTATTTAAAAGGAATACTTTAGATCATTTATGTATATATATCTATATAATAAAACACAACCTATTTTGAATTTTTCATTTGACAAAGCACAAGGACGGTTCACATTCATTTTAACTTAATTCTTCCAACTTAATTTAAATGTTCATATTTCTTCCCGCCCAAATCAAATTTACTCCAACACCCTACTCTCTCTCATGTTCACAAACAAGATCTTTCTCTCTCCTATCTTCTTCACACACAAACAAATAATAATTATAATAGTACTAATAATAATAATAATAATAATAATAGTAATAATAATAATAGATATTATTATAATAGTACTACTAATAATAATTATTATTATTATTATAAAAATAATTATATCTATATAATAAAATAGAACTAAATTTGAATATTCCATTTGACAAACCACAAGAATAGTTCAAATTTCATCTCAATTCTCCCAACTTAATCTAAATGCTCACATTTTATCTCACACTAATTTTTTTCGCACAAATCAAATTCACCACTAAAAATTCTCACCCAAATCAAATAACTATAATAATAACAATAATGATAATAATTATAATAATAGTAGTAATAATAAAAATAATAATAACAATAATAATTATTATAATTATAATAGTAATAATAATAATACTAATAATGATAATAATAGTAGTAATAATTTTAATAATAATAATTTATTAATATAGTTATAATAATAATAGTAATAATTTTAATAATAATAATAGTAATTATAATAATATTAATATTAATAACAAAAATAATAACAATAGTAATTATATTATTATTATAATATTATAATAATTATAATAGTAATTATTATTATTATAACTATAATAGTAATAATAATAATAGTAATAATTATGATAATAGTAATAATAATAACAATAATAATAATAATAATAATAATAATAACAACAACAATGACAACAACAACAATAATAATAATAATAAAACACAACCCATTTTGAATTTTTCATTTGACAAAGCACAAGGACGGTTCAGATTCATTTTAACTTAATTCTTCCAACTTAATCTAAAGTTTCATATTTCTTCCCGCTCAAATCAAATTCACTCCTACACCTAAGGCTGTAAAATGAGCAAACAGTTCGGGCTCGATTCGTACTCGCTCGACTAAAAGTTCAATTCGAGCTCGACTCGAAATCTAAATAAGTCAAATATGAGCACATTTTAAAGTTCGATAAATTACTCGAACCTTCTCAAATTGTAATTTTCTAATTATATTCGGATCATATTCGTTGAAAAAGTTAAAATTGTTCGGGCTTGATTCGAAATCGTGCTCGACTCGGTAGCTAAATGAGCCTCAATCAAACCTTATTTTATACTCGATAAATTTTGTGAACCAAATCTGAGCAACTCAATATTCGGATCGACTCGGTTCGTTCACACCATTACCTACACCATACTCTCTCTCATGTTCACAAACAAGATCTTTATCTCTCCTATTTTCTTCACACACAAACAAATAATAATTATAATAGTACTACTACTACTAATAATAATAATAGTAGTAGTAGTAGTAGTAATAATAATAATAATAATATTATTATTATTATAATAATACTAATAATAATAATTATTATTATTATAAAATAATTATATCTATATAATAAAACAAAACCCAATTTAAATATTCCATTTGACAAACCACAAGAATGGTTCAAATTTCATCTCAATTCTCCCAACTTAATCTAAATACTCACATTTTATCTCACACTAATTTTTTCGCACAAATCAAATTCACCCCTAAAAATTCCCACCCAAATCAAATAACTATAATAATAACAATAATGATAATAATTATAATAATAGTAGTAATAATAAAAATAAAAATAATAATAAAAATAATAATTATTATGATTATAATAGTAATAATAATAATACTAATAATGATAATAATAGTAATAATTTTAATAATAATAATTTGTTAATATAATTATAATAATAATAGTAATAATTTTAATAATAAAAGTAATTATAATAATATTAATATTAATAACAAAAATAATAACAATAATAATTATATTATTATTATAATATTATAATAATTATAATAGTAATTATTATTATTATAACTATAATAGTAATAATAATAATAGTAATAATTATGATAATAGTAATAATAATAACAACAATAATAATAATAACAACAACAACAATGACAACAACAACAACAACAACAACAACAACAATAATAATAATAATAATAATTGTTATTATGGTGGTGTGGTGAATTATGAAAATTGTTATTGATGATTTTTAAGTTTTGTAAACAGATTTAGATTTTTATGGATATCTATTTTTAAAGAAAAATTAATTATTGTGGAGGTTTGGTGAATTATGACAATTGTTATATCTGATTGTATGTTATTTTAGGTTACAAAATATCTTTAGGTAATGTAGTATTTTTCAAATTTTAATTTAATTTTTCGTTACGTCGTGCCTTTAGGCACAGGCAATTACTAGTATCTATATAATAAAACAGAACTCAATTTGAATATTTCATTTGACAAACCACAAGAATGGTTCAAATTTCATCTAAATTCTCCCAACTTAATCTAAATGCTCACATTTTATCTCACACTAATTTTTTTCGCACAAATCAAATCTCGCACGGACAATTACTAGTATATATATATATATATATATATATATATATATATATATTAAGACAAAATATGTAGATGTTGTTCCCTTTCTATCTTATACCACACACTAGAACTTCTTAAATAATATAGTCCAGATATACTTTTTTATTTTAATACAATTTTTGTCCTAAATTATAAAATTAAGTTTGATGTTTAAAATTAAAACTTTACTAAATCTTAATTCATTCAATTTTAAATATTATAAAAAATCTAAATAAATTATCAATTATAATATTTATTGTTTTGAAAATAAGAATAAATTATATTTTGTTATTAAACACTCTTATTAGAACACCAAAAATTAAACTATCAATATAATTTATTAATAATTATACTGATAGTTTCGTATTTCTAAGAATTTAAATAATAATTTTGTTATTAAATGTAAGACCCCAACTTATTATAAATAAATTAAATTTTTCTCTATTCATTATTCTAAATTAATAAGGGTTAATTTTATATAATGCTTTGGTTATGGGTGAAATGTGCAAAGTTTATAAAATAAGCAAGTGGTTATGGAATATTTTTTTTTGTCAAGAATCTCCGTACGACGGCGCAGTCATTTGTGGGCCCCATAACGAAAAATAGTTGGATGAAAGAAAACGACAAAGATTGAGTTTTATAAATAACGACGTAAATTGTTACCGTTAACACTGTTGGGTTACCTGGTGGTTAAAATACAGTAATATGCGTGGTTGCAAAGTAGCACACGGTATTGCACAGTATTGTTGAATTATTGATTCGTACGTAAGAAGGCACTACTCAATAATTGTTACAATAATTACTGTTCATTATTTTATTTTATTGATTCAATAATTGCTGCATTGATATTTATATTATTATTGTTTCAATAATTATCACTGCACAGTTGTGACGCCCCCAAAATTAGATATACATCACCCAGCTTTGGTCGCCAGATACATGGTACAGAATTTAAATACAACTGTCGTTTACAATACGACAAAACATAAGCTGTGAGTTTGAATACAAATATTATCTACTAGAGATTATACAAACTCAAAAGGAGTCCTCATTATTACAATTATTATCACACTATTTTACAGAATAGTGAGGACTACTAATGCTATCCTCTGGACCTTTACTCCATTCCCCGACTCGTCCCAGCTATATTCTCATTTCCTGAAGAGAACAGTGAAAGAAAATGGTGAGCTCAACTAGCCCAGTAAGAAATATTATGACTAAGATAATGCAGAATAAATTATCATTAGCCTTCAACAGTGTTAAACTGATAAAATATAATAAACATCAAGTTTAACCGCAGCAGAACAAACAATCCATTAAAAGAGTCAAGTAGAAAATAAAATCTACTATCTTTTATGATTTAAAAAGTTTTTCATCACTTTTATCGTTGAGACTCAGCTTTATAAATAATCCACATCATTCCCTGCACTACGGCCAAGGATATTCATTAGGGTCACGACCACAAATTTCATGCACTACGGGCCAAGGATATTTGTGTATTCATCAATGGTCATGATCATGCCAACAACTGTCCATCAATGCACTACGGGCCAATGAGGACTTTTACCACATCACTCGTAACATTACGGTCATGATTACACCGAATAATCCATGTCCATCAATGCATAGTGTTGCATTGTGTTTTGCATAGTAAAAATCTTTTTATATAAATAGAATATATTATATTTTATTTAAAAGATTTTTCTTTAAATATGGACCGTCAGATTAAAGTAAATCAATCTGGACCATTCATGGATTAGTTACTATGCATTCCATTTTTCTATAAATAGAAGCTCATTCCTTCATTATTTTCTGACGAATTCACTGAACTCTAGAGAGAGAAACTATAGAGAGATAGAAGAAAAATTTTTTGCTACTTAACTTTTCTTTTCCTATATCCAGTTTCTGTTACGGTAAGGGGTGTTATTCTTTCTTATTCATGAAGAGAACTGTTGTTATTCCATTTCTTATTATTCTGTTGGAATAACCTGTATACGCGGTCTACCCTATACATGGTGACATTCTTCTATTATTCTGTTGGAACATCCTGTCTGTGTGTTTTACACCGGACCTGGTTCCGTCTTTATTATTCCGTTGGAACATCCTGTCGGTGCAAATTTTGCCTGACCTGATTCCGTTATTATTATTCTGTTGGAATAACCTGTCTATGCGAAGTACCGCATGCATGGTGATTTCTTTTGTTATTCCATTCTTTATTATACTCAGTTGGTTAAAGTTTTGACTTCTATACTCCATGAAATTAGTAGAATATCTTTGATATTTGCGCTTCATCCAGTATCTTTTCAAAGAAATATTCTTCTGATCATTCTTGAATTTTACCCCACAAAACAATACCTTATTGACAATTTAGACGTTATTGGTTTTTGGACAAATTAATTCTTGAACTTGTTTTATTGAATTCTTATATCATTGTCATCATCCTCATGTTTGTATTTTTTTTGAAAGTCATCTGTGGCCTGTAGTGCATGGATGGACTTGGTATGATTATGATCAGGGATTATTCGGTGTAATCATGACCGTAGTGTTACAAATGATGCGGTAAAAGTCCTCATTGGCCCGTACTGCATTGATGGACAGTTGTTGGCATGATCATGACCATTGATGAATACACAAATGTCCTTGGCCCGTAGTGCATGGAATTTGTGGTCGTGACCCTAATAAATATCCTTTGCCGTAGTGCAGGGATGATGTGGTTTATTTATTAAGCTGAGTCTCAGCAATAAAAGCGATGAAAAACTTTTTAAATCATAAAAGATAGTAGATTCTATTCTCTACTTGACTCTTTTAATGGATTGCTTGGTCCGCTGCTGTTAAACTTGATGTTATTATATTTTATCAGTTTAATACTGTTGAAGGCTAACGATAATTTATTTTGCATTATCTTAGTCATAATATTTCTTACTGGGCTAGTCGAGCTCACCATCTCTTTCACTGTTCTCTTCAGGAAATGAGAACATAGCAGGGACTAGTCGGGGAACGGAGTGAGGGTCCAGAGGATAGCATTAGTAGTCCTCACTATTCTGTGAAATAGTGTATTAATAATTGTAATGAGGACTCTTTTTGAGTTTGTATAATCTCTAGTAGACAATAATTGTATTCAAACTCACAGTTATGTTTTGTCGTATTGTATAAGACAGTTGTATTAATAAGTTGTATTTGAATTATGTACCATGTATCTGACGACCCAAGATGGGTGATGTATACCTAATTTTGGGGGCGTCACAGGCAGCGATGTCCATGATGGAACTATCCCCTTACGATGATCATCGGTATCACGAACGCACGTTATTACTGAACCGGTATTTCGTTTTATGGCTTGAGCTTCAGTAGTTAAAGGCGATTCAGTTGGTACTTCTTTAGAGGTCGGTGAAGATAAACCCTTTACGTTGCTATTTGATGTTCATCAGATGGACTTCGATAAACCGTATTTTGGGCCTTCATTGTTCTTATTATAATTCCTTTTGTCCTGAACCGATGCCTTTTATAGTTTCCTATTAAACCTCCTGTTTAATAAAAAACTAGGGGGCAGTGTTGGGTCGTGATATTTCTCCCATTGGGCCAAATGGATTGAGCCTACTTATTCAATTAGTCCATTGGGTCTTCACTATTGGATGTTGATGTTATTGTGCCTAGTCACTACCTTATTTCTGTTAAGTCCTTACAAGATCGAATCGGGTCAGTGGGTTGGCCCATCATATATTTAAATATCTACATCTTTGACTTTCAATGATGAAAAAAGATAGCTGTTGACCGATATGTCTGCAAGGCATTAATGTGGATGAGATTCAGTCGGCAGAAACTATCAGATCAGGGGGTTGTGTCAGATAGTAGTCGGTGACACAAAAACCGGGCTAAAGAGTATATCATAGCAAAGAAGTCTTCACAAACAGATACGTTCACATACACACACAACTAAGAATTATTATCTCTCTCAAGACACTAGACATTTATTATCTTCCATTGTTAACATTGTGAACACCGATACCGACTCTCACGCCTGAGCTATCCCCCGACGGACCCGCCGTCAAACTTGTGGTGTTTATCGTGTTTACTGTGCAGGATCAGACGTCTTACATGATTGGGACGTGGCAGCGGATTATGGCGTTAACAGTTCTATTTACGTATACGTATGTATAAAACATGACATGATTGTATATCATTATATTATTAAAATTTATTGGGTTTTATTCAGTTTATACATTGCCACGAAAACAAACTCAGATCCCGTCCCGTAACGTAATTTGACTGCTAAATATTACTACTATATGAAGTCAAAAGTTTTGAATTTCCCTCTCTATTTCCGTTGCATATATTTTTATTTGATTTAAGCCTTTAATTAATATAGTAACTAAATATAGAGTAAGCAATTGAAATATTTATTAATTTCTCGTTAGTTAGGAATCAATTTCCTATATGAAATCTTAAACACAAATTTCATACTTAGGTCAGATAATTTCCTTTAATTATTCCTAATAAATCTCACACGGTATTACTCCCTCTCTTCCTAAAAAATTATCGTTTTAGAAGAAAATTTTTGTTCCAAAATATTTTCATTTACAACTTTTGAGGATAATAAATTATTTATTTTTCTATATTACCCCTACATTCTCTTATTGTTCCAAAAAATTTTCTCCCTTGTATTAATAGTTTTCAACTTCCGATAAAGGGTAGTGATGGAATTTCAAACAAATTTTAATTGGTAAATGATACTTTCTTAATCCATTCGTCAAAACCTTAAACGACAATCTTTTAGGAACGGAGGTAGTAACTACTTATAAATTAAAGTTATTCTTTTATTAAGTCGATATAATCTACTGTTTAGTGTGAAAATTAAATATGCATTCTTTTTATTTTAAAAATCAAAAAGCAAAAGCAGTCTCTATCTCTCTTTCATTTAAAAAATATATATAGATTTATCGGAAGTAAAGAGCTTATTAACATTGCTGACTTTAAAAATATAAAATTTAAAACCATGCCAAATAATATTTAACAAATTAAAAAAATATATAAAAATACTAATCAATACCATATACGTATTATATGAACCAATCTTCACTTTCCCAATAAAAAACAAATTATCACATTTAAATTTTAAAATTTTATAAATTAAAAAGAATATATAACAAATGAAGTATTTATTTAAGTTATAATTTAAAAAACAAAGGAAAAAGGAGACCTGTAATAATTTTGAAATTTCACAAAAAAATAATTCAAGTTTATAAATTAACTATTACTTTTAGAAAATAATGTTTTAAATCCAAAAATTAAGTGAAATTTCATAAAATATAAATAAAAGTCAAGCAAAATAATTAAAATATAAATAAAAAAGATAATTATTGGTGTGCGTTCTTGGTGTTTTATTGTGTGTTTGAAATTGTGTTTAGTATTTTTATATTTTAATAGTAATAATACTTAATTACTTAATGAAGTTAAATCATATTTTAATACGGTTATAAAATTACTTGCCTTGTCTTGTCGAAAAATTATGTATTCCGGACAATTTATGCTGGAAAATGAAATCGGATGGGATATCGTTTGACATTAGATAATTTAGGGGTTAAATTATGAGCTCAGTTAATTTAGGAGTGAAAATGTAAAAACATTGAAAGTTAATATAACATAAATATATTTAGCCCCTTATGTTTAGTTGTTAGTATTATATTCTATTTTATTTAAGAAAAATAATCAAAAGTCAATCTACCGACTAGGAAAGTCAGAGTTTTGATGGAAATTGTATTGTTGTACCAGGAAGTTGTTACCATAAAGTTTATTGACAAGCATACGAGATTCTATGTATATTAATATTTTATTAATTAATTTATTAAAAATTAAATATCATGCTAATCAGATCTATTGTACTAGTACCGGTATCCATGATTATTTGAATGGACAAATAAATCTGATAGTTTTATGGATTAAGATTTTTTATATGAGATGGATTCCATCTATTATTAAAATTAAAAATAACTTATAAAAATGTTATTAAACTTACTTAAAAAATATTATTTCTCTTCATTATTACTAATTACTAAAAATACTTACATATATTTTGATGAATTTATTAGTGAGACAAGTCCACTTCTGTGCAGACATACTCTCTCTGTCTGTATTTCCCCAATCTCTCCCTTCCTCTCTTTCCCAGTTCTATCTGTACGTCGATCTCTTCAAAGCATTACAATTCGAAATCCTTCAAAAACTATTCCTTTTTCTAACTATAAAAAAAATTAGGGTTTTGCTTTCGCTTACTAGCTTCATCCTGACGCCACTTGCACTTGAGGATCGCTGAGAATTACGGTTAGTTTTTCTTTTTTGTCGTTGATATCGTCCTAGTTTCGTGGAGTAACCTGAACTAAATTTAGTTTTATCTTATATTTCAATGTACGTGTGGATCTATTGAAATGCTGCGTCTTTTAGGAGTCAAGATCAGGCTGATTACTGACCTAAAAACTGAGAGATCAGTGATTTGAATTGTAAATACGTAATTATGTTGTTTGGTTGGTGAGGACATCGACAATTAAAAGCAACTAAGAAGTAAAGTAGGTTTAAATAAATTACAATCTGAATTTTGTGTTCATGGCGGTATACTTTAGGAAATAATGTCGAAAAGGATGTAATTTTTATAATGTAGGGACCAATTAAAACTCTTAAAACTATGTTTGAAAAGATTTTGCTAAAAAAAGGAATGAAAAGAAGAATAGTCTTTTCTAGTACCTTGGTGAGAGAGGCAAAGGAGCCAGGGAAGGGGCAAGGGGTTCACCCACTTTCACTAATTTCATAGGTTTAAGAGATCAAATAAGTTCTGTAACTGGGTTGTGTTTTCCAAAACTTGCAGTAATTTATTTTTACATTCGAATTGGAAATTACTGCAATGTCTTTAAGTTTTTTGCCAATTTAGTTTGCTTTAGCACATGGATAATTTTATTCTCTTTTTAGGGCACCCATTTCATTGATCTCATTAATACAGAGAAGGAAGAGGAGGGTAGATATGGGAAAGTGCTGAGGGATCTCTAAGTGGAGTATCACTCTACTTACTTATAAGTGTGCACACTGCACAGGACCCTCCAACATTACAATAATGAGACAAAGAGCTATTGCCGCCAACTTCGCTTCAGGATGTGTTTAGAAATATTGAATTACTGTTTAAAAAATAAATAAATGAAGTTAGAGTAGTTGTAGCCTGGATGACATTCACATACTTTAAATGAATGAAGAGTTGTATATCTTGCCTTGTTTAACTATTGCACTGAGGAATTCTGCCCAGTTAGTTTTGCCTTTTCATATGGACTATATTTTACTTTTCCTTTTCCGAAATTACTTGCCTCCTTGATGCACCAATGTTGTCTTAAAATCTTTATAGCAGGGACTGTTGCCATTGCCATAGAACGTTGAATCTTTTAGATCCCCTTAACTTAGTTCTATTTATGTTTACAAACCTTTATCACAAAGAATTGCAAGTCTAACTTCAAAATTTTTTGGTTGATATTTGTTCCAACATTATGTATTTTAGTTTGATGGTTGGGTTTATTTATTGAGGAGAGAGGTGGGGGATGGACATAATTTTAAATAAGTAAAAGGTATATTGGAACTGCCGATACGTATCTATATTCATTATTTAAGGAGAGTTTCCCCCCCCAAAAAAGAAAAAAAGGATTAAAACAGTCAGCAAGAGCCTTTTATAACGAATTATACAGCTAATATAACAAAGAAGATTTACGCTAGCTGTAGACAAGTTATGCTCTCAAAAAATCTCTTGTATTTTTCCTGTCCTCATGATCTAGAAAATGCATAATGAATGATCTTCTGAATAGATTTGCTTCTTTTCCTCCTCCTATATACAGGCCATTTCCCTCCCTCAGAATTTGGTATTACCAGACAAACCTAATAGAGAGCAATATATATATATATATATATATATATATATATATATATATATATATATATATATATATATATATCAAGAAAGAAGGATGCCATATTATTACCTTTTTGTTGACACCATCTAAACTAAGTGTCATTGAGTTGAAATGAACCTTTCAGTACTCTTGTTTACTATAATAAGAATAATCATCTTTTAGCTATTCCTGTTAAGTGAGTTACCTCGTTTGCTAGAAATTGGAACAAAATTGTTTTTTGACAGTAAAACTGTTTTGTTTGGATTTTATGTAGATCTAGATGACTATATATTATATAACTCTGAATGTGTGATTTTGTTGTATATATGTGCATGGAAATAAATTTTAGATATATTTCTTAATATATAATTATCCAAATACCTATGATGTAGTGACAAATATTTTAGATAGAAGTGTAGGTACTAAACCAATTTAGGTACTAACCTTGACACATTTTAATACATGTCAAAGACACATTTATAAAATTAAAATTTAATACTATAACTTATCAAAAAATATATATATTTAATACACACACACACACATATATATATATATATATATTATGTTTTTAACTGTATTAATAATATATAAAAATGTCTGTAATTGTGTTTTCATCACATCTTAAAAAAGTGTCCCACTCAAAAAAAAGGGAAAACAATTTGGGACGGAGAAGGCGTATGCAATGATACACTCATCTTGTGCCTTATATTTCAGATTGCCACTCATCGGAGGAATTCATTTCTGCATAAAGAATTGAATTTATTTCGGAAAAGCTGTTGGAGAATGTTGTCTAGTCAGTAACTTCATGTACAGCTATTGTACATCAGAAGGATGATGATTTAACTAATTTCACTCCTGCAGAATGGTTCAATGATTCTATTAAATTTTTGAAGTCAGAAAATATGCGTTCATGGTGGGGAAAGTCATCATCAAAAGAAGCAAAAAAGAAACCGAGCAAAGAGAGTTTTATTGACACATTGCAACGGAAATTTAAGATCCCATCTGAAGGAAAATCTAGCAGTAGACTAGGAGCATCTCGGAGACTTTGCAGTGACTCAGTTTCTGAAAACCAGTTTCTGTCTCGACCAGTATCCAGGTCATCATCACCTTCCAAACATGTAGCAAGATGTCAAAGTTTTGTTGAAAGGCCTAAGGCCCAACCACTTCCCCTTCCAGGTCTGCATCCTGCAAGCATAGCTCGTACAGATTCTGGAATCTCTGGATTGGCAAAACCGAGACAGGGAAAGGGTGTCAAACCATCACTATTTCTGCCTCTCCCTAGACCTGCGTGCATCCGAAACAGGCTAGATCATGCAGAGTTAGATGGAGATTTGGTTACTGCTTCTGTTTCTAGTGAATGTTCGGTTGATAGTGATGATCCTGCTGACTCAAGCCAGCGTAGTCCCCTGACATCTGATTGTGAACTTGGGAATAGGACAGAGGCGAGCAGCCCTTCCAGGTGAGATTGTGAATAAAGAAAATACATCAATGCTAATAATAATAATAATAATAATAATGGCATTTATTACTCATAAAAAGAAATATAGCTTTTCTCTCTGCTCCGTCTCTGAACTCTCTAAGTGTCTATCACGTCACACATGCATTGTTTTTAGATGTGATTTATGGTAATATCATTTTTTTTAATAATTATAAATGTTATTAAGCTATCTTCTTTATTGTTTTTTTATTAGTATATGTCTTTGACTTATCTACCTCATTTTCTCTGAAGCATGATGGTTAAAGATCACTCACTAGTCATGAGAACAAATTCAAAGGAGGTGCTGAAGCCGGCTAATCTTTCCTTCAATAATCAATCTCCTAAAAGAATACCTTTAAACAGTCATGTGCCAAATCTACAGGGTTCATATAATGGTGCATTATGCAGTGCACCAGATAGCTCAATGTCAAGCCCTTCTAGAAGCCCGATGAGAGCATTTGGCACTGAGCAAGTTATAAATTCTGCTTTCTGGGCTGGAAAACCTTATCCAGATCTTTCCTTACTTGGATCTGGTCAATGCTCCAGTCCAGGTTCCGGTCAGAACTCTGGGCACAATTCAATGGGAGGTGATATGTCGGGGCAATTATTTTGGCAGCCCAGCAGGGGTAGCCCAGAGTATTCTCCACTTCCAAGTCCTAAACTGACTAGCCCTGGTCCTAGTTCTAGAATTCATAGTGGTGCTGTCACACCACTTCATCCACGAGCAGGAGGGACAGCCACTGAATCACATAGTAGCAGGTCTGATGAGGGAAAACAACAGAGTCACCGGTTACCCCTCCCTCCCATTACAATTTGCAATATTTCACCCTTTTCTCATTCAAATTCAGCAGCAACATCTCCCTCTATACCACGAAGTCCAGGAAGAACAGAGAATCTGACAAGCCCTGGTTCACACTGGAAAAAGGGGAAGTTGCTGGGTAGAGGCTCCTTTGGACATGTTTATGTTGGTTTCAACAGGTAATAAATTATATGGATTTGAACTCTCTGTCTCCCCCTTTCTTTCGCTTATTCAACAGCTCCAAATTAAAGACTTCATTCTATCTTTAATTTGGAGCTGTTGTCAATGTTCAAGGATGACATCTATATTCTTTAATTATTATCACATGGGTTCTCTTATCACATCAATGTGATTGGTGACAATTGCATGTCTCTCTCTCTCTCTCTATATATATATATATTTATGTATATATATATGTTTTACTAATTCCTATGTGATGGTCATTGATGTTGTTTCTGCATATCCTGTGCCTACATTACTGGTTTTTAGTGAAAGTGGCGAAATGTGTGCTATGAAGGAAGTTACATTATTCTCGGATGATGCAAAGTCGAAAGAAAGTGCAAAGCAGTTGGGACAGGTAAGTTTATTAGGCAGTAGATTTATGGATGCTACTCATCTGTTGGATAAATTTTGTTGTCAATCAGTAGTGTTCCTTTCAGTGTAACTCTTTCATATAGCTTTGAGACAGAGTTCTTTTTTTAACTGTTTTGATAGGAAATTGCGTTACTGAGCCGCTTAAGGCATCCAAATATTGTGCAGTACTATGGATCTGAAACTGTAAGTTTGGCTACAATTGACTTTGCTTTTGATAATTTCAATTATAGTTCAGTTTCATTCTCTTATTTATTTGAATACTTTTTATAACAATAAAGCAATTAAATGTTTTGGATGTCTGCTTATAAATGTTCTGGAATTTTACTGCTGAATATGTAGTGCTGTTGTCATTTTCCTCTGGGTTTTAATGTTCTAGTGCAGTTGTTAAGCAGTAATGTGCACATCTAATAGTATTATTTTCGTTTGACACTTACAATTTTATAGTCTTACTCCAAACTTGTGATTTTTGAACAGGTGGATGATAAACTTTATATATATTTGGAATATGTTTCTGGTGGCTCCATCTATAAGCTTCTCCAAGAATATGGACAATTTGGTGAATTAGCGATCCGCAGTTATACTCAACAGATTTTGTCTGGTCTTGCATACTTGCATGCTAAAAATACTGTGCATAGGTGAATTGTGTTACCAAGTTTTTGTCCATTTAATGAAGTTTTCTTAATTTCTTTTGTTGTTTCATGAAAAGCTGCTTTCTTTTAGGTTGTATTTTTACTTAACTAATCATACTATCATTTCTTTGTGTTGTTTTCCATTTGTAGAGATATTAAAGGAGCAAATATACTTGTTGACCCAAATGGCCGCGTCAAGTTGGCAGATTTTGGAATGGCAAAGCATGTAAGTGTAGCCACAGACTTCCATCTGAAAAATAAATGAAAGAATAGATTGAGTTTTTGTTGACAATGAAAAATAACTACTTTGAGTATTAAACGAATGCAACAACTTTAATTAATGACACTGAAGTGAGATTTTATTAACCCTCTCTTGAAAAATATACTGTACACCTTTCTATCTCCATCAGGTTACTTTTACAAGAAAACACCCAATACATGCTTTAAAAGGTACCAGTAAATCAAGTATCAGTAGTAAATTTATTTTCTCTGTATATCGGATCAGACCAATAATTTAAAGTACAGGATAATCCAGTTCACATACTTTGAGTTAGATCTGGCAATTTGGTTTACAAACTGGTGGATCAACCTAAATTAAGTAGAACTATTTGGGTTGCGTTAAGTTATTTGAGTTGTTAAAGTTTTGAGCCATAGTTTTTAAAAGAAAAACAGGCCCAAACCAGTTAACTGGTTTGGACCCTTTTTTTCTTCCTGTTCCGTATACTCTACAAATCAGAGCTCCCAAAGTCGGTCATTCCAGGAGATAGACTTGGAAAGATCAGAGCTCTTCGGCCAGTTTTCATTTTTCCTACTCCTTATTTTTGCTCCAGTACTTGACTTTACTATCATAGTAAGTTGAGATGTTAGTGATATATAAAACCAATAGATTTTTGTCACGTCATTGGCTTGCGTTGCTGCCACTAAGGCATGATCCTAGTCCACATCTCATCTTCTATTCTCTGCGTCATTTCATGATATATTGCGTCATCCATAATATATACAGTAATTTTATGTATCCTTTTTTTTTCTAATCACGAAATTAAATATTACTGATGACTAATAAAAAAATATGTAATATCTAATTTTATGTATTTTGTTAGTAATTAATTAGTTTTGATTTTAAAAGCATGTGGTTTGTTTCTAGAGAGAGATTAAAAAATTTAGAGAGAGAATGTATAAAAAAATTAGTGAGGGAAGTTAAAAGAAAGATATGAAATTAGTAAATTAGTAAATTGGTTCTAACTCATATAACTCATTGAAAACAAGTTATATCCATAACCATATTTTGTAACCCATAACCAAACCAAAACCATTTTTTGCTAGGTCTACTTTGAGCAACTTACTCCAAATTCAATGACCATCTTTTAGCAACTTGAGACACCTTGTTCTTTTATTTTTAAGTTGAGTACCTCCATCAATCAAAAAATGAGACTCCCATTTGACCTTTTGACCCTTTTTTAGGCATGTTGTTAGGGTTTGCCCAAGACACGCACACGTTCAATATTTTTCCCCAATAACAAATTTAAGTCGTAAAATTCAGATTGACAAAAACATATTAAAAATAATGTGCAAGTGTAGCCTAGGCAAACCTTAACATGCTTTAAAAAGTCGGGGTAAAAAATCAAATAGGACTCATTTTTTAGTTGAGGAAAAAAACATGTTGCCCTCCTCCCCCTCTGAATTGATAGGTAAGTTAGGTCCCAAGTATGGGGAATATTATGAACAAAATAAAATTTGTTACACCTCTCATATGAAGTTAGAAATTCCTGGATGATAACCGTTTTAGTACCAAAGATCAACAGATACTCGAACTTAACCTTAAGGTTGCACCTTATTTAAGAAGAAAAACGAAAAAGAAAAAACTTGACGTTAAAGTTGCACATAAAGATTTAGCTTTCTCATGAAAATCTTGACGACTACTCAAATTTGCAGATCACAGGGCAAGCGTGTCCACTGTCATTGAAAGGAAGCCCTTACTGGATGGCGCCTGAGGTTAGGATGTATTTTTGGTCATGCCTGATCTTGTTCATATGCTCCTTTTGTACAATTCTCATCTCTTTCTTCCACCAATCACTCAGGTTATAAAGAATGCAAATGGTAACCACCTTGCTGTTGATATTTGGAGCCTTGGGTGCACTGTTCTGGAAATGGCTACAACAAAACCACCTTGGAGCCAGTATGAAGGGGTTAGTGACTTAAACAGATAAATAAATAAAACTAAGCTCTTGAACTGAGTATAATGTATATAAAACATACACACGGAGTTGAACAAAGGTCCCCGATTCGGCTTTTAACTCATGTATCTGAAAACTGAAGCGTCTTGGACATAATTCATTAATTCTTAGCTTGCAGATTATTTGACAGAGATTTGTTTTGTTTCCTGTTATTATGGGATATATTCCAACTTTTGGCTTTACAGGTTGCGGCCATGTTCAAAATTGGAAATAGTAAAGAACTCCCTACAATTCCTGACCACCTGTCAGATGATGGAAAGGACTTTGTGTGGCAGTGTTTGCAGCGGAATCCCCTGCATCGTCCAACTGCTGCTAAGCTTTTGGAGCACCGTTTTGTTAAAAATGCTTCTCCAATGGAGAAACCAGTTGTAGGTCATGAGCCCTCAGATCCTCCACCTGGCATTACAAATGAAGTGAAATCTATGGTATTATTTATGTTTATGTACTTTTTCTTTTGTTTTTAGACAAGTTTTTATTTTTGAGCTTTTACCTCCACCAAGTTCAAATCAATGCGGTTTTTGTCTTTTCTTCCATGCTTCTGAAAGGAAATTAGATCATCTCTTGTGATGCTGAGAATTATTATATCCATAACAATTTTTTATAAAGAAAATATGAAATCCTCCTTCAACCAGAGTTTCTGCATTGGTCACTTGTTTTTCCTAAAAGGTCTTGAAATTATTGGTTCTGTCTACAAAAAATAAAGCTAGCACATTTAATCACTCCTAGCTTTTTAGCGTCTTTACTCTGCATCTTTTTCTTATAGCTAGCCAAAACAAGTAGTAGTCAGTCTGCTGCTGTTAGTATCAAAATTTATTTCCTCATCATATCTATATAACAGACATCCAGGCATTTGGATGTCAATTGTCTTGCCAGAGGAAAGTAACTTGAGTTCTTGACCATCACCAATCACTTGGCGTCTTAAAAAATTGATTATTTATGACATGTGGATCGTGGATCAATATCTCACCCTAACAGGACTCCTTTCTGACTGATCTGCATATACCTCAGCATACTTGCTTTTTTCCAATTTCAAGGTTTCAACTTCGAAATTCCCTTCTTTGGCAACATATCTCACTCTGGTAAATGTTACTACTGATTTCTTTAGGTCAAGTCCTTTAAGATTAAGCAAGTTTTCTATGGCCTTAATGATCTTATTTTGTGAGGATGAAATACTTGTTCAGTGCACTTGAATGCTGAAAAGAACTGACTTGACGCGTTTTCATTGGGCGTGACTTAATGACTTGAGTTCTACTTCTCCCTGAAATTTACCATCTTATATGTGCTGCTATGTAGGCTCTCTTAAGTGACGCAGAAAATAACCACTGTTATGGTCTGTGAATTTTTTTCAGGAAAAAGCACATGCAAAGAATCGTCCAACCTTGAATTCAGACAGGCTTGCAATACATTCCTCCAGGGTTTCAAAATCTGGTTTTAATTCCAGGTATCTCCCTCCCTCCTCCCTCCCTCCCTCCCTCCCTCCCTCCCTCCCTCCCTCCCTTTACAAAATGCTTTAGTGTGACTTCAGTTGATCTTGCGAGAAATCTGTATGAAAAGAATATCCTTTTATTATATATGCCTTGACGATATACAAGAAACAGAACTAACAAAAGCAGCAATGGTTAGGCCTTATTGTCTGACTGCATTCTTGTTGCTTCCAGTGATATCCATATTCTAAGGAACATATCATGCCCGGTCTCTCCAATTGGAAGCCCTCTTTTACAGTCGAGGTCTCCACAACAGCTGAATGGAAGGATGTCTCCCTCACCTATATCTAGCCCTCATACCACTTCAGGCTCATCTACCCCTCTCACAGGCACCAGTGGTGCAATTCCATTTCATAACCTTAATTATTCAGTTTACTTACAAGAGCTTCCCAAGCCCCTCCACAGACCTTGCAAGAATGGCAACACTTATCGTGATCCTAATCCCGATTTTTTTCGAGGGATGCAATCAGGATCTCAGCCTTTAGTTCTTGGAAAGCAATTTGGAAGGCCGGCTCAAGGAGAAATGTATGAAGGGCATTCAGTCTTGGCTGATTGTGTGTCTCAGCAACTCCTGAGGGATCATGTAAACTTGAAACCATCCCTAGATCTCAATCCTTGCTCTCCATCCGGAGGCAACGTCAAAACATAATTCAGCCCCGTCGTTGAAGGAAAACTTGCTAACCATCGCTGTTTTGGGGGTTTACGACATGAATTTATTTAGCATTTCAATTGTGAGTCTGAAGAAAGCTAGTTTACGCAATAAGGACCTGAAATGGGAAATAACTATGGAATAAGGTTGATATTTGGAGTATGAAATGCTCAAGGAACAAGGAGTGTTACGAGTTCTTTATGTGATTGGTAGCACTATTGAAGCTTCGGAATTCAACCAAGTGACATGTTGAGACAATTGTGTTCTATCCTAAGGTGGGGCTTCTTCCTCGCAAATAAAAGATTTATTATTGGAAATATTTTTTATATAACACTACATCGGCTTGTATAGTGTTCGAGTGAAAGCCTTCATCCAAAGCTACTGATCTGAGGTATGAGTGAAATGTCTATTTTGTAAAGGGGATTTAGGTTCCACTGATTATATCAAATCCCTTCCTGCTGGTATCAAAGAATCAGATAGTGTGTGCCAGGTGAAACTATCTGGATTGTTTGTGGAGCGTTTACGGATTTACTAAGCTTTTGCTCTACTTTAAGAGAGCAAGTTGGCTCAGTTCAAATTGTCAAAATGTATCCTGATTTATTGTCTGTACATAAGCACTCCGATGGATAAAAAAATTTCACCTAATCAAAGTTCAAATTTCTGCTTTTCATTTCACCTGAAAGATGAAAAAATTAATTGGGCATAATTTAAATATTTATGCACTTCCTCCAAATTTAAATTAACCCTCTATTTTGGGGATTGAGCTCATTCCATCTTAACCATTCATCATTTCTCGTCTCTCAGTTTAGCGGGGAAGATTGAATCATATAGTTTTGCCTACCAGATTTGCAGCTTCTGTATTCAGTTTGAATTTGACAAATAAAAAGTGGATAAACATCTCCTTTTCAGACAGCATAAATTCACGAGGTAAACTTCCAAGGACAGTAATCTAAGAACATTTACTAATCAAACTTGAGCTGAAATCCCACAATTTCTTAGCCAATTCAGTATCATTAGCTTGTAAACTCGCTTCAGACAAGTTGCAGTCAGATAAATATTTGCCACTTTTCCCTTTGACTTGTGGGTGCAATGCCACATAGCATGTAGTTGCCGCCCCCTGTAACCAAATCCACAAAGTATAGGTAAGAAAGGGAAGTTTCTGGAATAAAAACAGTGTGCATATTTCATACTCCCTCCATTCCACACACAATAAAAGAAAAAAAAAGAATATTTAGACCTCAGTGGGCATGGATACTTTTTTCTTCCATGTTTATCCTGAATATATCGAGTGTTTAGATTAAAGTGATGACATGGTATTGAAGTTGTATTGTTATACGTGAGAAGATTATGTCATTTTATATTTTTATACAATCAGATTATTCTTTTTGTGGAACAATTTTTGTTTTACAAATGAGACTGTGAAACGGATGGAGTATTAAAATGTCCTGGTAATATTGTAGACCTCTGTGGATCGAGACCTTGCATACACTGAATCAGGTGAAGAAATGACAATGCCTTAGTTTTTCCATTCAAAAGTTTTCTGTTACAGAAAATTAAAATCCTAAGCTAGTGCATGTCAACTTTCAAGACATGATTGATGCCAAAAGATCTATATAATGGAATCCATCAGTAAAAAACAAGTAAATAACTCTAACCTTACAAGTATTTCATTACCTGCTGTACATTTTTAATCACATATTTACCAAAAAGATTCATAAAACCTGCATCAAACTCAAAGGAACAAGATATCAGTATAGGAAACAGGGAATTTCATCAGATAAGAACTAGTCATACATACTTCAATATAAGAGAATACAAGCTACAAAGTTGTCAACTTACCCATTAATCCAGGGCATTTTGAAGAGGATTCTCTATTTAAAACTGTGGATAGGCACTGCCAATAAATTAGGGAGATTACCACTAAAAAGACTGTGATAACGGAAAAGATTGGTTGCAATTGCTCCTGGATGAAGTGCATTTGCGGTTATATCTAATCCCTCTTCCTGGTCAGAGAAAATAACATCGACATTGTTTTAGAGAATATCACTGACACTACTAAGAGGACAGGCACTTATAATAAATTATTTCGCATTGTCCACAACTTACTAATGTTTACAGGGGGACATCAGTGGCAATGCAGAAAGCAAGCAAATCACACTTATCGAAGTTTATCACTGATTCAGTTTTATGAGGATGTATACAAGCATTGAAATACCTTCAAACGCCTTGCAAGCTCATTAGCATGCAGAACAATAGCAAGTTTTGACTGACCATATGCAGATAAACTGTTATATCTGTATATCACGAATTATGCACACATTAGATGAAAGTTGACGGAACACATAAAAGAACAGTCATTTTCTAAAACATGAAGAAGAATAGACACAGACACACATGAAACAACACACACAGCGGCACACATACATAAATGCATGCGAGAGAGAAGAATGCCATACTCTGACTGATCATTAATTCTGCCAAAGCGAATCCCTTCAGGATATGTAAACTGGTGGCGCCGTGATGAGACATTCAAAATTCTTCCTTCTTTGCTACTTTCACGTGTTGTTGTCTTCATGGCTTCCAACAATAGATTTGTCAAAAGAAAATGACCTGTGAGATGATAAAGAGTCTCAGCTGACTTGCATCTTCTGCACTCAATCCATCTATGGTGGTTGCTAAGAAAGAAAAGGTGACTAAACGAGAATCAAAGGTATATGGAAGACTTGTAAACTGAATCAAAGTATTTCTGAACAATGCTCAGACATGAAAGTTCAACTTAAGTGCGCCAATAAATCCCAGAGAAGTGATCATCTTACCCAAATGGTTTGTTGCAAACTGTAGCTCTATATTGTCTTTGGAAAATGTGAACGGGGTTGCCAAAACTCCTGCATTGTTACTTACAGCAAAGAACATAAAATGTTCCATTTGATTAAACTCATTTCTTTCTAGTCATTCAGATATAGTATGTACATACATTAATATAAATATATATTTATATACGCATATGAAGAAGGAAAGAACAGTTATGAAACAAAAACAAAGCATGATTGCAAGCAGTATATCAAGATTCCAGAGCAAAGAATATGTAATCGTATAAAAATAGATTAAGATATCTATCTTCTTATTCATGTATGCATCTTACATGAGGATATTCAAAGGAAGACCCGAGGAATTAAAGTCAGCTGCGAAATTTCTAACTGATGCAATTGAACTGAGATCCAACTCCATGGCATCAATTTTTGCAGTTGGGATATCTTTTGTGATTGTTTCTTTGACCACCATTCCAGCAGACATATTTCTAACACCCATAACTACATGGACACCGCGCAAAGCAAGAACCCGTGCAGTTTCGGAGCCAATACCACTTGATGCTCCTGTAATTGCAGCAGCCAGAAGAAGAAGGATAAGTAGCTGCTTGTATAAATTGATTACCAGCTAAGCAAATTCATTTACTAAAGTGAAAAACATTCCTATTTACAAAATGATACTCCATTACTTACAGAGTCAATTGTTAGTTATAGTACATCTTAAAACAAGCAGGGTAAGGGATGCGGCTGTTGTTTACTTGTTTTGCAGAAACAACTTCAATGTAACTAAAGCGACAATTTAATTTTGGGAAGTAAAATACAACTGGTGAAGGTTGCTTAACTAATTTAAAGTCTCAAATAATAGCAACCACAAAGAAAAACCAAGTTTTTACAAGAAATCTAGGAGGTTAATAATAATGGCTATTCCACTCAGGTGAGAGCAAATATTTTTTGTTTAGCGGTCAAACAAATCTGATATTTATCTTCTTTTTTTTCCCCACAAAATTAAGAGGATCAACTTCAAAAGCTGTATATATAATCCTGAAAATTATGTTTAACACCAAATAATTTTTACTTATCCCAAAATATTACGAGTGAGATGTGAAGAAATCAAGAAAACCATAAATCAAACCACAAACTTGTGAAAGATTTCCAACCGACCTGTAACAATGGCAGTGAGACCGGTCCCATCAATTCCTTGGGTAACTTCCTCAGCTGTTGAGCACCTGAAAACCCAGAAGGCCCTGTTTGGCTAAACCGCCACATTTACTTCCTTGCTTCAATGCTAATGCTCCTAACCAAAAACACACATCAAGTGGGATAAATAACGTTTTGGTTATTGTACTGGGTCCGGTTTTCATTTTGGTAACCGAAACTTTTTTTGTTACAATCGAATTACTGTACTCTCACATATTACAAAATGGTCATTAATTTTACTTTCCGTCCAAAACTCAAACAGAAATCGTGAGTGACGTGATGACTGTGCAAGCAGGCCCCATTTTTTGCTTACGTGCAGCAAAGGAAATGCAAGGAGACATTATTATAGCACAAACCACCAAAACTATTAACTACTTCACCTCAATAATTATAAAACTAATAATAATAATAATAATAATTTCAAAATAATAATAATATTAATAATAATTTCAAAATAATAATAAATTCTGTATTTTAAAAATTCTGTATTTAAAAAAGAAATTAAAAATTCTGTATTTAAAAAAGTAATCAAAAATTCTGTATTAAAAAAGAAATTAACGTTTTTTAAAAAGCTGTTTTTCAAAAATTCTGAATATTAACGTTTTTTAAAAAAGAAATTATGTTAAAAAAATTCTGTATTTAAAATTAACGTTTTTTAAAATTAACATTTTTTTAAAAAGAAATTATGTTAAAAAAATTATGTTTTTTAAAATTCTATTTTTTTTTAAAAAGTCTGTTTTTTAAAAAAATTGTTTTTTTAAAAAATCATATTTTTTCAAAAATAGTTTTTTTTTTAAAAAAATTAACGTTTTTTTAAAAAAATTAACATTTTAAAATTCTGCTTTTTTAAAAAAGCTGTTTTTTAAAAAAAACTGTTTTTTAAAAAAGTCACATCTTTTTAAAAAAGCTGTTTTTTAAAAAAATTATGTATTTTAAAATTCTGTATTTTTAAAAAAGTCTGTTTTTAAAAAATATTCTATTTTTTTAAAAATAGATATTTAAAAAAATAAATTAAAAATTTCTGTATTTAAAAAAGGAATTAACGTTTTTAAAAAAAGAAATTAACGTTTTTCAAAAAGCTGTTTTTCAAAAATTCTAAAATGTTAATTTAAAAAAAATTAAAATGTTTTTCAGAAATTAACGTTTTTCAAAAAGCTGTTTTTAAAAAGAATTTTAAAATGTTAATTTTTTTTAAAAACGTTACTTTTTTTAAAACACACGATTTGGATATTTTTTTTAACATAAAATAAGACGCCTTATACCCTTATTTCTTTCTCAAGTCAATTTTATAAAATTTCAAGATTAAATTTTTTTACCTAAAGTTATAGTAATATTTTAGAATTAATAATTAATATCAGTTTATTTTAGTAAATACATCCATAATTAATGTAATTTAGTACTACTAATAATTACTACAAAATTTGTTATTTTTAAACTTACACAGATCGCATCAATTTTATCAAATAAGATCATAATTTTATAGTGAGTTTATTGCGGTTCCTTAATGTTTGTAGTTTTGCAACAATCATAATGAAAATTATAATTGTCTCATAATATTAGTTAGATCTGTAGGGATCAGTAGCTTACCCTTATTAAGCTTACCCAACATACCTATAAAAGCCCCTTCTCTTAGTAATTACTCTCTCCTCGTTCAAGCATAACGCGTCATATTTTCTCCCAACTTATTTCTCTCATCTGAAAGTAGGATTCCATCTTGATCTGATAAATCGAGCGAGGAGAGGATCCAAATCTAAAGCCCCTTGACACGAAGAGAAAAGAAGCTCGATTCGGTCGACCCCTCATCCGTGTATTACAAAGCGAGTAAGAACAAGCCCTAATCCTGGTATGAATGTATGAGAAGCTCGCTTTAGTTTTTTTATGGGTATTCCAAAACAAGCTCTAATCCTGAGTGTTCTCTCTCATATTCAGACAAAGCAAACCCCTAATCCTGCATGTTCTCTATCGAGGTATATAGATAACATCTATCTTTCTTTTGGGGTTTCGATCTGGTCTGATAGTTCTAGCTTATGCTTATCTGTTCTTATAAAGGTTTTATACAAGTCACAACCAGTGGAATTTGCTTCATACTTCCATTACTGCCATTCATTGACATTTGATCAACGACCTGACTATGGATTCCTGAAGCGTTTGTTCCGTGAATTGTTCACTCGTGAAGGTATCTGTTGGCTAGACCACTAACCTTAAGCCAATAATAAGTAACATAAGTAACCTTATGTGTATCATCATTTATGATTTCAAATTTTTCCAATTGATTTGATTTGATGATGTCATCATTTACGTGTATTTATATATTTGAAGTATTGATTTCAAATTTTTTCAATTGATTTGATTTGATGATGTCATCATTTACGTGTATTTATATATTTGAAGTATTGAATGGGTGTGTTTGGAAGCCATAATTGATTGTCAATTAGAAAATAAAAATAAAAAAATTATTTATGTGTATCATCATTTATGATTTTTCCAATTGATTTGATTTGATGATGTCATCATTTATGTGTATTTATATATTTGAAGTATTGATTGAGTGTGTTTGGAAGCCATAATTGATTGTCAATTAGAAAATAAAAATAAAAAAATTATTTATGTGTATCATCATTTATGATTTTTCCAATTGATTTGATTTGATGATGTCATCATTTTTGTGTATTTATATATTTGAAGTATTGATTTCAAATTTTTCCAATTGATTTGATTTTATGATGTCATCATTTATGTGTATTTATATATTTGAAGTATTGATTGAGTGTGTTTGGAAGCCATAATTGATTGTCAAATTGATTTGATTTGATGATATCATCATTTATGCGTATTTATATATTTGAAGCATTGATTGGGTGTGTTTGGAAGTCATAATTGATTGTCAAATTAATTTCAATTGATTGTCGAATTGATTTCAAATTAATTGGATGTGATGCCTTTATATATATATAATATAATAATATAATTTATATATTTGAAGTATTGATTGAGTGTGTTTAGAAGTCATAATTGATTATCAAATTAATTAGCTGTTATATATAATATAATTAATTATAGATAGATAAACAAAGATGAAAGCGACAATTGTAGTAGTAAGAGAGAATGTGTGTCGGTGGTTTGGTTCTATTCCACATTACAAATTACAACTCCCTCCATCCCTAATTATCTATATAATAAAACAGAGCGACTCAAATCCCAAGACTTCAACATCCAACGGCCTCAAATCAATTCCAAGGCTTCGACATCAAACGGTCTCAAATCATTTGGAGCTTCAAGATCCGACGGCCAATAATTTATCTTTCAAAAATTCAAACACACATCCACTCTCACTTTCTCACTCTTTCACTTCCCAAAAAAACATCATTATTTAAAGACACACATTTATAATATAAATTGGCTGCTTATTATGCATACCTATTCGTAAACATGTCATTGCACTTTGATAAAATATAATATTGTTATTACTTTTTTAAATTAATTAATAAATAACTCTTAAACGAAAGACTTATTTCCCTAACCAATTAATTAGTGGGTCCAACTGTTCTCATTAGTAAAATTCACATGATTTATATATAATGAAATGACTATCCATTTTATTGGATTTTCCGACTCTTTGTCATTAACAAGATCTTTTATTATTTGTCGTTATGGAAGAAATTTGATTAGTTTGAACAATCAATTAATTGCTTAAATAAGTCAAGTGATTTTGATACTATACATTAACTATGTTTTATGAAGAAATTTTTAAAAAATATTATTTTTAAATAAGTATTTTTCTCATACAAAAAAAAGAGGCGGAAAATGATTGTAATTCTCTCCGTGGTAACATCATAGATACATTTTTTTTATAGTTTGTCTAAAATTAAAGATATAATTATGTACTCTCACTGTTAATAAAAAGAATTTTATTTATTAACCTTTCTGTCACATAACTAATTAACCTTTGTTATCTTAATTTCATTATCATTTTATCGTACCAATCAAATAACTAATTAATTATTGTTTATATGGTAAAGATAGAATAAAACTATATCCTTAGGCTATGTTTGATTGTAAGTATTATACTTGACATGTGACTATTTTTTCAGGATAATAAAATGACCTGAAATGAGGAAGTATTTAGTACCATGTCCAACTATATATCTAGAGCGGCTCAAATCCAAAGGCTTCAACATCCAACGACCTCAAATCAATTTAGGCTTCAACATCCAACGATCTAAAATCATTTGGGGCTTCAACATCCGACGGCCAAAAATTTATCTCTCAAAAATTCAAACTCACATCCATCATCTTACTCTCTCACTCTCTCACTTCCCAAAAAACACCATTATTTGAACACACACACTTAAAATGAATCAGTTTTATAAAAAAAATTAATTAACATTGAGAAAAGTGATACTTTAAAGTTAAAAGTAAATTTTTGTGAAACTTTGAAAGGGAGAGTTTTAACCCTTAATAGAAAATTTAAAGTAAACAAGACAAGAGTGTATAGTAAACTCTAAAATGACTGAAAATAAATTCACGAAAGTAGCGTAAATTTTTTTATTAGTGTAAAGTAACAATTTTCATAACTTAACTTACTATTATGTATGATGTATTCCAATGACGTACGTCTATCACGGCGAATCCAATCTTCCATTATTTCATATTTCGGTATTCCATATTCCATATTCTATAGCCTTCCTAAGTTAGACGGACGGATAGATAGAACAAGTCACTCGAATTTTAAATTTGATTATAATTTTTTATTTTAATATTACAACGTAGGGTAAAATTCTTAACCTTTTTAGTGTATCACATTATCATTATTAAATTTTTAATTAAAAAATATTATTTAAATTTTATCTTTAATTTTAAAATTAAAAATAAAAATAAAGAGAAAATTTTGCCAAACTACAACCAACTTTACACTACCCAATTTATTAAATTTCAATCTTAATATAAAACATTTGTGTGTTTATTATCTACACTAATTTATTTCTACCAAGTAATAATTAATTATTATTATAATAATAATTCAAATATCTTTGATATAATTATCATAAATTAATAAATATAGCATGTTGCCTGAATGCACTTTATTATATGTATTTAATCAGAAATACCAATTGAAACTTTGGACATGTTTGGTAGCTGAGAAAGTAGAATAAACTAGCAGAAATTTGATTGAAAAGTTTTGAGTACTTTCTTTTCCCCTTTTTAGTGGTTATTATTTTTTGTTCAGTTTTCTTATTTTGATAAATGGATTTATGGGTGTTCTTTATTTTTAAAACAATAAATAGAACTATATTAATTGTTGGGTGTAGTCATTATGTTGATTCTGACTTCCCAAGAAAGAATGAAAGAAACAAAATCATAGTTTAGAGTCAAAAGGCTATGTTATGCCTCTTTGGGTGAATGTTTGTCTTCTCTGGTGTCTCAAGGCATGAAAAAAATTTAAGCTTTTCTATATTGTTATTAGTTTTATTGCTCATATTCTTAAGCTAACAAAATTTATATTTGAATGATGTTTCTTATTTTACTGCTACTTCAATTATATCAAGTAATTGAGCCAGCTGGAATTTACCCATTTTTTAAAATTTGTTTGAATACATGTGATTTGAAATTGTAAATTCTTGTTGTTTTTCATCTTGTATATTTTTTGATCTGGGTTGGAGGAGAACAATTGTTTTTAAAAAAATTTGGCTTGAGATTATATGTTTTTATTGACATGTCCCTGTTGGAGCCCTTGTCATTTTACCTAGATGGTCAAAGTAAGACTATATATAAGTTTATGTTCCCTCATCCTATTTCCTATTTTCCATTTCCCTTATTTGGAAAATTTTTTTGTGGGTGACCTCATCTATTGACCTCACTGTGTGCTCTTGTGCCTTCCTTTTGGCATGGATGGATGTGTTTTATCTTTGGCTGTTTTAAAAAGTTTTGTTTTTGCATGTCCTTTTATAGTTGTTTACCATTATTTGATTGATCTAATGAAGGAAACTATATGGGTCATCCATATATCTATGGATAAAAATTCATAAAGATTTGATCCTGCAAGCAAGTTGTAAAATTGACCATATAACTTAACCATTAGTCATTCGTCACCTTATTTGTTTGACATCTCCCTCTCTCTTATTTGTCTTGGTTCTTCATTTTTAAACTTCGTTGCTGAGATAATTCTAAATTTATATAATGACCTGCAATCAGTTTTTGTATCAAGTTACGACTCTGCAAAACTGTATACCCATCTACGTGCGACAAAAAAAATGTTGTTATAACAAGCAAACAATAATTTTTAATTGTCAAGTTACTATTTAAAAAGTTACAATCAATCAAAAAGGCTTATAAATAATAGAAAATAAATCTTGAAATATAGTTAAATTTAGTTTAAAGTTTGATATTATTTATTTATTCATTGAAATTTGTCTTCATAAGAATTTTCATTTAAATGCTTTGTAGAGTATGTATGGAAAGTGCGGATGTGTTAAGAATTAATTTAGGCTTTTAATTTAGTGTGTGTCCATATTCAATGTTTCATTTTTGTGTGTTCATAATTTCTTTTTTTGAATTATACAGTGCCTTCATGCACGAGTTATCGCTAGGACCTTATATAACAGCCGATCTTTTAAATTGCATAATTGGGTGAGTTAACTCTTAATTAATTAACAGTTAACTCGCTCAATTGGAAACTCTCGCGAATCGACCGGCTCCTTCTCTTCTCGATCGATTCCTCTTCTTCATAGTCAACTGACTCATTCTCTTCTTCTCGATCGATTCCTTCTCTTCTTTCCCTCGATCGCTTCATCCTTTTTTTTCAATCTTTTTTCACAATATATATGTCGTCTTCTTCTTCTTCAGATGAAACTATTGGGAGCATTTGGTCTTTCCTCAAATCTTTCACAGATGTTCATCCTAATTCCTGTTGTTCCCATGGTGATACCAAGTAATTTGTTTTCCTTTCTTAAATTGGAAATTTCATAAATCAGTACTAGATGCTTTAGATTGCTTAATCCTTTTCTCCAATACCTTAATGTAATGCTTGAAACTCTGTATTTGATCTTCTCGGTTAAAGATCAGACTCATTCTCTTCTTCTCGATCGATTCCTTCTCTTCTTTCCCTCGATCGCTTCATCCTTTTTTTTCAATCTTTTTTCACAATATATATGTCGTCTTCTTCTTCTTCAGATGAAACTACTGGGAGCATTTGGTCTTTCCTCAAATCTTTCACAGTCCTAATTCCTGTTGTTCCTATGGTGATACCAAGTAATTTGTTTTCCTTTCTTAAATTGGAAATTTCATAAATCAGTACTAGATGCTTTAGATTGCTTAATCCTTTTCTCCAATACCTTATGTAATGCTTGAAACTCTGTATTTGATCTTCTCGGTTAAAGATCAACCCCTTAATAGTGACTTCTTCTTCACATGAAACTATTGGGAGCATTTGGTCTTTCCTCAAATCTTTCACAGATGTTCATCCGAATTCCTGTTGTTCCCATGGTGATACCAGGTAATTTTATTTCCTTTCTTAAATTGGAAATTTCATAAATCAGTACTGGATGCTTTAGATTGCTTAATCTTTTTCTCCAATACCTTAACACCTTAATAGTGAATTAATATGGCTGAGGGTGTTTTTAATTTGATCTGGGTCCATATGTTAATCTGATTGATTATTGAGGTAGTGTGTGATAATAAAGTATGCAAACAGCTCACTCGGAATAGAAAGTTTCTGACTGTTGTACCTGTGGTGCTGTAAGTGTTTTTAAACAAAATAAGCATTTATTTTGGATCTATGATGCACATACCACCATATCATGGTCTTTCATCTCAAACCATGTGTGATGTATCATTGCAATAGCAGTAGCAGCATGGGCATAACTTTCAATTGTCAACCAATTTATTGTGTAATCTATGTCTGCAGGAGCATTTGATTAAAGTTATCACTCTTAGCCTATTTTCTTTCAGAGATACCAGTATGTATACACATGTTACACACGCCTTATATCTTCCCTCTACAGGTAAAATATAAGCCCCATTATTTTTTATCATCTCCTCATTCATCGTTCCGGAGGAGATCTCATACTGGAATTAAAAAATTTCTTATTTTACTAACCTGTACATGAAATTAAATAGTTTTGCATAATTGTAAATTGTTTATTTTTACTTCATCTTTTTTACCCGAGGCAACCACCCCAGAATCAGACAAAAACTTGATGAGCAGCAGAATAGAATCCCTAATAATACAGGAAGATGTGAAAGAGGATGATTGAGTTATTTGCTTATTGTTGAATGATATAACTCATTATTAAGGTAATATGAGCTACAATTTTTTGGAATTTCGTTGAATTATTCATTCTATTTTATGCTTATTACTGTTATGTTGATTTTTTGGTTTTATATTTATAGATGTGTATTGTATTTATGCTCGATTGTTATGTTTATTTGTGCATTCCATGCCAAAACTTCTAATACTCTAATCCAATTGATTTGTTCTTCCAGTCCAATTTTGTTATACTTTATTTATTTCAGTTATGTCAAAATATAAATTTTAACTTTACATCGTTGACAATTTTGTCATTGGCATTTTGAATCATGTTTAATTTTGGCTTGATGGTTATAAATATACCTATAGTGAAGGGAAATTGCTCCGTTTTGGCTGTAAGAAATTCTCCATGGGAATCTGCTTGGAAAAATCTGCCAAATGTTCTCATGCCTCTACTAACCAAATCTTTGGTATGTCCTCTTCTTACAATTTCTTTTTTACAATTCCTTATTAAGTAATTATTCATAAATAGCTATCACTATGCATCATCATCATCCTCTTTGAGAAAGTCCTCGGTATAAAAAGCATTTAGTTTATAAGAAAATTTTCAATTGATGACTTCCTCTGCAGATTTTCCACCCATTGCTCTGGCAATATTGTGTCAGCGATCAGGGGTATCCTTATCATATTTAGCAAGGGCCTTTTCAAATAGTTTGTTTTTCTTGGGAGTCCATAAGGAGCATGAACTACGTGAAGACGAGAGTATCGGATGCCATTGATAAATATCAAAGTTGTAATATATTTTTCTAGAATCAAAGTTAATAACGTATGGTGCGATAAGCTCTGAAGGATGACAATGGTCAAGTTCTGTTTGACAGAGCAGGGGAGTCCTGCACAATTTGAATAAATTTCCGATTGATTTACCTGCCTAACAAAAAATATACTCTCTCTCTTTGAGATATTTCAGTGGGTTTTACTTCAGATTCGCTGGATTTTCTTTCAAGTAATCCTGCTTAATTATCAAGATAAGATCCGGTTGTATTTTTTGCCATTTTGGTGGGCACATTTGTTCTTAGATTCTGGCGACTGTGATTTGTTTCGTGATTATATAAATGGGTATCGTTTCTTTACCGAATTTTCTAGGTTCCTCTCAGGTTGGATTTCTTCTCTTTGTCCTGTTCACTTTTTTCTTTGAAAATCATATTATTATTCTGGGTTCTAATAGTATGATGTTATGAACACATGAGCCTTTTTTGTTTTATTTCTTATTTGAAATTACTTTTTGTCTGAATTTTTTGGGATGCGTAAAGTGGGTTTGGTTTTGATTTCATTTTCCCCATTGTTTTCTATTTGATTTCATTTGGTTAATGATAGCCATCAACTATGTTTGGGGTTATTCTTTCATCTTAGACTTTTGTTCAGTACCTTCAGGCATTTACAATTTTAAGTTTCATTCTTTATATTTTATGATTTTAGGTGTGATGGATTGTTCGATTCATATATAATAGGAAATGTTTATGAGATTTTATTACAAATACTTTTCAGTCTTGCACTCATGACATGTTTTTAGTGTAAATAGTTTTTTTTTAAAATGACCCAAGTATGATAAGGTAACATGCTCATGTGAGAAGTTGTTGTTGGGTCATTAATCTTTGATTCACTTGGAGATGGAATTAGGATTTTGGGGGTTTCTAAGGCAAACAGTTGGCACTGGAGCTGGAACTAGATTTTGGGGGTTTCATTTTTTCTCTCTTCTTTCTCTTTAATTTTTGCTTGGTGTGGTGTGGGGTTCGGAAAAGTATTGGCTGGAAAATTTAGAATTTTAATTTGTGCATCTCTCATATACTTCTAGCTCTAACACATTTGCATTTGAAATTTACTTTTGTCTTGGTGCACTCTCCTTCCTGTTGTTGAAGAAGCTTTTAGTCTAATGAATCAGCTGGCAATTATGGTTTAAATTTTTGAATGATTGAAATTCTATATAGATGGTGGGAATCTTTGCAATCTCACAATGCTCATATTGGACACTAACCCATTAACTTTACAGATGCCATCATTTGGCAGTCAAACATAGACTCTGCTAAAGTAAGGGATAAGCTTCAGTGTGATATAGTTGCACATATTGCTGCAGTTCGTATTGCCAAGCTCTCTGAGCTTACTTCATCATATGAGGTATATCACTGTGACCTAACCTTGGTAGTTGGCAGTTATCAAGCTTTAGGTAGATTTGAAATCATTTCTTGACAAGTCTTTGTGGAAATTTAAGGAGATTTCGGTATTTTAACCTTCAACATCAATTTCTGAATTTTGCAAAGTTTTTCATCGGAAATATAACTGTGTAAATGGCAAGCTTAGTGCAGAAAAGAGCATATGTTTCTATTGTTCAGGTGAAATATGAGTGCCAGAAAAGGGAAACCTAATATAAGAAAAGAAAAAATATGTATCATGACTTGCAAAATTCATTACATTCCCAAATCGTCTAACATGTTTTTAGGTCATAAGTTGTATAATTAGCTGAAATATTATATGCAAAAATTGTATGTAATGGGACATGAATGCCGATAACTCTGCGTTAATATTCCATAATCTTTGTCATATGAATCAATCTTCTGATGAGAATTTCTGGTGCAGAAAATATTAAATGAGGCATTGTCTGCCTCTGTGGAAGCTCTGCTAGATGGTGCTCCATATTTGGATTTGAGATGTATTCCACGGTAAAAGCTGCAGTCTTTTTGTTTTTGATGTATACGTAGTATAAATATATATTGATAGGTATATAACATCTGCCCCACCCCTGTTGATAATATTACTTATTCGAATATATGATAGCTGTAGATTTTAAAGAACAATTTTCATTTTTTATTTTTCGAACTAGCCCGTGCATTGCACGGGCTATCAACTAGTAATATTAATTAGATCTGTAGGGATCAGTAGCTTACCCTTATTAAGCTTACCCAACATACCTATAAAAGCCCCTTCTCTTAGTAATTACTCTCTCCTCGCTCAAGCATAACGCGTCATATTTTCTCCCAACTTATTTCTCTCATCTGAAAGTAGGATTCCATCTTCATCTGATAAATCGAGCGAGGAGAGGATCCAAATCTAAAGCCCCTTGACACGAAGAGAAAAGAAGCTCGATTCGGTCGACCCCTCATCCGTGTATTACAAAGCGAGTAAGAACAAGCCCTAATCCTGGTATGAATGTATGAGAAGCTCGCTTTAGTTTTTTTATGGGTATTACAAAACAAGCTCTAATCCTGCGTGTTCTCTCTCATATTCAGACAAAGCAAACCCCTAATCCTGCGTGTTCTTATCGAGGTATATAGATAACATCTATCTTTCTTTTGGGGTTTCGATCTGGTCTGATAGTTCTAGCTTATGCTTATCTGTTCTTTTATACAAGTCAGTCATAATGTTCTTATAAAGGTTTTATACAAGTCACAACCAGTGTAATTTGCTTCATACTTACATTACTGCCATTTATTTTACTGCCATTTATTGACTAATTGTCCGTGTCTAAAGGCATGACCAAACAAAAAATTAGATTAAAATTCAAAAAGTAATATTTGTAATATAAAATAACTTACAATCAGACATAAAAATTATCATAATTAACCATACAATCGCAATAATTAATACATATTCAATTATCAACACATCCAACCACTAAAATATCAAGTTAAAATTCTCGAGATTGGTGAGAAGAATACTCTTCTACTCTGTTTTGATGAGTGAGAGAGGAGGCTCATACCTTACCCGTACAAGCAAAACCGCACCATTTCCTTATCATTTCTTAAAGAAAGAAAAGAAATTTACCCATTAATTTCTATTACCCTTTGAAAAATGCCCTTTTAATTTCTGCACTGAGAGAGGGTAGTGATCTGATGCGTAGACAGTAGTCATTAATAATAGGACAAATATCAACGTCTTATCCGCTGATACCCGTACCGCGCACTCAGCTATATATATATATATATATATATATAACTATTACTCTTCTTATGGTCCTACCCCTACTACTGTGTGCACTTGTGTGTGACAGAGAAAAAACATATTTATATAGAGAGAGGAGGGGGAGTAGAGGAGCGGAGTAGGGTCTTCTGACCTGATAATCCAGATTTAGTTCTGATATAATTTAATTTCCCTTTTTCTTATATATATTTAGTTCTTTTTACATGTGTAAGTAAATTAATGCTAAGTTAAATATAGTAGTGCTAAACGTGTTTGTTTAGTAAATACTCCCTCCGTTCCTTAATATATGTCGTTTTAGAGAAATGTTTTTGTTCCTTAATATAAGTCGTTTTAGAATTTCAAGTAAGCATTAATTGCTTAGTTTTCAATATTACCCCTAATATTAAATGTAACTTTGGTTCTCCCAATATTTTCTGCCCAATAAATAACAATATCTTATTTCAATTCATGGGTAATATAGACAATTGATATTATAGTTAATGCTATACAATCATTACCTTAATGGTTGTGCATAACCTTAAAACGACTTATATTAAGGAACGGAGGGAGTACTATTTTGAGGTTGATGTAATTATTTTGTGTTTACGTAATTTATTGTGCAATTAATTGTAAAGATAAAGATATAATTTAGGAATGATGCATACAGAGTTGGGAGATAAAATATAAAATAAAATTTTAATAATACAAAGTTGATAGATAAAGATTGACTATTGTACGAAATATTTCTCTCTTCTTATTTGCAGATCTCAGTAGTACTAGTATCCAAAAAGTAAGAGGGGGAAATATATTGATAAAAAAATTAACCAGAACGCATAGTAAAAAGGCTAACAATGTACTATCAATGTAGTGTCAGTTATTAATGCGTTCTTACTGTCAGTCTTCTCACTAGTATCAATATACTGTCAGTATATTGATAGTAAAAAGGCTGACATTAAGAACGCATTAATGACTGAACATTGATAGTAATAAGGCTGACAGTAAGAACGCATTACAGTACATTGATAGTAATAAGGCTGACATTAATGACTATTGTCAGCGTTCTTACTCTGTAGCAATGTATCCTGGGTTTAGCGCAACTGTATCAATGTTCTCCTCTGCAGCTTTGCTACATGGAGTTTCGTCCAAACTTAATAGTACTACTTTTTTGATAATCCAAGCTTAATATTGCACAAAGGCAGCGATACTAGAGTTATGTAGATTTACTAGTCTCTTAGCAAACCCAACAGTTTACTTAAAAAATCACTTCCACTTCTACAAGACTATTAAGATCGCATTTACTTTCAATTTTGATACTATAGGTTCTTGGGAAGAAATTCTTTTATGAAAGCTAATTTCTACTGTTAGGTGAAGTTGGCAGATTTTTTGTTGTTTGTCTAGTAACTAACCAAGAATTTATCATCGAGCGCGTAGATCAGCTGGCAAAGGGTTTGACAACTACTTATTTTTTACTTCTAAGTTGAGTTTTAAGTCGAAAAAATAAATATTTAAAAATGACTTATAAGTTATTTTAGAATAAGTTAGGTTGACCAAATGTAATATTTATTTTGTTCCTCTTTTGATTAATGTCTTTCTTAATAATCTTTACATTTATTTAACTTATAAGTTATTATGAGCCGAACATTTCATAACTTGTTTTAACTTAATTTTTGACTTAAAAGTTAAATTGATACCGTACGTTTTTATTTTTAAATCACAAAAAAAACTTAAAAATGAACTTATGATGTCTGCTCTAAACTTACCAGTTACCACCACAAATATATCCATTAGACAACATAGCCTTGTTTCTGATGATAAATCTAGTCACAAAGAACTTGACTGCAACTGGATATCTTGCGCTAAACCCAGGATACATTGATGGTAAGAAGGCTGACATTAATGACTACATTGTATCTATTTATTACTAAATATCAAATTTATTATATTTATTAATATTAGCAATAGCAAAAAATACGAGAATAAATCTTCACAGTAATTCTTGTACCACTAGCCATTGGGGTGGGGAAATAGAAAGAGGATAGGCAAACAACTAAGTTTAACATGGTCCATTCTCAAGAGTTTCGTTTTTGGGAAATCAATTGTTTTCCTATTTACAAAAAAAATCTTATTTGACATTTAATTAGTTTTAGAAACATAAAAACTTGATCTCAATAATTCATTAATACGTAACCAGGCTTCAAAACCCTTCATATACTACCAGAGTTTTATAAAAATAGTCTCATTTATAAAATACATAAGTTAGAATTAAATCAAGAATATAATTTATCCCTAAATATAATGATATTTATTTTAAGTAGTAGTAGTGACATAATAACAGAAGATGTGATGTTCAATCTTATGATAATATCTATTTCATACTCTTAGTTATATTATCATCCATAAAATTAGTGGGACTCTTTTAAGTGCAAAATAAAAATTTTAAAAATGAAACACTTTTTGTGGACAGAATATTAATTTACAATATACGATTAAATTGTAATTAACTAATCAGTGTTACCTTCAAATATTAGAAAGGTGCATTCAGAAAATATTTACAAAATTAATACATTTTTAATATTTTATTTACAAAATTAATGTATTTAGTATCCTTTTAATTTAGTTGGAAAAACGTTGGTATAATTTTAAGCTGAAATGCACAATGATTTTGTCCTTGTTACTCAGTAACACAAACATAAAACATGATACATGTGAACCAAGACAAAAAACCAGTGTCACCTTGCTCAAAACCCTCACCCACCGTGTTATGCTGTTTCACTGAAAGATTCCATTGCTATTAAGAAAAAGGCATTATTCAAACAAACCAGAGCAGAAAGAGGTACTTTTCAGGCCATGATGAAAAAAGAAAATATAATAATGATGAGTACATAAAGAAGAAAATCCAACTAATTGTTGGTGTGCAATTTTAATGATGAGTACATAATTAAAAATCCTTTTAAAAGTTTAAAACCTGAGTATTGTGTGTCTGTGTGTGTTGGTGGATGGGGGGGAACCTCGTTGATAATTACAAATCCAACTTTTAAAAGTTTAAAACCTAAGTATAGCTGTACAATGCTAAAATTAAGTGTAATGGACTTTTACAAATATTAAGGCTGAGGGAATCTATTGCCTCAACGTGCTGATACCTTCTATATTTGATTCGAACAGGATAATTTATCTTTCCCTCTTATTTGTCCAGAATGGAATGCTGACGAAGAAATGTTGCTTCTTGAGGTGTTTTTATTGATTTAGTCCCTTAATATTGATGCAAATCTGACATCTAAATTGTCTTTCTTTATTCCTATTCTTAATGGTGTGCTCCATGATATTTATTATATCTAGGGGATGGAAATGTATGGCATGGGGAACTGGACAGAAATTGGTGACCATGTACGGACTAAGAGTAAAGAACTATGTGTCAAACATTATAAGAATGCTTACATGAACTCCCCATATTTCCCACTTCCGGTAGGACAATATCAGTATAGTTATTAATTATTTAATTTATGGGGTATGATCTTCAATATCTGCAACTAATCTGTTGGAGACATTTTCTCCAAGGATATGAGTCATGTTGTCAGAAAAAATAGAAAGGAACTACTAGTTATGGCTAAAGGGCAAGGTGAAGATAAGAAAGGTTGGTTAGTCTTTTTACTCTTCTTCCCTGTTTTCCCACTCATTCCGCTTCTCAACATTGCTTTCTGTTGTGACTTAAGAATTTACATTTAGTTCACATCAGAAAAGTCTAATATTATATTTGGACTGGCGATTTGGTGGCTGATGCTGTGACCAATGTGGGTCATAAGCTCATTGAGGATCAATTCTTTTTCTCATTTTCTTTTTTATAATAATGATGAGTACATTTTCAGAAAGAAGTACATTATGTACCAATGAGGGAGTACATAAAAAGAAAATCCTTTTTCTATCAACTGACATTTTTTTTTTCTCATTTTCCTTAAAAAATGATGAAAAAATGAGAGCTTGACCAAGAAATTAAAATGTAGATAGTCCCCGTATTGTAGATAACAAAAATGTTCAACAATTAGTATCCAGTGAGTATCGATAGTCCACTTGTTTTTGTTGAGATCTAAGTCAACTGTTTGATGAAAGTTCATTTTGGATGGACCGGAGATAGTAGCAGAAGTCAAATATGAAAAACTTCTGAACATGCTAGTTAGTTGAAACTTGAAAGTGTTTATTGTCAACTCTGAATGATGTTAGTTATTTAGTTTATGAAACCCAATGCAGTTTAGTTATTTAATTTATGAAATATTAAAATAAAAAAGTTGTTATGATTTCATTTATATTTTAAATACAATAAAAAGATAAGTAATTGCTCCGATTATTTTTAGTTGTAATCTATTGTTATTTTCTCTGTTCTAAAATAAAAACACATTTTAATTTTTCATATTTAATTTATGAAATATTAAAATTCAAAAGTTGTTATAATTTCATTTATATTATAAATATAATAAATTTGATATTTAATAATAAATAGATACAATGTAGCTATTAATGTCAGCCTTCTTACCATCAATGTATCCTGGGTTTAGCGCAAGATATCCAGTTGCAGTCAAGTTCTTTGTGACTAGATTTATCATCAGAAACAAGGCTATGTTGTCTAATGGATATATTTGTAGTGGTAACTGGTAAGTTTAGAGCAGACATCATAAGTTAATTTTTAAGTTTTTTTAAGTTGTGATTTATAAATAAAAACGTACGGTATCAATTTGACTTTTAAGTCAAAAATTAAGTTAAAACAAGTTATGAAATGCTCGGCTCATAATAACTTATAAGTTAAATAAATGTAAAGATTATTAAGAAAGACATTAATCAAAAGAGGAGTAAAATAAATATTACATTTGGTCAACCTAACTTATTCTAAAATGAATTATAAGTCATTTTTAAATATTTATTTTTTTGACTTAAAACTCAACTTATAAGTAAAAAATAAGTAGTTATCAAACCCTTTGCCAGCTGATCTACGCGCTAAATTCTTGGTTAGTTACTAGACAAACAACAAAAAATCTGCCAACTTCACCTAACAGTAGAAACTAGCTTTCATAAAAGAATTTCTTCCCAAGAACCTATAGTATCAAAATTGAAAGTAAATGCAATCTTAATAGTCTTCTAAAAGTGGAAGTGATTCATTAAGTAAAGTGTTGGGTTTGCTAAGAGACTAGTAAATCTACATAACTTTAGTATCGCTGCCTTTGTGCAATATTAAGCTTGGATTATCAAAAAAGTAGTACTATTAAGTTTGGACGAAACTCCATGTAGCAAAGCTGCAGAGGAGAACATTGATACAGTTGCGCTAAACCCAGGATACATTGATACAGAGTAAGAAGGCTGACAGTAGTCATTAATGTCAGCCTTATTACTATCAATGTACTGTAATGCGTTCTTACTGTCAGCCTTATTACTATCAATGTTCAGTCATTAATGCGTTCTTACTGTCAGCCTTTTTACTATCAATATACTGACAATATATTGATACTAGTGAGAAGGCTGACAGTAAGAACGCATTAATGACTGATAGTACATTGTTAGACTTTTTACTATGTGTTCTGGTTAATTCTTTTTATCAATATATTTCTCCCTCTTACTTTTTGGGTACTAGTACTACTGAGATCTGCAAATAAGAAGACAAATATTTCGTACAATAGTCAATCTTTATCCATCAACTTTTTATTATTAAAATTTTATTTTATATTTTATCTCCGAACTCTGTATGCATCATTCCTAAATTATATCTTTATCTTTACAATTAATTGCACAATAAATTACGTAAACACAAAATAATTACATCAACCTCAAAATAGTATTTATTAAACAAACACGTTTAGCACTACTATATTTAACTTAGCATTAAATTTACGTACACATGTAAAAAAAAAAGTAAATATATATAAGAAAAAGGAAAATTAAATTATATCAGAACTAAAACTGGATTATAAGGTCCGAAGACCCTACTCCGCTCCTCTACTCCCCTCCTCTCTCTATATAAATATGTTTTTTCTCTGTCACACACAAGTGCACACAGTAGTAGGGGTAGGACCATAAGAAGAGTAATAGTTATATATATATATATATATATATATATAGCTGAGTGCGGGGTACGGATGCCGGCGGATAAGACGCTGATATCTGTCCTATTATTAATGACTACTGTCTACGCATTAGATCACTACCCTCTCTCACTGCAGAAATTAAAGGGGCATTTTTCAAAGAGTAAAAGAAATTAATGGGTAAATTTCTTTTCTTTCTTTAAGAAATGTTAAGGAAATGGTGCGGTTTTGCTTGTACGGGCAAGGTAGGCTCTCATTCATGAGCCTCCTCTCTCACTCATCAAAACATAGTAGAAGAGTATTCTTCTGTTCCAAAAGAAAGTGGATGAGGTTCCCAGTTACAAAAAGAGATTAAATTGAGGTCCCTTGGTCTTTATCTATCTCACAGAGTCACCAATCTCGAGAATTTTTGCTTGATATTTTAGTGGTTGGATGTGTTGATAATTGAGTATGTATTAATTATTGTGATTGTATGGTTAAATATGATAATTTTTATGTCTGATTTTAAGTTATTTTATGTTACAAAGAGTCTTTAGGTAATGTATTACTTTTCGAATTTTAATCTAATTTTTCGTTTGGTCATGCCTTTAGACACGGACAATTACTCGTATAGAGAGAGGAGAGGAGTGTCTTCTGATCTAAGCTTTAGTTCTGATATAATTTGATTTCTCTTTCCTATATATATCAAAATTCAAAGTCCCTATGTTACTTATTATTGGCTTAAGGTTAGTGGTCTAGCCAACAGATACCTTCACGAGTGAACAATTCACGGAACAAACGCTTCAGGAATCCATAGTCAGGTCGTTGATCAAATGTCAATGAATGGCAGTAATGGAAGTATGAAGCAAATTCCACTGGTTGTGACTTGTATAAAACCTTTATAAGAACAGATAAGCATAAGCTAGAACTATCAGACCAGATCGAAACCCCAAAAGAAAGATAGATGTTATCTATATACCTCGATAGAGAACATGCAGGATTAGGGGTTTGCTTTGTCTGAATATGAGAGAGAACACGCAGGATTAGAGCTTGTTTTGGAATACCCATAAAAAAACTAAAGCGAGCTTCTCATACATTCATACCAGGATTAGGGCTTGTTCTTACTCGCTTTGTAATACACGGATGAGGGGTCGACCGAATCGAGCTTCTTTTCTCTTCGTGTCAAGGGGCTTTAGATTTGGATCCTCTCCTCGCTCGATTTTTCAGATCAAGATGGAATCCTACTTTCAGATGAGAGAAATAAGTTGGGAGAAAATATGACGCGTTATGCTTGAGCGAGGAGAGAGTAATTACTAAGAGAAGGGGCTTTTATAGGTATGTTGGGTAAGCTTAATAAGGGTAAGCTACTGATCCCTACAGATCTAACTAATATTATGAGACAATTATAATTTTCATTATGATTGTTGCAAAACTACAAACATTAAGGAACCGCAATAAACTCACTATAAAATTATGATCTTATTTGATAAAATTGATGCGATCTGTGTAAGTTTAAAAATAACAAATTTTGTAGTAATTATTAGTAGTACTAAATTACATTAATTATGGATGTATTTACTAAAATAAACTGATATTAATTATTAATTCTAAAATATTACTATAACTTTAGGTAAAAAATTTTAATCTTGAAATTTTATAAAATTGACTTGAGAAAGATAACAGGTGATTATAAAATATCCAAATCGTGTGTTTTTGGTTAGGAGCATTAGCATTGAAGCAAGGAAGTAAATGTGGCGGTTTAGCCAAACAGGGCCTTCTAGGTTTTCAGGTCGCTCAACAGCTGAGGAAGTTACCCAAGGAATTGATGGGACCGGTCTCATTGACATTGTTACAGGTCGGTTGGAAATCTTTCACAAGTTTGTGGTTTGATTTATGGTTTTCTTGATTTCTTCACATCTCACTCATAATATTTTGGGATAAGTAAAAATTATTTGGTGTTGAACATAATTTTCAGGATTATATATACAGCTTTTGAAGTTGATCGTCTTAATTTTGTGGGAAAAAAGAAGAAGATAAATATCAGATTTATTTGACCGCTAAACAAAAAATATTTGCTCTCACCTGAGTGGAATAGCCATTATTATTAACCTCCTAGATTTCTTGTAAAAACTTGGTTTTTCTTTGTGGTTGCTATTATTTGAGACTTTAAATTAGTTAAGCACCTTCACCAGTTGTATTTTACTTCCCAAAATTAAATTGTCGCTTTAGTTAGATTGAAGTTGTTTCTGCAAAACAAGTAAACAACAGCCACATCCCTTACCCTGCTTGTTTTAAGATGTACTATTACTAACAATTGACTCTGTAAGTAATGGAGTATCATTTTGTAAATAGGAATGTTTTTCACTTTAGTAAATGAATTTGCTTAGCTGGTAATCAATTTATACAAGCAGCTACTTATCCTTCTTCTTCTGGCTGCTGCAATTACAGGAGCATCAAGTGGTATTGGCACCGAAACTGCACGGGTTCTTGCTTTGCGCGGTGTCCATGTAGTTATGGGTGTTAGAAATTTGTCTGCTGGAATGGTGGTCAAAGAAACAATCACAAGAGATATCCCAACTGCAAAAATTGATGCCATGGAGTTGGATCTCAGTTCAATTGCATCAGTTAGGAATTTCACAGCTGACTTTAATTCCTCGGGTCTTCCTTTGAATATCCTCATGTAAGATGCATACATGAATAAGAAGATAGAGTTCTTAATCTATTTTTATAGGATTACATATTCATTGCTCTGGAATCTTGATATACCAATCATGCTTTGTTTTTGTTTCATAACTGTTCTTTCCTTCTTCATATGTGTGTATAAATATTTACATATATATTTATATTAATGTATGTACATACTATATCTGAATGACTAGAAAGAAATTAGTTTAATCAAATGGAACATTGTATGTTCTTTGCTGTAAGTAACAATGCAGGAGTTATGGCAACCCCGTTCACATTTTCCAAAGACAATATAGAGCTACAGTTTGCAACAAACCATTTGAGTAAGATGATCACTTCTCTGGGATTTATTGGCACACTTAAGTTGAACTTTCATGTCTGAGCATTGTTCAGAAATACTTTGATTCAGTTTACAAGTCTTCCATTTACCTTTGATTCTCGTTTAGTCACCTTTTCTTTCTTAGCAACCACCATAGATGGATTGAGTGCAGAAGATGCAAGTCAGCTGAGACTCTTTATCATCTCACAGGTCATTTTCTTTTGACAAATCTATTGTTGGAAGCCATGAAGACAACAGCACGTGAAAGTAGCAAAGAAGGAAGAATTTTGAATGTCTCATCACGGCGCCATCAGTTTACATATCCTGAAGGGATTCGCTTTGACAAAATTAATGATCAGTCAGAGTATGGCATTCTTCTCTCTCGCACGCATTTATGTATGTGTGCCGCTGTGTGTGTTGTTTCATGTGTGTCTGTGTTTTCTTCATGTTTTAGAAAATGACTGTTCTTTTATGTGTTCCGTCAACTTCATCTAATGTGTGCATAATTCGTGATATACAGGTATAACAGTTTATCTGCATATGGTCAGTCAAAACTTGCTAATGTTCCGCATGCTAATGAGCTTGCAAGGCGTTTGAAGGTATTTCGATGCTTGTATACATCCTCATAAAACTGAATCAGTGATAAACATCGATAAGTGTGATTTGCTTGCTTTCTGCATTGCCACTGATGTCACCCTGTAAACATTAGTGATTAGTAAGTTGTGGACAATGCGAAATACTTTATCATAAGTGCCTGTCCTCTTAGTAGTGTCAGTGATATTCTCTAAAACAATGTCGATGTTATTTTCTCTGACCAGGAAGAGGGATTAGATATAACTGCAAATGCACTTCATCCAGTAGCAATTGCAACCAATCTTTTCCGTTATCAGTCTTTTTAGTGGTAATCTCCCTAATTTATTGGCAGTGCCTATCCACAATTTTAAATAGAGAATCAGCTTCAAAATGCCCTGGATTAATGGGCAAGTTGACAACTTTGTAGCTTGTATTCTTTTATATTGAAGTATGTATGACTAGTTCTTATCTGATGAAATTCCCTGTTTCCTATACTGATATCTTCTTCCTTTGAGTTTGATGCAGGTTTTATGGATCTTTTTGGTAAATATGTGATTAAAAATGTACAGCAGATAATGAAATACTTGTAAGGAAATAAATAAGCTTTAGAGTTATTTACTGATGGATTCTATTATACAGATCTTTTGGCATCAATCATGTCTTGAAAGTTGACATGCGCTAGCTTAGGATTTTAATTTTCGGTAATAGAAAACTTTTGAATGTAAAAACGAAGGCATTGACATTTCTTCACCTGATTCAGTGTATGCAAGGTCTCGATCCACAAATGTCTACAATATTATCAGGACATTCTACAGTTAATACTTCATCCATTTCACAGTCTCATTTATAAAACAAAAATTGTTCCACAAAGAGAGTCCTCTCGATGATTGTATAAAAATATAAAATGATATAATATTCAGAAGTATAACAATACAACTTCACTACCATGTCATCACTTTAAACTAAACACTTGTTATATTCAGGATAAACACTCCTCCACAAACAATCCAAAAATCCGGATCACCGGAATCTAGCAAAACACATAACAAACAAAAGAGTTTGGGGTACCATAACAAAATGTTATAATCTAAAAAAATAACTTCCACATCCATTTCAGTGTCTTCACTACCACCTTAATGCCACCATCTCCATCACCTTGGTCACCATCTCCATCACCTTGGTCAAGATTATCCAACCTATCTTCAATCCTATTCAATGCCTTAAGGATTTCTTCCAATTTCTCTGAATCTTTACCTAATACAACATCTTTGTAGAGGGTGGAGGTATCACCGGAAGAAATTGACCCCATAACTCTCTCGTATGATTGAGCTAGACTTGTAGCTACTATCAAACTACCTGACTAGCTTCTAATTGATTTTAAAATTTGTTTTCAACAAGTAAAATCAGTATATCAATGGAATGAATATAGGCTAGTTATTTTTAAAGTATACATTTGATTTCGCCGGTGACTTCGCCGATAACGGTGGTGGAGGTGCCGGTGACGGTGGTGAAGGCAGAGGGAGACTGCAGCACTGGCATTGGACCGGCTTAAAACGACAACTGAAGTTTGTACTTCTCTTCCTCCTCTGAAATTTGATTTTTTTGGCATTCACAACCTCTCGTGTTGCTTCGTCCCCATTCTTTTCATTTTCTAAAACGAAATACCAGTTAACAATGTGGAGAAAGAGATAAAAGTACAAAATAGTAAAAAAACTTATATATACCATTGATCGATTTCTTTGGAACTGAGTAGCTGTGCAACACCTTGTTTTTCTGGAGCATTGAACGAATACACACAATGATGAGAGTTTTTACAATTCGTTAAATGCTCCAGAAAAACAAGGTGTTGCACAGCTACTCAGTTCCAAAGAAATCGATCAATGGTATATATAAGTTTTTTTACTATTTTGTACTTTTATCTCTTTCTCCACATTGTTAACTGGTATTTCGTTTTAGAAAATGAAAAGAATGGGGACGAAGCAACACGAGAGGTTGTGAATGCCAAAAAAATCAAATTTCAGAGGAGGAAGAGAAGTACAAACTTCAGTTGTCGTTTTAAGCCGGTCCAATGCCAGTGCTGCAGTCTCCCTCTGCCTTCACCACCGTCACCGGCACCTCCACCACCGTCACCGGCGAAATCAAAGGTGTACTTTAAAAATAACTAGCCTATATTCATTCCATTGATATACTGATTTTACTTGTTGAAAACAGATTTTAAAATCAATTAGAAGCTGGTCAAGTAGTTTGGTAGTAGCTACAAGTCTAGCTCAATCATACGAGAGAGTTATGGGGTCAATTTCTTCCGGGGATACCTCCACCCTCTACAAAGATGTTGTATTGGGTAAAGATTCAGAGAAATTGGAAGAAATCTTGAAGGCATTGAATAGGATTGAAGATAGGTTGGATAATCTTGACCAAGGTGATGGAGATGGTGACCAAGGTGATGGAGATGGTGGCATTAAGGTGGTAGTGAAGACACTGAAATGGATGTGGAAGTTATTTTTTTAGGTTATAATATTTTGTTATGGTACCCCAAACTCTTTTGTTTGTTATGTGTTTTGCTAGATTCCGGTGATTCGGATTTTTGGATTGTTTGTAGAGGAGTGTTTATCCTGAATATAACAAGTGTTTAGTTTAAAGTGATGACATGGTAGTGAAGTTGTATTGTTATACTTCTGAATATTATATCATTTTATATTTTTATACAATCATCGAGAGGACTCTCTTTGTGGAACAATTTTTGTTTTATAAATGAAACTGTGAAATGGATGAAATATTAACTGTAGAATGTCCTGATAATATTGTAGACCTCTGTGGATCGAGACCTTGCATACACTGAATCAGGTGAAGAAATGTCAATGCCTTCGTTTTTACATTCAAAAGTTTTCTATTACCGAAAATTAAAATCCTAAGCTAGCGCATGTCAACTTTCAAGACATGATTGATGCCAAAAGATCTGTATAATGGAATCCATCAGTAAATAACTCTAAGCTTATTTATTTCCTTACAAGTATTTTATCATCTGCTGTACATTTTTAATCACATATTTACCAAAAAAGATCCATAAAACCTGCATCAAACTCAAAGGAACAAGATATCAGTATAGCAAACGGGGAATTTCATCAGATAAGAACTAGTCATACATACTTCAATATAAAAGAATACAAGCTACAAAGTTGTCAACTTGCCCATTAATCCAGGGCATTTTGAAGCCGATTCTCTATTTAAAATTGTGGATAGGCACTGCCAATAAATTAGGGAGATTACCACTAAAAAGACTGTGATAACGGAAAAGTTTGGTTGCAATTGCTCCCGGATGAATTGCATTTGGAGTTATATCTAACCCCTCTTCCTGTTCAGACATGAAACATGAAAGAAGAATAGACACAGACACACATGAAACATGAAGAACAATCATTTTCTAAAACATGAAGAAGAATAGACACTGACACACATATATAAATGTGTGCGAGAGAGAAGAATGCCATACTCTGACTGATCATTAATTTTGTCAAAGCGAATCCCTTCAGGATATGTAAACTGGTGGCGCCGTGATGAGACATTCAAAATTCTTCCTTTTGCTACTTTCATGTGCTGTTGTCTTCATGGCTTCCAACAATAGATTTGTCAAAAGAATATGACCTGTGAGATGATAAAGAGTCTCAGCCGACTTGCATCTTCTGCATTCAATCTATCTATGGTGGTTGCTAAGAAAGAAAAGGTAACTAAACGAGAATCAAAGTTATATGGAAGACTTGTAATGCTGCTTTTGATGGTACTTATTCCCCCCCCCCCCTTCTTTGTTGCACTATTTTCAGTACATTCCGAATACTAATCTGACCTAAGTTGTTATTTATTCGTGCAAGTATTTCACATGAATTTAACAGTTGCAAATCATTGATCATGAACTATTAATTTGTCATTATAGCCCAATGGCCACAGATTTGATATTGCTTTCGTTTTATTTGAAAGCCTGATGCTTTTGGTCTTCTGTGATTTAAGACTCCTTTGTCCATCTTAACAGAGATGGAGGACAGTTTTAAATAAAAGAGTTGAATTATTAATAGGTATGAGATTAGAACTGTGTTGGTATTAGTGAGTTTCTACTAACATGCTGCCTAGATACGTCCTTGGCCTTCTTTTTCATTATTGACCTTTAATTCTTTAGTCTATACCTTTTCTGAGCTCTGTCCTGCATCACCCTGGCCCTAAATTAATCATTCTTTAGTTCATTTCTTGAAAAAAATATAATACTGTATGAAAGACTACTAACAATAATCAAGTATGCAAAAATACATTGTGGAAAAACTACTACCCCTGTGCTAGCTATTTTTTTGGAGAAGTCTACCTAGTTTACAAGTGTAAAACTACCATTGTTTGCTAAAATGGCTCTTGGAACAAATACCAACCTTTTCTTTCTTTTCCCTGTTTAATATGCTTTGGTGGTTAACTGAGGTTTTGCTCGTAAGTGTTCAGTGATCTTATATTACTAAACATATAATGATACACTACTAACACAGTTTGACCTAAAATTTTGACCCTCTTAGTTCTTGTCAGTTAAGCTATTAGACATTCCAAAAGAAGCAAAGGTGGCATCGACACTTGCAACTATTTCTAAGAAACCAGCAAGCTTGGCTCTTTCGACTATATCTAAATATCTCTGAGAAGCTTTAGATCTCTCGGGCTGCTATTTAGTGAATAAAGAAATAGCTACCGACTGAGAGTTTAACAATGAAATTGCCATAAAGCCCCTGTTGAATTTTTTATACGAGTTACTTTCCCATCTTTTCTTCTCCGATGACCCTTTTTAAGTTCGTGAATATCTAGAAGAAACACCCCCCCTGAGAAGAGGGGGGTTGATGAAGAGCATTTATGATTTAGTTTTTCACATATACATTTTTCCAAAAGTTTTACCTTTATCTACTTTGAGACTGCTTATGAAGTACTACCTCAATTGCTCTAGATACAATTCAAATATTAATAGGTGTAAAAACTTTTATTTAAACTGTTATAAATAATGTTTTGTTATTTTTTCTAATTTTTTTGATTTGCACTCTGTGTCTATTGCAGGGAAATCTCTCCAGTTTCCAGATGAATCTCATCTTACTCAGAAGACATCTCAGTAAGTTCACTCCTTTAGTCATAACCAGCTGTTAAGTTGCATGGTCTATGCTGATTCCTGCCGCTAGTAGGGGAGGTTCAAGGTCAGAAGCCTTGGGTAAAAAATGAGTACTTCTGATTACTTGCAATGAACAAATAATGTGAAATATTCGGATAGGTTTTTTTATACAATTAAAATTTCAACCTGAAATCTTGTTTTCTCTTTCTTCATGCTTCACATGTCGCTGGGTTTTCGATGTATGTTTTTAGTAATTGACATTTTCTGATGCCGCCTTGCATGGAAATAGCTGCCACACACTTGGGTAGGGGGAGTATATGGATGCATTGTTGGAACATTGATTATATTTTTATTAGAAGATAAGACAAAAGATGATCAAAGGATTCTAAGTATTAGGAAGGTTAGGTCAAATGGTAGTGAGCCTAGTTGATCGTCGCCCGAATCATTTCTAGAAAAGTTGTACGATGATTTGCTCGCAACACCTTAACCCCTCGTCTATATTTAGACGGTAATCTTAGTACAATTGTTCGTATTAGGAATTCTGCGTTGAATGAACACCAACGACACCTTGACCCCTCGCTTATATTGAAGCGGTAATCTCGGTACAATCTGTTGGGAGAATGCATAGCATGATTTGATGTTTTAATGAATATGCTCATGATTATTTGTAAAGTTCTTTAATGAATATATGTACAAGGACTTAGTGATAGATCAAAATTGTTAGATTGATCTAAGCTTTCAACGTGTACTATTCTGTTTGGAATGAATAGAAAGATCAAAACTGTTAGGTTGATCTTGAGATGTAATAGATTAGTCTTGAAGAAATCGTAGTGCATCAATCTGATCAACTTTGCAGAAGTCAGGGCAGAAATCGTAAAGCCGGAAGATCGTAGTGTGTCTGCCTTAAAGGGGACTCTTCGGATATCATAGAGTGGTCCCAACGTTTGTCGAGGCAAACTTCACGATCATAGTGTACTCTCGGAAACGTAGAGCTAATAACTCGAGCAAGTCAAGATCGTAGTAAGCGAAGGCCTAAGGGAAATCGTAGTGTTCTCGACTGATAGCATCGTAGTATGCAAAGTCATCAAGACACTACGATCTGAATCGTAGAATACCACGATCCAAATCGTAGAGCACCATCTGTCTTGTATTAGAAAACGATGAGCCTCGAGATCTGTGCAAAGGGAGATCTTAACAAATGAGGAATGGATTCTAGACGTTACAATACTCATCAGTCCCAAGAATAAGAAATATCCTTAGTATGAAACAAAGAAGCGTATTGTAGAAGTCAAGGATAGTATCATGGGAAAAAGGGACAAAACACACCTTTTCAGGTGTTAGGTGAGAAAGCAGTCTGCAGTGTCAGTGGGCCAGAATGTAGAATTCAACAGAGGTAAAGAAATGTCTCCATCAAAGTTCAGAAAGTTCAGAAGCATTTAAGGCCTCAACGGATGGATCCAACTGTTAGTTTTCAACATCACATTTATACAGATCAGACAGATGAGAAGAAAAACAAGCAAGCATAAACATACAACGTGAAGAACTCTCTAAGGCTCAACTCTACGATTTGAGATATTGAAAAACTTGCTCAGCTACTCAGTTCCTTCGAACCAGTGCTTATATAGCAACTGAGTAGCAACCATCTCGAACTCAACAACTATCAACCAACTGAAGAAAAAGTACCAAGTCTGCTGGACTTGAAGAGTTCATATTGAACTATAAGAAAGCCAAGTCTGGTAGACTTGAAGAGTTCAAGAGTGAACTGAAGTTCCTAGACTGCTGGTCTAGAAGGAATCTGTGTGATTCAGAAGTTGTAAAAGACATCTTTAGTGGATATCCTACTCGTTGAGTAGAAGAGTGGACTAAGAGCTTTAAGTGCTCCGAACCACTTAAAAATGACTGTGTCTTTTTTATTTATGCTATAACTGTCATAACTGCTATATCTGCTATAACTGCCTCACTCACTCACAACACCATTGCTTGGTAAAGAAGATTAAAACAAATACTAATTCCACTAAGTTTTAATCACTATCTAAGAACAAAGTTAAATCGAAAAGATTTTTAGTCATCTATTCAACCCCCCTTCTAGATAACTATTGTGCCAACTAGGAACTAACAATTGGTATCAGAGCAGGTTCTATTTTACAGCTTACAAGCTTTAGTAGATCCAATTGCACTCGTAGCAAGCGAATCCAGGACCGGGGGAGGCAGCTAGCCACCAATGAGCAACAAGGACAAATTTGCTAACTGAAAAGTCAGGATGCAAGTTTACATGGACTCGATAGATGAAGATCTATTTGAGTCTGTTCTTAGTGGGCCCTATGTACCAACAAAGCTTGCACCAACCATTGACGATCCAAACAGAGTTCAAATCAAAGTTAAAGAAGAATGGACAGACACAGAGAAGAGAGCTGTCCAACTTGACAAAAAGGCGAAGAATATCCTGTTCCAATCCTTAGAGGACGATCTGTTTGAAAACGTTGTAAACAGCAAAACAGCTAAGGAAGTTTGGGAAGCACTGCTGATCATGCACGAAGGAACTCAAGAAGTCAATGAGAACAAACAGTCTCTCCTGACACAGCAGTATGAAATGTTCACTCATGCGCAAGGAGACTGCAACCTATGAAAGATTCAACACTCTGCTCAACTCTCTACGAGCGTATGGGAAGATCTATCCTAACAAGGATCTAACCATAAAATTCATGAGAGCCCTACCGAGCAAGTGGGATGCAAAGACCACGGCAATAAGAGAGTCAAAGAATCTTAATGAGATGACAGTTCAACAACTATATGGAAATCTCCTGACCTACGAACTGGAGCTGACCCAACGTGCTGAAATCGTATCAGAAGGAAGAAGAAAAGACAAGGGTGTTGCTCTCAAAGCAAATGAAGGTGCATCAAAAGTCATCACTGAGACTGACTCTGACGATGATGAAGACGATGATGAAGACTTTGCTATGCTAGTAAAGAGACTAAGAAGGTTCATGCGACAAGGCAGAACCAGCAAACCAAAGAAAGTTAGCAACTACGTCAGCCAGGAGCAAACGAACAATCTATGCTACAACTGCAAGAAACCTGATCACTTCATTGCAAACTGCAACAAACCTATCAAAGAAGAACTAAAGAAGAAAACTTATGAAAAGAAAGAATACAAAGGTACCAAGAGGCCTCAGAAAAGAGACAAAGGTCTGGTTGCCGGAGGATCGTGGAGTGACTCAGATAATGACTCAAATGTTGACTTCAGAGATGAAGAAGAACCATAAGTGGCCAATCTATGCCTTATGGCCAAACATGCAAAGAACGACCAAAACCTCAGCATACATGATGCAAGTCTCGATGAGGTATTTGATTTCAATTCTCCTGATGTAGATATGAGTGATTTAAGAATTGTTTTGCATGGCATAACCACTGATATGCATCAATACATGAAGTGGTTCAGAATCTTGTCTAAGGATCATTCTCTTCTTCAAGATGAGAAGAAGAAAGTTCAAGAAGAACTTGAAACAGCCCTTCTAAGTACTAATCTTCTCTCCAAGCTTGAGGCTGAGAATGAAACGTTAAAACAGACAAACACACTCAATGCACAAAGAGAGTCTAAGCTAACCTCTAAAATTGAGGATCTAGAGAAGACTATCTCTACATGGAATAAATCCTCATCATCCATTGACTGCCTGCTTTCTAGTCAGAGAAGAGCACTAGACAGAACAGGCTTAGGTTTTGGGGAATCCAACTCAGAGCTATGTGTGGAAAAAACAATGGAAATTAGCACTAGTAATGCCTCAAGACTTGGTAGAGGCATTGTCTTTGTGAAATCCTCACAGTTGGAAGAACCAAGTCAACCTTGTTCTACTGTCTCGAGTTATACTCAGAGAAGTAAAGGATCTCATGCTGGCCTGGGCTTCATAAAGGAGAAGAGTAACCCAACCTCCACTTACCCACCTCGAAGAATCGTAGAGTCAAGCAAGACTAACTCTACGAATCGACTGGGAAAGTATAGTAGAGGCAAGGCACACTCATCACCATTTATGAAACCTAAGGACACGTGGAAGATAAGAGTCAGTCTAACAAGAAAGTGATTGAGGAACCACACAAGTTCAAATGGAGGATAAACCATCATACACACACTGGCATGCGTTATGATAGATGTCTCATATGCAATAAACATGGTCATAGGGTTGCTAAATGTTATCATAACTTCATGCATGTGAAATCCAAAATTAGACAAATTTGGGTCCCCAAAGGCACTAACAAAGAAGGACCCATGCAAATATGGGTACCAAAATGAAGGTTCAAATGTTCTGACAGGAAAAGAGCTCCACATGGTATCTGGACAGTGGATGCTCAAGGCATATGACAGGGAACAAAACTCTACTATCCAACTATGTAGAAAAGAAGGGTCCCTCAGTCATTTTTGGAGATAACGGCTCGGGCAAGACTAGAGGATATGGCTCGGCTGGCAATGGTGAAGTATCCTTCAGCAGAGTAGCTTATGTGGAGGGACTCCAACACAACCTTCTAAGTATCAGCCAACTCTGCGACAAGGGTCACCAAGTAACATTTCTCAACAACCAATGTCAAGTCGGAGATTTGACGACATCTGCCGTAAAACTGACCGGATCAAGAAAAGGAAATGTCTACACTATAGATCTTGGTCAACTAAGCTCTGATGAGACAATATGTTTTCTGGTAAAAGCATCCGAGGAAATGAGCTAGCTATGGCATAGAAGGTTGTCTCACTTAAATTTCAAAAGCATGTCCAAACTGGCGTCAAAAGACCTCGTAGCTGGCCTTCCCAAGTTCAACTTTGTGAAGGAAAGACCATGCAATGCCTGTCAGTTTGGAAAGCAAACCAGAAGTTCATTCAAGAGCAAGACTACCAACTCCATTGACAAGCCCCTGCAATTGCTCCACATGGATCTCTTTGGGCCAATCCCAACAACCAGTCTAGGAGGAAAAAGATACTCTCTGGTCATAGTTGACGACTACACTAGATTCACATGGGTATTCTTTCTAACATCAAAGGATGAAATGAGCTCAGAATTAATCAAGATGTTCAGACTTATGATGAACGAGAAAGGAGAGAAAATCAAGGCCATAAGGAGTGATCATGGAAGAAAATTCGATTTCTCAGAAATAGACTAGTTCTGCTCAGACAATGGAATCAGTCATAACTTCTCAGCTCCACGAAATCCTCAACAAAATGGAGTTGCTGAAAGAAAGAACAGGACCTTGATAGAGGCTGGAAGGACTCTACTAGCAGCAGCTCGTCTGCTTGAATACTTTTGGGCAGAAGCTGTCAACACTGCATGCTAAACTCAGAACAGATCACTAATTCACTCTACGATCAAGAAGACGCCCTACGAACTATGGAAAAGAAGAAAGCCAAGTGTCAGCTACTTCCATGTCTTTGGATGTGCATGCTATATTCTCAACAATGGAAAACAAGGATAGTATCATGGGAAAAAGGGACAAAACACACATTTTCAGGTGTTAGGTGAGAAAGCAGTTTGCAGTGTCAGTGGGCTAGAATGCAGAATTCAACAGAGGTAAAGAAATATCTCCATCAAAGTTCAGAAAGTTCAGAAGAATTTAAGGCCTCAACCGATGGATCCAACGGTTAGTTTTCAACATCACATTTATACAGATCAGACAGATGAGAAGAAAAATAAGCAAGCATAAACATACAACGTGAAGAACTCTCTAAGGCTCAACTCTACGATCTGAGATATTGAAAAGCTTGCTCAGCTACTCAGTTCCTTCGAACCAGTGCTTACATAGCAACTGAGTAGCAACCATCTCGAACTCAACAACTATCAACCAACTGAAGAAAAAGTACAAAGTCTGCTGGACTTGAAGAGTTTATATTGAACTATAATAAAAGCCAAGTCTGTTAGACTTGAAGAGTTCAAGAGTGAACTGAAGTTCCTAGACTGCTGGTCTAGAAGGAATCTGTGTGATTCAGAAGTTGTAAAAGACATCCTTAGTGGATATCCTACTCGTTGAGTAGAAGAGTGGACTAAGAGCTTTAAGTGGTCCGAACCACTTAAAAACGACTGTCTTTTTTTATTTATGCTATAGCTGCCATAACTGCTATATCTGCTATAATTGTCTCACTCACTCACAACACCATTGCTTGGTAAAGAAGATTAAAACAAATACTAATTCCGCTAAGTTTTAATCACTATCTAAGAACAAAGTTAAATCGAAAAGATTTTTAGTCATCTATTCACCCCCCCTTTTAGATAACTATTGTGCCAACTAAGAACTAACACAATCGACAATTGATGCAGTAGAAGACGTTACACACAACTATGATTTGTTTTATGATAAGTTAGGTTTGAATCTCACAGAAAAACTATGAACAATTCAGGATTCTAGACGTTGCAGTACTCATCAGTCCCAAGAATAAGAAATATCCTTAGTATGGAACAAAGAAGCGTATTGTAGAAGTCAAGGATAGTATCATGGGAAAAAGGGACAAAACACACATTTTCAAGTGTTAGGTGAGAAAGCAGTCTGCAGTGTCAGTGGGCCAGAATGCAGAATTCAGCAGAGGTAAAGAAATATCTCCATCAAAGTTCAGAAAGTTCAGAAGCATTTAAGGCCTCAACGGATGGATCCAACGGTTAGTTTTTAACATCACATTTATACAGATCAGACAAATGAGAAGAAAAACAAGCAAGCATAAACATACAACGTGAAGAACTCTCTAAGGCTCAACTCTACGATCTGAGATATTGAAAAGCTTGCTCAGCTACTCAGTTCCTTCGAACCAGTGCTTACATAGCAACTGAGTAGCAACCATCTCGAACTCAACAACTATCAACCAACTGAAGAAAAAGTACCAAGTCTGCTGGACTTGAAGAGTTCATATTGAACTATAAGAACGCCAAGTCTGCTAGACTTGAAGAGTTCAAGAGTGAACTGAAGTTCCTAGACTGCTGGTCTAGAAGGAATCTGTGTGATTCAGAAGTTGTAAAAGACATCCTTAGTGGATATCCTACTCGTTGAGTAGAAGAGTGGACTAAGAGCTTTAAGTGCTCCGAACCACTTAAAAACGACTGTGTCTTTTTTATTTATGCTATAACTGCCATAACTGCTATATCTGCTATAACTGTCTCACTCACTCATAACACCATTGCTTGGTAATGAAGATTAAAACAAATACTAATTCCGCTAAGTTTTAATCACTATCAAAGAACAAAGTTAAATCGAAAAGATTTTTAGTCATCTATTCAACCCCCCCTTTAGATAACTATTGTGCCAACTAGGAACTAACACAATCGACTATTGATGCGATAGAAGACGTTACACACAACTATGATTTGTTTTATGATAAGTTAGGTTTGAATCTCACAGAAAAACTATGAACAATTCAGGAATTCTAGAAGAAACAAAAGGTGAATAATCTCAATATGAATTTTATTAATTAAAGTCTAATAATGTAATACATTAGCTATGTATTCTATTTATACTTACAGAACAAACCCTAATTCTATAATGAATTAGAATTTGAATGGAAATAGAAATCCTAGTTAACAAATCATAAGGAAATCAAATCCTATCTAATATTTATTCTAGATACATTAGAAATATCCTTGATACATTAGAAATATGAAAATATATTGAAAACCCTAATTTATGAGGTAAATCTGTGTCCAAATCATTTGAAAACGCGTCAACAAAGTTTCCTCTACGGCGCGACCGCGCTGGAAATAAACTGCAGTTGGGCGCGACCGAGCTCAATTGGTAAAGAACCATTTTCTGTTTTTGGAGCACGGTGCGGTGATGCTGCTTTTGGCCTGGATCTCGGCGCGACCGTGTTGGTCTGGAATCTTGGATTCTTGATGTTTTTAAATTTCAAATGCAATCCTTCACTCCCTCATTCATTTTCTCGATTGGAATTGAATCTCCATATTACCTGAATAAATGAACGTAGACGCAAACCCCATTGTGAACGCCTCGTCAAATAACTCGAATCCTCGACCTTCATTCCACGCAATTCAAACTCGTGATGTAGAATAAAAGTATGTAACCTCTCCATGAACTGAAACATAACTTTGTCGATGACTAGGCAACACAAATGAACACTGTTACGATGTATTGACTTGAGCTCTAATGTAAGCATACTTGAGTCAAATTTAGCCCAATCTCTTAAGATCACCGTTTGAATTCCTTGAACCCGAGTTGAATCGTTGACGCTTGATGCAAGCCTGGTCAGGATTGTATCACTAGTGATAAGTGCTTGGCAAAGCATTGGTTATGAGTTCAATAGACATTGATCTCTTTGGAGCCACCCACACATATCTTTCCATGGGATTACATGGTGTTCATGGTTTTTTGGGTATTGTGTGTACCCGATGGTTTATCTAGTGCACACCCTGTGGTTAGTGGCTGCAGGTTCCATTGAAGTTGAAAAGAATGAACTAGGATTTTGGGGCAATAGTGGATAAAATTTTGGAGTTGCCTAACCAGAAACCGTGGACGGGTTAGGAGCCGGAAAAAGATTAAGGATTTACATAATATGGTAGGATTTAAATGAATTATCCTAACTCATCAAATTGATAGATTACGAAAGGGAGTTTAGAATTATAGCCTGTTAGGGAAGAAAGGGAATAAAAGAGGAGAGAATAGGGGTGAGGAAAGGGGTCAGGGGAGTCTCGTAACTTTGAAAGCTATCTTGGTTTTGAATATAATAAAATAAACATGAATTACGAAGCATATGATTTGAGATTTCATCCTGCTAAAAGCCCAGAGCAGGATGAAATTCAGGGTACATTTAGCTCTTATCCATAGACCACATTAGGGAGAGGTGTTGAGAGCAAAAAGTATGATAAGGGATACGTGAATGCGGTAGACGGTGAGCTACATATGCTAAAACGCTGTTTTATGCAGTATGGTGTTACCCAGAGGTAATTAGGTGCTGCACTTGCCATTTGTATCCAGGTGCTACACAGTTTTGGGGGATGGCTATACATGCGCATGAGGTATGGCTCTAAGCACTGGTTTACTCTCATAGTCCATCCATTATCTTGGATATGGTTTGTGGTGCTTAAGTTTAATCTGGTTCACACCTATTTGAACAAACTCTGCCAGAACTCACTCAAATTAGGGTCCGTATCAGTTTCTATGGAAATGGTATACACTGTGTAAGTTTGAATGTCTTATCAGAGAAGGATTATGCAAGAGACTTTGCTGAGATACGGGTAGAAAATATGAGCACCTATTGAATTTGTTACCGTAAAGAGCCTGGCTTGGTCAAAACAATGCAAGTTATGGACCTATCCCTGAACCAAGCCCGTTTCCCTAGTTCTGGGTTGGGACCGAGCCTGTATAAAAAGTCTGTAAAACTTTGCATAAAGATTTCCAAAACTTCCCAATCATCTTCTGGTGTCTAAACCATGTGCATGTCTGATATCTGTATTATGAAATTCATTTCAACATTTTTCCATAGTAAACAGATCATTGCTATATAACATCCAGCTTTACATTTTCCATCTACTTATTTTATAAAATGTTTCCAAACAATTATGCCTGCGTTTATTTTAAATTTTGTTTCTTGAGAACCTTCGGCTTGAGGGTTCAAATTGTATGCATTTTGAGAAGTATAGTCTGAGGAACTTTCCATTTTTGTGAATCAACTAATTTAAATAACAAATCAAATGCAACAAGAACTACGTGACAATAACTTTATAATGCCAACAAATTAAATGTTACCAACTTGAGTAACTTGATCTTAAAAATTAATGAATTTTCCAAAATAAATACTTAAATCTTCAAACTTGAAATTACTGAATTTTAATAACAAACTTGAATTAATTTAATTTGTGAGAATTATTTAATTGAACTTGAGAGTTAAGATTATCAAAGATAGTTGAGATAATTATGTGATAAGAACGGTAAGGATCTCTATTGAATACTCTTCCTTCCTTAACTTCTCACTCTTCGTTTCTTGACCAGGATGTATGGTAAGCTCATCATTATAAGGTTGTTTTTACTTTAATAAGCCTGGGAGCTCAGTATCATCAATCATGTAGGCCTCCTGTTTATCGTTTGTTTTCAGAAATTAGCTACTTGCTTCAGTCTGTATTCATGCTGAATTAGGAAGGTATATTCAGTGGAGTAAAAAGTAAAGATTTGGATGGACTGGTAATTGTGATGGTTTCGACTGATTATTAGATGATGATAAGTAGCATAATCAACATTAGTAATAAGAAATTAGTCATCTAATTGGTGGTTTTCTATAAAATTGCCAGCACTGAGAGAGAATCAAAATTAAAGATCAAAACAGCGAAACTGAGTTTGGAATATTGGGATTTGGTTGTTGAACGAGTGTCTAAGAGATTTGATTGTTGCAATGGACTTTTTTTCCCCTTCTCTTGGAGGTAGGATTTCTTTGATTAGAGCCTTTCTGTCCAGTATGTTACTCTCTTTTAAGCTTATGGTGGGAGTTCCAAACTCGATGGACCTGTATGTGCTTGTTTACTCCTGTATTGTATGCTCTGTAGCTTACTCTTTGGTGTTTCTTTTTTCAGATTACAAAGAACGGCGAGAGATAGCTGCAGCTACGCTTGGTATGACCATAAAAGAGTACGAGGACTTTCGTGACAAAAAAATTGTTGAGAGGTGCAAGGTTCTGTTGAGGAATTTAGGAGAGGTATGTTTGTTTTTTTGTTTCTTCTAGATTTTTGTTTCTTTCAAATTTGAATCATTAACGTGGTATCATGACTTAAATTATTTTGAAAAAATATTAGAATAAACAAGTAGATAATTTTTCTAAACCTTGTGCACAGTTCATACCAAGGATGGTATCGGTGAATTCTATTTCATGCACATCAACTGGGTGTTGAGCATTTGAACGAAACCCTTCGATTTGGTTCTGAACAAAATTATTGAGTTTGGTTCCGAACAGAACCTTCGAGTTAGATTCCTATCAAAATCCTTCACTGATGTAAAGTTTTAGGACTTTTGTGCTTGTACTTTTGTACATGTTATACTATACAAAACATGTAGTATGTGTAATTTTTTTAAATTTTACATGAAACGTTACCAAAAAACAATCTTTCAATGCTTAGTAAGTTCATTTAAGTATTGTATAGTTTCAAAGTAGATGTCTGATTCTACTTAGGTGGGGCCTAGATGCCTAGCCAAATCAAGGCGGTAGAGGACCGCGTAGCGTCTAGGCGGGATTAATCGGACATGGGCAGTAATTTTTAGAACGTTGCCTGAAAGTGACAGTCCATTGTAAAGTATTGTCCCTTCAGATATCTCGTGCCATTTTTTGATATTTGCTTCAATCGATAATGGCAATAAGTAATTTGAACGTTGGAGAGGAGCAGTGAATCTTCACACACGAACTTATACATGACAACTCCGCCTGAGAGCTTGGAATTACTATGATTTATTCCGCCTGAGAGCTTGGAAGAGAGTGCGAGAGAAAGAAGGCTTTTCTATTTTTGGTTCATAGAGAAGAGAAGCTGGAGTAAATCAGTTGATGCATTCTTTTTTAAAAAAAAGATGTGTTGGTCACCAGTTTACCTTTATCATGTATTTATTTGTAAGTTGTTGGTTTTCCAAAATTTACTCTCTTTAGAGTATGTTTGTAAAGTCACCAATTTCCTTTGTTTATTATTTTATCTTTCCCCACCGGATGCTCAAAATGTTATCATATTGTTTTTGTCTACATTGCAGTGGGCAAGGAAGTTTTGGTCCTAAATACAAACTACGTCTGATAGAAGAATATTGTGCTGAATGAAGGTGAAGGTAGGTAAGGGCATCACCATCTCGTGGTTGCAGACTTGAAAAGGGACCAAATAATTTATTTTTATTATTATTTTGGGTTCTAGCAAGTCTGATTTAAACAAGAAATTTATGGTGTTTGGCATTTAGCATATTTATTTATTACTCCTTGTGAAAGAGTTGCATTTCTATGAATTTTAGAATGAAAAGTTGATGTTTACCGAGTTGATTTTCATTATTATGCTACGATAAACGGTTGCCTTGGGACCGAATGGGCAGCCCATAGTTGTATATCGACGTCCTCAGTACTAACCTTATTAGTGTGGTTAATTAATTAATATTAAAAAATATTTTTAAGATAATATTTAATATATCTATTAAATATAAGTTTGTATATTATTATTTTTACTTAATTCGAGCTAATTAATTCAATTATGAATTTGTGCAATAAATAATATAAATGCTAAAAAATAATAAATATCTATTTTGTCAGGAAAATAAAGTTGTATATTCTTTGCTAATTAAATTTTTGTAATATACATTTAAATATATTTTATTGTAATTAAAAATTAAAATTTTAATACCCATGAAAAATTCAAATTAGTGCAAATAGAAAGTTGTATGTATTTTTTCTAAATATTAAAATTTATGCAAAATAAACTTATTATTACCGTTCGAATCTTATTATTCATATATAAAAATATTAACAATAATTATAATACAACCAACAAAATTAAGTCATAAAGAGCATAATACTAATAATAAGCTAGCAGTGCAAAGTATAAGGTTGACATGTAGAAGAGCAAAGTTTCGTGGATGTGTATTGTCAGCCTCCTTACTTTTGTTACGTGCTGCGTTCAGGTTAATTTTTAGTCGGGATTATAATACCTCATTAAATATTATATTAAATATTTTTTATATCAAGTTATTTTTTGATTAATAGTTCTAAATTCAAATTTGAAAATAAATAAGATAATTAAAATTAATAGTCTTATACTCTTATTTCAAATGTAATCCTTACAAACAAGTATAACCTAAACTTATTATGTACAAAATAATTGTTTCAAAAATTGAATTTAAATCTTAAAATTTTATAAATTAATTAACATCAAAGTTAAATCAGACTTTCTACAAAACGGAGAGAATATATAAAATGAAAACCATTAAAATATTATTAGAAAGTTATTCATGCCCTCACAACTATTCTTCTTATTCTATGCTGCTGATATGATTCATTCAAAGTTTAATTTGTTGTACATTTAATAGAATATATAGTATTTATATGTGTATCGAATAATATTAAATGAAATTACATCAAAGTTTAATATAAATTATTTTATACGGACTATAAAAAATTAAAATAACTCTTAAGGTTATGTTTGTTTATAAATATTGTAATTCTGAGATTATAATTATATATAATTTCAAGACTATTAAGCCATTTAATAATACCTAGACTAATAGTCTCAAGTTTAAATTTAAAAACAAACAAAACATTTAAGATTAATATTTTCATCTTATAATATTTGCAAACAAACATAACCTTAAGTTTATCAGGGATAGCGTTTTGTCATTGTATACCCTCTTTTAAAAATAAAAATGCAAAAACAAAGATTTTAGCCTCACTATGCACAAAATGGGCTTTGTTGGTGCAAATCAGTCAATACTCTTTCGGGCAAAACCAGCGTACAATAAATAAAGGAACAATTATATTTTATATTATATTTTAAAAAATAATTACAACAATAATGCACTCATTAAATATTTACACAATTAATGTATTTAAATTTTTATTTGTATTATTAGTGAATAATAATTATTCCTTTAATTTTGTTGTGTGATTTAATGTGCTGATAACATGGCAATTCAGTTTTTTTTAAATAAACTGTTCACGCTTTTTGTGGGATCGTGTTTCAATTTAAATTTCGTTCTTATCTTTTTGCCGTCTCTTTTTCTTTTACAAACCCTTATTCTGTGTTTTGTGAACTTTTTAAGTAAATCCATTTTCTTCGAGTTGAGTCGGTCGTTCTTCCCGATAGATAATCGTTGTCGGCGTTTGGTTATTTAGTTCGTCGTTGTCGTCTTCTTCTTCACTTCGTGATTATTCGTAAGTTGTTCGGTTTGTTCTCATTTATTGGTTTTATATTTTTTGATTTATTTTATTTTTGTTTGTGATGGTGTCTACGAGGAAGAGCATGAAGGGAATGAGGGATAAGAAGAGTGATAGGAAGAGTAAACGAGTTAGAAATGATGATTATTTAAAGGATTTGAAGACATGTAAATGTGAAGGATAGTCTGTCAAAGTCTACAAAACAGGAGAAAAAGTTGGTGGTGAAATCAGATGTTGAAGATGAGAAACTGGGGAGACATACGAATAAGAAAGCTAAATCATTGGTATATATCGATTATGATTTTGAAAGTTCTCCAAAAAAAGTTGGGAAAGAAGATGAAGTTGATGCTCATAACCGAAAAATTGTTCCCGGCAAAAATATATGGAGGTTTGTTATTTTTAATTTTTTTTTAAGAATATAAATTTTTTAGTTGTTTTTGGTTACTTGTGTTTTTGTTTTTGTGTATAATGATATTTTGGTGTATGATGTTGTTTATTTTGACTTCTAAGTAATGTCATTAATGATACAAATAAGAATTGTCGAATAAAAGAAAATTTGATATTTTTACAAATAAAAATATTAATTCTACAATATGTGTCAGAAACTATTCACATTGAAAAAAACATTGTAACTTCCAAAAATATCAATTTTTATTAAATAAATATTTCGTTCGTCCGATTTTATTTATCTTAATTTATTTTTAAGGTCAAACTGACTAATTTTAAGATTAATAATTAAATAATTATATTAAAAATTTTGAAATCAAATAAGTTAACTTTAGGAGTATTATATTTGATATATTTTTTTATGATAATAATTTTATGTTTATATCAAATAAAATTAAAAAAATAATTTGATTCTAAATATAAAACCGGAGGGAGGGACTAGATAGGTAGTATTCCCGTCGTCATATAGTTATAGGCTGATTTTTTTTGGCACATAGTTTAAGAAAATTAGTTTAAGTTAATTTTTAACACACATTTTTCACATATACCCCTTAATATAGAATTAATGAATACATTAATTACTTTTTACTTATCACATTGAAACTCTTAACTTCATTTATTATAAGGGCATAAAAGTAAAATAATGAATCAACTAAATTTTATAAATAGTAAGTAGCCTATATATTGGGACATCTCACAATAAAAAATCAGCCTATAACTATGGGACGGAGGGAGTATAATTTATTTTTCCTTTATATATGCAGTGTATGTACGGATACACCAACTTTCTTATTACATGCGAATTGCGATCCAAGAGGTCCTTTTCCCTCGGGTTCTCTCTGCTGCCTCCATCGTCTTTTCCATTTCTAGCGAAAATAGCTTACATTATATACGTATATACGGAATAGAAGATATATAAATGATAAAAACCGTAGATAGTGATGGCCGACAATTAGTCATACCAGAGATCAAACCGACTTTGATTTTCAGTACATACATTTTGTGTGATTGAATGTCCTTACCATGTCCACTTCTTCCAACTTTGATGCTCGCGTAAACTGATTGTTAGGGTTTCTACGGTGTGCATTGAGCATTATTCAAGAGAAGAAAGAGCGTTAGATTTGTGGTTTCAGTGTTGATAACGAAGCTAACTGTGACAAAAGTTTGTTTGTGTGAATAGCGAATTTTGTGCGGAAATTTAGAAAAAAAAATGAGTTTAGAAGTTGAAGAACAATGCATAAGAGAGTGGTTGGAATATGAAGAAAGTACAAATGAAGTTGCTAGGTAAAATATTTAATGGATGTGTTATTGTCTATTTGTATTTAAAGCTACTGGATTTAATGATTTTATAATTAATTTATGTTTTAGATAACATGAAAAAAAGTTGCTTTTAATTGTGCAGACCTTCAAAGATTACATATACAAGGGCGTTCCTTTTGTCCTTTACGGATTTGGATATTTGTAAAGAACCGCCAAGTGGATCTGAACAGTCAATTTTGAGGTAAGATGAAACTTTACCCTGTAGCTTTATTTATACTGTTATTTGCCAAGTTCGCTTTGCAAATAATTATTTCTCCTTTTTTCTGATAAGTTTGTGAACTGTCATAAATGTTCAAGTGAAAACCTCAGCTCTAATTTACCACTTTAATATTGCTTTCCATATTCATCAAGGCTTCTTGTGATTATGTAGTTTGTTTGTTCAGAAAATGTTTTTATCCGCGTGGTTCTAGTGGTTAGACTTTCAAATTTCATTAATATTACATAGTGATGGAGGATTGTAATTTTGCAAAAGGTTACATGTTGATTGGGCTGATCAGTTCTCTGGGGAGGTGTCACAATAAACATTAATTAAATTTCAATTTGCTTGTTGTGGTCTTTAAAATTAATTTTGTGCTGGCTCTGCATAGCTCTTGATTCAGTTTTTTACTCTTTGAAACAGTGAATCTGAGGATGCTTTTAGTAGTACATGTGAATGGCAAAGAGTACAACATGGCAGTTTGCCGTTATATGGGATTAGTAGTACCGAATATGGCTTGGAACCGTCCTCTAGGTGTAACTCAGATAATTATTCACAAGAGTCGTCTGGAAAATGGGACAACAGTTCACCTCGCTTGAATGACAGAGATAGTCACTTGCATAGCCATTGTGATTCAGGTCTGTGGTTCAAGTTCTCCCTAATTATATTAGGCCATTATGTTCCACCTTTATCATGTATATGCTTTGTGCAATCTAGCAACACAAATTCCTAAAATTGATACTCCCCTTGTCCCAATTTAATGCTCAGTTTTGACTTTTTAAAGTCAAAGTGACTATATTTAAAACAAATTTTTGTACCATTTTTGCCAAAATATAGGTGACGAGATTATAACCAAAAGAAAGTATATACAATTTACTAATAACTCCAATTTTTATAATTTTGAAAATATATTTATATATGCTAAATTTTAATTCCAAAAATAGTCAATTTGACTTAAAAAATCAAAATTGGGCATTTAATTTGGGACATAGGGTGATTTTAGTATAACTATCAAATGTGTTGTTATTCTTAGATCTGAAGAATGTTAGAACTGAAAAACAAAAGCTGAGATCTGTTCAGGAGTTCATGTTTCCATCAGAGCCAAGTTTCGAAACAGAACCTCAAGGGTTATGAGCTCATCAAAATCATATTACTAGAGATTCGTGCTACTTAATTGATAGGCAAACAAGATAGTATATATGTGCGATTGTTTTGTTATATGGTTTACACTGTTTTACCTGAAAAGGCAAAAGTTGATTACATTGTATCATAATCCAATATGTTGTACGATTGAAGACGGTACATCTTTGCTGTTTCTACATTTTACTTTTGAAAATAAACCTTATGAGGATAGATTCCAACTGAATACTGAAACTTCTTGAACCATTTGTATCAATCTTACAGATTTTGGCAGACGTTATGAGAACCTAACTCAATGTTCTTGGCAAAATCCTGAAAGCGACGGGATATTGAGACGTGGTGGTTTCTCAATAGTTTCTGGATCTACAGCTGGGGTTTCAGCTGAAAGGAATCAAGAGAATTGTGGTATCAAGCTCAATAAGAGTGGTAACCCCTATCGTCCACCACATTCTTACAAGGTCTGCTCAACTGCTTTATGTTGATACATGGAACTTTATCAACTCCACGTGATGCACATAAAACAGATATTACAAGTCTAATTGGTGCTTGTTTATTGTCTGTTATTCCAATAAAGCAATATAATTAGCTTCTTAGTTTAACTCAAGATTATGTTTTTCATCTTAATGCACATGATTATCTACATTGCTAATCACATCCTTACAAGTATGCTAAACTAGTAGAACTTTATAAGCTCAACATGATGAGTATAGCTGTGGCAGTGTGAGAAGTCTAAATTGGAGAGTTTATTCTCACTCATTTCAGGATAATCATACATCTCGGAGAATTAGTGCTGTTGGAAACATTGTTTCTGATACTTCAGAGAAAAAACAATTGGAAGAGCATATCGTTTCGAGTTGTCAGCAGCAACATGAGACTAAGAGTCTTGACGCTTGTTTCATAGATGAGAGTACTAAGAGTGTTAGTACATCGTCAGCCGAAAAAGTTTCCCACAATATAGGCCCAGTTGCCAACAGAGCTCCTATTACATTAAAGGGTTGTTTCACCCAGGAGAATGAAGATACAAGTGAAGCAGATGATGGCCAAGGGTCCTTATTACATGCTTCAAAGTTTGCTCCTTTGTTTCTGGAAGGTATGATTGTGTGCATAGGTTCTTTAATTTCCATATGCAGGGAATCATTTATCATTTCTGGATCTTAAAATCCCTTCATTTGTAAAGAACGTCATTAATGGTGTGTTTGTGAGTTTATTTTGATGGGAAGGGAAAGTTTAACATTTTCTTTCTAATTCTAGAATAAAGTGTCCAAGTTTCCCTTCTATCTCTTTCATCCCCCCGGAAATAGAACTCACAAACAAACCATAAAGATTGGAGCTAATTCCGATTTTTCATTTCATTCCAGAGAAGCAACCAACTTGTGCTAGCTTGTCACGTAGCACAAAAGGTAGAGCCCACATGTACGAAGGATGCAATGGGCTTATTGCTGCATTCAGTTCCCCACCTTTCTCTTCTGATACAAGTGAACTTGCACATAAGCTTACAACAACTTCTTTGGCTTCTACTACATATGAGAGCTTTGAGAAACTCAATGATTGTTTTAAGCCAACTATGAATTCAGGAGTTTTTATGCCTCCCAGTCCTCAGAAAACTGGTCTATTAGATGCTAACGGAAATAGTTCAGCTCAGCTTCACACTTTCCAAGGACATAGTTCTTCTGAAATAGAGAATAAGCAACCACATTTTGCCAATAGTGATGGTGTATATCGGTGCTTTTCTCCTTTTTCCCACAAGATGTCACCACAACATTTGTCAACATTCTCCTTGGGATCCTTGGATAAACTTCATTATTCTGAGAAAAGAAGCTGCAGTAATGTGTCTAATATCTATATGAATGAAAAAACTTGGACCTTTGAAAAGAATCTTACTCTTGAAGCAACTTTTGGAAGGGATTATATGAGAGAGTTCCAATCAGATGAAGCAGCTCTTCTAGTCCAAAGACGTTATGTTGATGGAATTACTAGAAGTGATATTTCAGAGCCTCAAGGATCTCAGATTTCAGTTGTGGATGATAATATTGTTACTTTGGTTGTTGATGAATGCGGAGCCATTGGAACGTATCATCATGGACTTGACACCAAAAATTATGCTGGGAAAATTGAGTTGGATAAGACTGAGAAGAATCAATCTGACTTTGATGAAACTTTGGCTGAAATATGGTCAATTCTCCAAATGGATCAGGAGGTGAAGCTAGATATCTGTGATGAAATGGTTGATTCAGAAGTTGAATTTTGTCAACCTGATGAGGACGGTCTGATTACAGTTGATTACCCAACGATTCCTGAAGGCTCAGAATTTGAACCAGGATCAGCCTTGGTCACAGAAAACAAGTCGAAGCTCAGTCCTGTGGCTGGTTGTGACGAAATAGATGACTTGCAAGATGAAATCTGTTTGCCTGATGAAGACACTTTGATTACAATCGAAGATCTGTTGGCTCCTTATAAACTAATGAATCCACTGAAGGCCAATATGTTTACCTCAAACATAATCACAGATGATAAATTAGCAGATCTAAATACTGTGGACGGCAATGAAAGATGCCCCGTACCACATTCAGAAACACCCATCATTGACACAATGTGCTTTGGTTCTTATCCAAACCAGAAGTTACAGCAATATGATTCAAGGTCTGATCAAGCCCAGAAGCTGGGAAGGCCATCTTTCCATTCATCAGATCCTCGCAAAGCTCATATGAATACCCGAGCCAAGTTCATGGATTATCCTAGGGTCACCCGCCATACTCATCCGGTGCAGCCTTCTTGCACAAATGCAAGTCTCCCCTCCCAGAAAACTCCACCAGCCAAGTTGAAAGGTTTTGAATATCCTATAGGTTATTCATTTTTACAGCAGCCAGTGCCTTTCCCTCAACAAAATCTTCCGCTTAGAGTTGCAGCATTTTCTGACCCCATTAACCAGATGGCTTGTTACAGACAAGACTTCATCCCTGCGAAATATCAGCAAACCAGCTATCCGGTTTTTGGAATGCCCAATCTAGGTAAAGAAATCTTTTTAGTTATATATATATACGGTAAGGATCAAGAGCATTCTCCTTAAATAGCATTCCGCCTTAAATAGCATTCTTTTATCAAAACGACGTAGTTTTGGAGGGACGCGGTGGCATTTTTGTAAATACGCGGTGACATTGTATTTACAGAAAGGCCACCGCGTCCCTCCAAAATTACGTCGTTTTGATAAAAGAATGCTATTTAAGGAGAATGCTCTTGATCCTTACCGTATATATATATATATATATATATATATATATATATATATATATATATACCCCCTCCGTTCCAAAATAAATACAAAGCCAAATAATCTAATATTTTCAGGAACTGAGGGAGTATTTTATTTTCATTTTTGTTATTCTACTTCCCTTTCTTCCTTGTTAGGTCAGATAAGAGATTAGTTTGATCCTCCTCTTGATACATGCACAAAAAATATGAGCCCAATGCTCGAGTGTTGGACAGATATTCCGCTCTTCCTCGACCAATTAATAATCATCATTCTTTGGCATTAGAATTTGAAATGCTATAATATAATGATCATGTATATTTGAAAATGTGGATCCATAAAATTTAGCTTCCCGAGTATTGGTAGGGGACTTTATCCCTTCTTAATTAGAGCATAATGGTTGCATCTACCTTTGCATGTTTAGGAGAGAGATAGTTTTGCAATTACTGTAATTTATGTGTATTTTTTTTCTCTCCAGATTGTGGAGTTGCTGGAGTCGATATTCAGATGGAATCGGAAGCTAACCAGGTGCATCCCTTGGCCATAAATGGCAATGGTCAGAACTACAGAAAACAGTATGGTACGGGATTTTGGTATGCTCGATCGATGACCTAAATGATTTACAACCCCTTGCAGTCATCTAGATGTAGATCTTTTGATTCAAAGACGGCTTGGCTTGTTTATCATGATTGCATGAATGTTGTTTCCTATGTAGTTCAGATAGATTAGAATATATATAGTCTCACTTTTGCCTCAGATGTCAGAGTTTCATATGCAAGAGCAAGACGGTACTTAATAGAAAAAGGGTCAAATTATCTCCAATAATTGTGAATGAAACCGAGAACCGCTTGTTAATTGACTCAATACAGTACTGAAACACATACGTGAAGGTGATCACAATCATAAAATTCACTTCACCACTATCTGTATTTATTATAGTTTGCCATAATTATTAGTTAGTTGTTTTTTCAAATTATAAATTTTAAAATATTTTTAAAATCAAATTGAAGCATTTTTTATTTCAAGCTTAATTTATTTATTAAAATGTTATATGGTATTTGGTAGTTCTTTTTATAATATCTATAATTGTATAGAAAATATTAAATGAGTTTACATTATTTTAAATTTAAAAGTATATTAAATTAATTTCAAAGTAGATCCTACATTTTGAAACAACAGAATATATTCAAAATGCACACACTGTTACAGAATTGAAATGAATTTAAGCAGCAGCTAAACTAATGCTAGTTTTTAGAAGCGAGTGCTCAATCAATAGTTTCGACTTCCGAGTTTAGCGGAGGTCATCACAATAGCAGCCAACTAAAGTTAGAAAGAACAAGAGAGGCAACAAAGACATAGGAGAGTTAACATTAACATAATTATTAATTAAACTTGATTAGATTAGATTAAATTAGATTTCAAAAAAAAAATTAGTAAAAATATAAGTTGATTTATAAGTTATTTTAATTTGTGACTTATATGTAAAAAACGTTCCACACCAATTTGACTTATAAGTCCAAAATTAAGTTAAAACAAGTTTTGAAGGTGTTCGGCTCATTATGACTTATAAGTTAAAATAAATGTAAAGATTACTAAAAAGAACATTAATAAAAAGAGAGTCAAAATAGACATTATATTTGGTCAAACTAACTTATTTTAAAATGACTTATAATCAAAATAGACATTACATTTGGTCAAACTAACTTATTTTAAAATGGCTTATAAATAAGTTATTTTAAAATAAGTTACAAATACTTATTATTATTTTTTTGACTTATAAGTAAAAAAATAAATAGTAACAAATGATTTATAAATTGGGTTGACGATGTTCTAAATTATTCCCGATCATGCTCTTAAGAGTTCTAAATAGCAAGTAATGTAAATACATTATAATAACTAAGAATATTGTTGTCCTAATAAACTAAATGATCATGGCTCTATATTTCTATCAATGAATATTCGATAAACTATGTTAAAAAATTTTATTTAAGAAATGCTCCTACAATAATACTCTATATATTGTTCTCCATCACATATAAAAATTATAATTATGTATATGATTTGCTTGTATATATATGATTGCAAAGGAAGCTTTGGGCCTACATTTTGTTGCTTCTTAGAAAGGTTGATAGACCAAGACGGCAACGTAAAGGTGAAATCTATGAAAACGGCACCGTATATATTTTTGAAGAAATGAAACAACATCGTTTTATTACGTGAAAAACAATGATAATTCTACTAGTTTGTTGACTTTTGATTTTGACTCGGTTCAATCTCTGTGAGTCGTCTCAGTTATAAATAAATGGGCATCGCCCATCAAGTCCATAAAATTCCGACTGGATTGGATTTCTCTATGTTTCATTATTCTATTTTCTTCAAATTTTGATCTCCACAAGAAACTCTTGCTTACATCATCTCTCCCTGAACCCACAACATAACATGAAGGTAATCAATTTTCATGTGAAGCTTATAGAGAAATTAATTATAGCCCCGCAGCCCGTCTAGTCTAATTAAGATTTACATTGTTTTTGTTAATGGCAGAAGGTTGTGTTGAAAGTGGAATTGTATGATGACAAGGTGAAGCAGAAGGCGATGAAAGTAGTGTCTGGCCTCTCAGGTACTCCATTAATTCATTCATTCTCACTCGCTAGCTACTAGGATTTCCCACAAAATTAAATTAAGCAAGGAAATCCCAGAGATCTGATCTTAATTTAATAATGGTTTGGTTTGGTTTGGTTTGTTGCAGGGGTGGATTCAATTGCAATGGACATGAAGGACAAGAAATTGACAGTAACAGGGGATCACATAGATCCAGTAACTATAGTGGGTAAATTGAGGAAACTCTGTCACACGGAAATACTAACCGTCGGACCGGCAAAAGAGCCCGAGAAGAAGAAAGAAGAGCCTGAGAAGAAGAAAGATGATCCAAAAAAAGAAGAGCAGCCCAAGAAAAATAAAGATGATCCAAAAAAGGAAGAACCCAAGAAAAAAGAAGAGCAGCCCAAGAAAAAAGAAGAGCCCAAGAAGGATGAGAAAAAGAAAGAAGCAAAGGATGATGATGGCTCCCAGTCCCAGGGTATGAAGGCCATGGCCTACCCAATCTATACTCAGCCACCTTATTATCCTCAGCAGCAGCCGCAGCCGCCTTCTTATTATTATCCACAACAACAACAACACCCTTATTATCCACCTCAATTACAACCTTATTATCCACAACAACATCAACAGGTTTACTATAATCAGCAGGCTTATAATTATCAGCAATCTCCGGTGGCAACACACTACTATCACAGCAGAAGTGTAGAAGAGGATCCTAACTCCTGTGTTATTTGCTAAAAGAATCATGTTATTTCCTTATATTTATTTATTTTGTACAGACACGAGTGTTAGTGAGTGTAGTATAGGCCGTTAGACATGTTCATGTTTGATTTAAACAAAGTCGAGGAGGGAACGGTGGCATGTCATATGACATATAATAATAATTCACTAGAAACGAATAGTTATGCAAATATGCGTTTGTCCTACACATTTCAATGTGCTGTAAACAACCAACTTGACTCGAACAAAAACAAATTGAACAAGTCCTCCCTCCCTCTCTGCTATAAACAATAACATAAATTATTGCTCTATTTCTCATCATCTTCCTTATTAATTTTTTCCTGCTAAACACATGTTGCTGAGCCAGGAAGAGTTACCGTTGGCCGGACAAGGTTTACATGATGATGAGCTAAATCTTCACAACAATATTACATTAAAAATATATAAATAACCTATTAATTTCATTGGAATAAATCAGGTGTCTCTATTAATAATTCTTTGGAAACTAATTTTCATCAACTGGCCAACCAGCTTTGGTGGTTAAAAACAGATTATCCTCCTCCTCCCTCTCCCTATCAAGAAGGAAAAACTCAACCTTTTAATTCATGTCTTTTAGCAAGTTGACCTTTAATGCACTTTGTAATGATAGATTAATACGATAGATAACCATATATATATATAGGAATCATGCATGTAATTATCATGGTTTATCGTTTTTGTTTGTTCATATCCTTCCGGTGGTGTTCATGTTTTCCCTAGTGACAAAAATGTATTTATTACTCCCTCCGTTCCTTAATATAAGTCGTTTTAGAGAAATATTTTTGTTCCTTAATATAAGTCGTTTGAGAATTTCAAGTAAGCATTAATTGTTTAGTTTCCAATATTACCCCAAATATTAAACGTAATTTTGGTTCTCTCACTATTTGTTGTCCAATAAATAACAATCTCTTATTTCAATACAAGGGCAATATTGATATTATAATTAATGATATACAATCATTACCTTAATACTTATGTACAACTCTAAAACGACATATATTAAAGAACGGAGGGAATACTATTGAGGTTAAACTTAAGCTATCAAAGCTCCCTCTGATATTTGGGAGTTGGTCCTTGACTTTTCACCCGATACCATGGGGATTTAGGTCATTTGTCCTGAACCCAATGTAACAAATTTTTGTCTTAACACTAAATTCAAAGAATCAGAGGTTATTCTCGACGGAGATTTACAATTTGGTATAGTTAAATATCCCCCTCCCCCCTCCCCCTTTCCCCCTTTCCCCCTTCACCCTTCCCCCTTCCCCCTTCCCCCTTAGTACCTTATCTTGCTAAGGTTGTTTTGTTGAAATAGAATGAAATAATCTCATTTCTATCAATTTTGTGAATTTTATTTTTTAAAGGAGGATATAAAATGAATCAATTTATACACTATTTTATTTATTCACAAATTTTATTCTTTCAATTCAAACACAACACCAAGATAATAGAAGCTTAAATTAGATATTCCGTCAATGACGCAAGTATCAATTTTTTTTTAAAGACTTGACTACATAATTTTGTAGTAAAAAGACATTATTATCCTCAAAATATTTAACGTGGACGGGGAGGGGCCATCTATATAACAAAATACAACACAATTTGAATTTTCCGCTCAACCCAAAAAATTATCAGGGCCGTCTAAAGTTTGGAATAAATCGCACCGTCCAAAACTAAATAGTGTCAGAGGCACGGACGGGTAAGGGTGTAAACGAGTCGAACCAGAGCGAACAAAGAGCTACTCGAATTCGACTCGAAATAATAAATTTGTACTCGAATTCGACTCGAATTCAAATTATATTTAAAAAATCCTACTCAGATTCGAATCGACTCGAATATTTATTACTCGAATTCGATCCGACTAGACTCGAATATTTATTCAAACTACTCGCGAGCTTCAAATTCAAGCTCGAATTCGAGTCTCCATATAATAACTAGTTTTATAATAAATATAATTATAAATTGAATTTGTTATTTTACTTAAAAATGGGAAACTATATTTATTATTACACTTTATAAATATAAAATCACAATTAAAATTAAAAACAAAACAAAATAATAACTAATTATCCTAATTTAATTTAAATTTGTATATATTATAAGAGAATATATCGAACATCTAATCGAATATGTATTAACCGAGTATGTATCGAATCACAATAAAAATTTCAAGTAGTTTGAATCTTAAACGAGTCGAGTATATTCTTGCTCAGATTCTACACATATTTTTATTCGAATTATTTTTAATGCTCAGATTTGGATCATATTATTAACGAATTTGAGTCTCGTTCGTATTTTTTCGAGTCGAGCCCGAATCGAGTCCGAACTGTGTTGGCTCGTTTACGGCCTTACGACAGGTACAACTAGTTATTTTATATTTAAGCCTATGAAAAAACCTGGAACATAATATCCTCCCTCTAAATTTGTGAATTTGTGTCATCCAGTGTAAGGTAGTAGAATCTAGAATAATAAAGATTTGGGCCCAAGCAACTTCCCCATGACCCAAAATCAATTTTTGGGCCCAAGTATCTTCCTTTCTCACGAAATTTCATAGTACACATTTTCATGTACTTCACTCTCTCTCTCTCTCTCTCTCTCTCTCTCATGTTTGGAAAACGTCCGTCCTCAATGGCGACCATAGACGACGACGACCAAGTCCACTCAAATCCCAATACCATGATTGCACCGCCAATCTTCATCGACGCCACCGCCCTCCGCTCAATTCTCACCTACAAAACCTTAATCACCCACTTCCAGACCACCCTCCCCTCGGCATCATCCACCATCCAATCCCCAATTCGACACACCCACCAAACTTCCGCTTCCTCTTCTCTCCTCCTCATGCCCTCCTTTTCTCTCTCCTCTTCCCTCCCCTACATTGGCGTCAAGCTTGTCACTTACCATCCCACCAATTCCTCCCTAAACCTCCCAGTAATCCACGCAAACTACACTCTCTTTAACTCCCTCACCGGCCAAAACCTAGCTTCCATGGACGGCACTGAACTAACCCTACACCGTACAGCATGTGTTTCGGCTTTAGCTTCACACTATTTATCAAGAGAAGACTCCGAAACCCTAGTAATGATTGGTGCTGGTTCATTAGCCCCTCACTTGATCAAAGCCCATTTGACAGCAAGACCTAGTGTAAATAAAGTGATGATTTGGAATAGAACGGTTGAAAAAGCGAGAAATTTGATCGAAATGTTTGGTGGATTTGAAGGGGTGAGATTTGAGAGTAATGGGTGTTTGGATGAGGTGGTGAGGATTGGGGATATAGTGAGCTGCGCCACGAATTCAGAGGTGGCATTGGTGATGGGGAAGGAGTTGAAAGCCGGGGCACATTTGGATTTGGTTGGATCGTTTAAGCATTCAATGAAGGAGTGTGACGATGAGGCGATAAGGCGGGGTAGGGTGTTTGTTGATAATGAGGCGGCACTGGTGGAGGCCGGAGAATTGGTGGGTGCATTTGAGAGGGGTGTGATATCCAGGGATGAGATTGTGGGGAATTTGGCGGAGTTGATCAGAGGAGAGAAGGTTGGGAGGAGGGATTCGTCGGAGATCACCGTTTTCAAGTCTGTTGGTTCGGCTGTAGTGGATCTTTTGGGCGCGCAACTGGTGTATGAGACTTGCACCAATGCTCGGGTTTATGAATAATCTTGTGTGTGATGATTTGTTATGCAACCTTGATATGTAGACTTGAATAAATGATGAACAAAAGCAATCTTGATATATACACGAGACTTCAATAAATATGAACAAACTTTTGTAACTTCCAATCTTGAAACATCAAAATTTCGTGCAGTCTACAAATTCCTACTTGCTTGATTTCTCTCTTTGATTGCTTATGATGGACATTCCTTCATTCTATCATACTTGCGTTTCCAGAGTTCTATTTGTGTTGCAGGAGAAGGTATTTATATATAGCAGTAATAGCATTTTAATTATCAAAATAATGGTAATAACATTTTAGTTGTCTTGGTGTATATTCTTTCAACATCAAGTGATAAGAGACTTGCGTTGTAATAATAAAGAACAAGGCAACAAGCTAATTATTTTTTAGGGAACTGAGCAACTGTGCAAACCTTGGTATAATAATATTTTGATATGCAGACATAAGTTAAGTGTTATAGTGCAAATTGGTGAAATGAATATTCAAGTATAGTTTTGCACTCCTTTTTCCAAGTGTGACAAAATCTTCAGTAAATAAAATTGATGAGGCTGACTCTCGATCCAATTTACAAAATAATAATAATGGAATAAACTTGAGGCCAAAGCTACCTTTCAAAAAATAGAATAAACTGCAGGAAAAAGCTGTACAGTTTGAGGTAGAGGGCGAGAAACAGAATGAAAAAATATTGAATTTCATGACTATAACATGCGGTAAACAAATACTTGAGCTAGAACTGAGCAAGGCTTTTCTGCCTTGCTATATACAGTTCTTGGCCCCAAGAGTGTACAACTAAACTTACAGAGGTGAACTAGTTCTTGGATACTTCAGCATCATCATAATTCTGACTGGTGAGTTTCTTTCTTCTTTTGCTGCTTGCCATGGATTCTTGTAAACAGTAGATCATTCAGTTGTCTCTCAGCACTATACTCTGAAGAGGCCTGCAAATGCAATATAGTTGGGGGAAATGAATGAATTATTAGCAACAGGGATCATCTATTAGGCATAGGCATCAATTACTGACAGTTAAAGTAATGTGTTGGTCAAGTACTTGAGGTATATGCACTGTGTTCAAAAGTATGGGAATATTCAAGCAGGGGCCAATAATCAAGGACCATATGAAGAATAGGAGGGGTGGAATCTGAGAGCACATGTATTTGTGTTCTCTGCGCCCATAGCTGAAGAAATAAATAAGTAATAGAAACATGTTTACAATAATTACAGATTGTCCATATGCAATAAATATCTAGCCCTTGTATTGAGAACATGTTTCAAGGAAGTGATTTTTTTTTTGCTAGTTTTGGACTGACATTAAATAAACACATCTACTTGGTCACTGTCAAGGTTCAAACCTAGAACCTCCTGCTTTGCAGGAAGCCTAGTCCACCAACCGAGCTAAAGCCTTGGATTTCAAGGAAGTGATTTGCTTGATCTGTACATATTTTATACTATATAAATCTGTAAGCTCCAATATTAACAGTGGAACGTAAACATAATTCATACACCTTTTATGTGTAGGTGTTCTAGCACAATGAGGGTAAAAACAGCGAAGAAAGAATACCAAATCTGTAAAGACATAATTCATACACCTTTTATGTGCAGGTGTTCTAGCACAATGAGAGGCTAAAAACAGCCAAAAAAGAATACCAAATCTGTGATTGTAAAGACAAGGTTTTATACCACAGTTCCAACAATGCACCTAAAATGCAAAACCAACCATGCACCTAAAATACAAAACCAAATTGAAAAGAGTGCGAACAGAAAATAGGGAATGATCCCAAGCATCATAATACCAAACTCCCCAATGTTGAGTGAGGAGAGAAAATGTGCTTGGTATATATGCAATTTGCATCATCTACATTCCAGAAAGATGGTGATTAGCGAAGAATGATTGCAACATTGTGAGGTGAAGAGTCCCCAACATTGAGAATGTAAAGGCAGTGGACATATTTATTATGGACTTGCATCCTAGAAACCCAGATTAGATCCTATCTATATCAAGGATGGTGTGGATCATTGTAATACCAGCATTTATTCACCCATCATAGACTATTGCCATATTCGAACCACAAACCAGAATCTACATCACTGTCCCTCTCTACGAGGATAGTGTATAGACCCTCTGATGGAACTGAAAGTAACATTGAAACAAAATTATATGGCTCCTTAAAATCTAGCATAAAGAACCGTTTAATAAGCTGCACAAACAAGTTTTCCTTTACTATCACAAACAATTGTACATGATTACATATAGTATTAATTGCAGCCTTCTCTTGTATGTGTTCTGGTGCTTGTTACATGCTAATTTCCAAGTCTCTCTCTCTCCCTCTCTGTGTGCGCGCGCATGCACACGCACTAATACCGCATGCTATAAAATCAACTAAATTAATCTTTAGTTTTAGACAAGTCAATGCCGAATATGTGACCAAGCATGTATGAACATTGTAGAAACTTATAAACTTTGGGCCAGAGCATATAGTAAATACCCGTTTGTTAAATGCAAAGCGCAATGTTTGAACTTGTGTTCCAGAGCAAACTCTCAAGTCAAAGCCGAGGCTGTCTACACCAATAAGAGCCACCTCCTGTCATAATTCAAGACAAAAAAATTTAAAGAGCCTTGCCACATCCAGCAACATTTATTAAATAGATTTGAGAAAATACTCAAAATAGTATCAAATTAAACATCTGCATGCACTATTTTTCGGAGGTAAAAGCCAATTTTGCCAAAATCACATGCCCGTTATAGGCTTATAGCTTTAGAACAAAATATCATGATTTTAAAAATTCTTTTCCATAAAAATTGACATTAAAAAGCCACATGTTTAGAAAATTCATAATGAAGTAGTATGAAAAATTGCATGATGGAGGCACCAATATGGCTTTAAACTCGTCCACCAAAAAGAAACAAATTTAATCACAAAAGTGTTTTACCTCTGCTTGAATACCCTTACATCTCCAGCAGAATGATTTGAGGGCATGAGTGGTATTTTCTTCACCAGCTTTAAGACGAGATATAATTTTGGCAGCCGAATGTGCAATTGCATCAGGTTTAGCTTTCCTAAAATCTTCTAGTTCAACGAAATTCTGTAGAACATACAGACAAGTAAATTTCTCTTATTTTTTTCTTTCATTTTCAAGCAGTAATAATAGACCAGAAAGCCAACCAAAACCCCTCCAAGATTTATTTTCAGACAAGAACACAAGTGTATAACTTTTAATGTCATAAGATTTGTATTTTGAAGTAAACAAAATTCTGTCACATGTCAGCACACATCTCTTCCAACATCCAGAAATCATCTGTATTTATCAATTAAAGCATGAGACGAAATCACCATAACAGTACAGTGCAACAGTAAATTTCAGATGCCAACAATTCCGCATTCATCCTAAGGAGTGAAACCCTCTGTATCAATTTAATGCTCAGTACCATTGTTGCGAATTTCTTAGGTGGGGACTAAGAAGTTGATATCAAAAATGTTTGATAATACTGTCTGATCATTAAACATAACAAAAACAGTAAACATTTACATCTTGATTGAAAAATTGTGTGATTGCCTTGTCAAAATAGATCAAAACTAGATGCATCAGCCAAAAAGAGAAGAAGATTTTAGAATATATATGGGAACCTAAGATTTGTGATCAGGAAACTTGAGATTTTAGCACGATTGGGTATCGCGTAAGACTGCAATCTAAAAATATTATGCATGCCAAGAAACTTATGCTCCACATTCAATACAAATGGACAAGCAACCACTCAAATTAAAGATGTTCCTAGGAAACCACAGAATGTACCTGATGTCCATGAGCTGATATCAATTGAATCTTAATAATATCTAGCTTGTAGAATGAAATCCCGTTTTCCAAGATTTCACCCTTCTCCAACTCCTCTGGCCAATCTGGTTTATCTCGAGATGACTCTAGATTATGTCTGTGACCATTAATAATTCCAAGGTCTTCTTGTTTGTCTTCTGCAACTTTCCCAACCTGATTTGGTTCATTGCTGCTAGGTTTATGGTCAGATATATGCTTGTGAATGACAGAGTGCTCTTCAACAAAGGCAGGTCTTAGAAGGCCTTGAATAGCGAGACCAGCAGGAGGCTGTTCCATATAATCTACAGGATCATCTCCTACAAACTGAACAACAAGAACAAATTAGTCTAGGACTTGACAAAATGAAGGAATTGATATCTTTTAAACAAAAGATAAAAATGTTGGACTTTTTACTAAGTTAATACTTAATACTTGTATCTCACAAGATATGACAAGGTTTGAATGTTTTGCAAATGTCAGAATATAAGATGGCCGGCCAACTCCAGATCGGGCCTGTTTGGTTTGGCTAGAATCTGAATATTGCTTATTAGAATCACAAAATGCAAACTTCAGATGTTTGGATTGGCTTAATTGCTCCATATAAACTAATTTTGGCAGAATCTGAACACGAGGGGGGAGGGGTCTGCTTTTTCAGATTTTTAAAATCCAGATTACTTGATTCAGCTTTTTAAGGGCACAATGTCCCCAAATGCAAATCCAAACAGGTTTCTGCTTATTTGTCTTCTTTCAGTATATGAAATTAGTGAATAAAAATAGTTCTTCAGATTATTTCAACAATCACAATAATTTAAATAATCCAAACAATAAAAAATATATGCGAGTCCAAACAGGCTCACAAAGATCTAATAGTTTTCAGTTTTGATTCTTCAAAGTATAAAACATGTCCTAACTAAGGATTTTTACCTCAGCAAGTTTTTTCGCAAAATAGATTGGATGAGAAGAACGCATGGTCTCCAGTTTTGCCCAGTCTCCTGGTGATTCATCAGAATCCTCCTGATCTTCCTCGTCATCAAGAATTGCAACCCAATCCTACCATGAAGCACATGAACAACGATGAGGAGGCTATATTACATATCTAATATCTAATTCCTGACATTTTTAAAGATTAAATAAAACAGCTGCCATCACCTCTTCATAGTTGACATTCTCATCATTTTCATCCTCATCATCATCCTCGTCGTCATCAACATCACTATCTTCATCATCAACATCCTCAATGCCAAAATCAACTTCTGACCGACTCAGTAACTCCATCTCGCTAAGCATTTCTCTAGTATCCAGACCTATTATGACTTGCTGCATAGTATTTAAACCTGAATAAGCCTTGAAAGAAACTAAGAGATATTTGGGTGCCTTTTATCCCCCAAACATGTAACCATCACAAGAATATTTCAAATTATGAAGATCTTCTATAAAGACACACAGATCTTTTAACTAGACTGGGGAACAATATCAAAGGGTGTCAGGTCTTAGAGGCTCTGACCTAGGGTTCTAAGATATTAGAGAAAAGAGAGAGATTTCAGAGTTTTAGGGAGGAAGAGAATAGAAATTAGGTTAAAAAACAGAGAAGAAATGGAGATACAGAGAAGAGAGAAGTTAGAGAAAGAAAGAGATTGAGAGCAAACATGCTTCTCAGTTTTCTATCATCATTCAATGCATAAGAAATGAAACAACAGACTCAAGTAGCTATTTATAGGACTTACCTGTGTTACTCGGACTCGGGTGCGGGTACGAATCTAGGTATCGGATACGTGAAGTAAAAAAATAGAGGATACGCGGATATGGATCCGAATTTGGACACGGGTGCGGGGATACGATATGTTATGATTTTTTAACAATAATGTTTCAAATTATATCACTAAAGTTTTTTTGCTCTAGGGACTGAAGTGTAAAAATATAAAGAAATAGGGGCAGAAATGAAAAAAAAACAAAACTATAGGGACTGATATGTAATTTTTTAGGGGCTAATTTGAACTTTCAAAAAACTTAAGGGATTAAATTAAAATGTTTTAAAAACTATGAGGTACCAAATTGTAATTTGCCATGGATATTTTATATATCTCAGATCTGATCTCTCTCTTATTTTTCCTCTCTTCCTCACGGCTGCTCTTCTTCCTCCTCACGGCTCTTCTTCCTTCTCACGGCTCTTTTTCCCAAATAGCCGTATCCGGATTTATATGGTCGAATCCCGCACCCATACTCGTGTCGTGTCGTGTCGACACGGGTACTCCACCAAAAAGTGGCGAGTTCGAGAGTAACACATTGACTTACAACTTGATGTAAAAAGAAAGTGTAAACTACACCACCTATCTCTTAACCTACTCCTTCATAACTACTTATATTAACTAATTCCCCATATATAATACTATCTGACAAAGGGCTTCGTTTATAAGGCAGATGACAAAATAATAAAGGAAAGAATGCTTTCAAAAAGCAAGCTCCTATACATATAATATTTTTCAAGATGAATAAGCTTATCTACCTGCAACCATTACATGGATAGAATTGGAAATATTACAACTCAACCAGTAGTTAAAAAAAGAGAAATTATTGTTCTTGCCAAAACTTTGGAAAATATTATACTTACCTCTATTTAACATGTTATATTCACAGCCTTGTAAAGAGATGCACTAATTCAAAACATAAAATAGTTTATAATTAGAGACGGGCAATTTATGCTAAAGATAAATCCCCATGAAGCCCTTATTAGCCATTCAACCATTACAAAACTTTGGTCATCTTTATTACTTGTGCCTTCTAATACAAAAACTGATATAAGATATGTCGCAAGCCAAGAGAGATCTGAATAAAATCAAGATCAGAAAAAGATCAAGCCTTTATAAATCCATGTGACCCCGTATATAATATACCCATGAAGATACAAATTAATCTCCAATATTTTAAGCACGTTGATTTTGATTTCATGTCTTTTACAATATACAACTACACAACAAATGATACAATATGAAAGCTAATTATTACAAACTGTAAAGTAGAGGTAGTTGATCAATTATGCATTTATGGTCAAACAGTGAGGATCTGACAGAATAAGAAAACCACTGAGCAATTATAAAAGATCCTTAAAAAGTGTTGAATAAGCTGAAGATTTAAGTGCCTGACCCTAGGTAATAGGTCTATAAGGCTTTCGTTCAAATATGCTTTTATTGCATAAAGGAGTTTGTAAATGAGTCGGTTTCATACCACTAGGGTATCCTCAGCGGTTAAAGTTTGCAGAATGTCTTCATCATTTTTGACTTGAAAGTATATATCTGATAAGAAGACCAAACACATAATACTTCAATAAAATGATCATACTGTCAAACACAATCTTAGACATAAATAATGTCAGCCTGAGATTAGAAAAACCTACTTCCATGTTCATCAGTTACATAGGGTAAATCAGGCCAGAAAATGTTTTCATGAACCTCATCGCTGATCAAACCTGAAAACATTAGCAATGCTTTGCTGTTTACCTGAAAATAGAAGGTTACAAGCAACATTACCTATGCTGGATAGCAGGACTACTCTACTGATAAATATTTTGCAGCTGTACAAGGAATACATTATTTCCATGGCTCAATTAAAAGGAATTTCAGTATAGTGGTGAAGGAGGATATCCATGGCCCAGATCATTGCACCACTAAAGGCATTTAGCCCTTTGCTTCTATAGATATTGATTCCACAAGCTCTGTATCATGAACATGATCTTTGGTCAATGAGTTTTATAAAGCAATTTATGGGAATAAAATAGCTTCCTTTTATCTCCTACTTAGGTATATCCATCAATCAAACTAAATTCAGGTTTTGGATGATGATTTACTTTTGAAGTTCACCAAAAAAATCCCAAAATAACCAGGCAAAATATTTAATTCCGGTTTAACCGTAAAAGTTTATATAACCATTTCTAAAGGTCTTGTCAATGCTTAAAGTATGAGACTTCATAAAAAATAGTCGAAATGAAAAGTTAATCAATATCTTCAAAATATAGATGTGTGTAATACTAATACCTCAATAATATTCCTAGTAGTTTCTGCAGGTGTAAGTCTGGCTTCGCCAATCTCAATTACTTCCGCTTCCCCTATGTCTTCAGAGGGATGATACCTCTGTGGTTTAGCATTCTGCTTTAATGGGCCTGCTTGCTCCTCTGCAGAAGCCCTAACTCTTCCTTTCATAAAATTGTTCCTTTTTGTGCAAGAACTGTCACTTAACCACTGAAATTTATTCCTGTGATCCATTCCTCAATTAATTTTACAAATTCATAACTCAAAGGAACAAAATCAATCATCTTCTGCTGGTTAGCGTATAAAGAAAAGAAAATGTAACAAAATTCACCGAATAAACACATAGCTTCTCCCTAAACTGACAGAGAGAGCTAGCGTAAATTAGAGGTAATAAGTAAGTTACCTAGGGATGAAGAAGCTGCCCGAGTGAGAAAGACGGCGGGAGCTGGAATCGAAGTTACCAGCGGGAAAACGGACGGCCGTCGCCGGCTCTACCATCAGCATTTGGTTGTTGAGTTGTGAAAGATCTACGGAAAATGGCCACCAACTTTTCCACTAATCGTTTCGTGTGGTTCTGTTTTATCCGATTGAGGACGAGCCTTGCCTTTGTTTTGTTTATTGGCTTATTGTACCTTTTCTCTGTGCTAGCTCCAATACTACCGGTGTGAAGGATCACCTGTGACGATATCACAAGCTCTCCTTACAACTGGATTACGTGGTGTTGAAACATTGGTGAAAGGAGATAATGATATCTTAAGAGAGTCTAAATTACTAAATTACCCCTAGTTAAGCGAGGAGCTGTTGGTGTACGGAAATAAATTTCCTTTCCTTTGTTTATTAGTGGCGCGCAACGCTGAAGAAAGAAAAAAGTAGCACGGAGGAGACGGAAACAATAATAATTATTATTATCCGATTGGCTTCAATTTCAGCCGGTAAGTCTCTCTTTCTCTCGAGCAAACAAACCGACGGTACGGTAAATTAAAGATGAGCACTTTTCTTTTACAGTGTGTTGGTTGATAGGGTTTGTATTTACTGATTTTAGGGTTTAAGGAATTGCTTTGTAGTATGTAATGGCTGCAATTGAAATTTTTGGGTACTCTTTTTGGAAATCCTTAGAAATTGTTTTTGTTTTTCCTTCTCAGAATGCTTAGTTTGAGGTACTTCCCTGCGTTGTTCACTAAAAGATTGGAATCAGTTGAATTGTCAAGGAATAGTAGTAGCTCCGTCGTGGTGAGTTGAGCTCTAATTTTACATTTCTTAACTCAATTAAACATAAATTTAACTTTGTTTAGAATTTGTTTCCAATCCTTACTGCATAAGCATTGCCCACAATTTTTTATACTTGATAATTCAATATTTGCACTTACTTTAACTTGAGATAATTGACATTTTGATAAGTAATGTTGGCCCCAAGTATGTTAGATATTGTTTATCAGATTTATTATTCAAAACCAATCTATTTATATACCATCAGTCCCACATGTGAGTCCCGTCAATGCAAGTGACTTCCCTGGGTCGGTGATGAACTCCCACCAATTGGTGACAGTTATATTGTCATTTATTTACACTATAACTGGTAAGATGCAAAAAAAGTTTGGTGCAGCATGATTAAAGTTTAGGTCAACACTGACAAATTTTCCATTTTATCATAATAATCACATCTTTTCAAAATAGGAGTATCGATATGCTAAATAAATCAGGCAAAGCTCGTGCCCATTGATTTGCAGTTTTATACTCATGATATCCAACAAATTACATTCACTTTTGAAATTTCTAATATATGTAAGAAAGTTAAGTCTCCATACAAACTTATATTTGTCATTAAGGCAACCTTCACTAATTATCTTCAATAGTTCTTTGACAAGGAGATGATAACAAACTAGATCTGGTACGTTTGGATTGAAGGAATGGAATTGGTGAAGGAATGTAATAGAGAAAGAAATGGAATGATTCATTCCATTCTTGATTGGAATGATTCATTCTATACTCTCTCTCTCTCTCAAGAAATAAAATTCACAAATTTGGTAGGAATGAGAATGGCTCGTTTCATTCCAATGGAACAACCAAACACAATTTTTTTCATTTCATGGGAATAAGTCATTCCATTCCCACTTTCATTCCTGCAATCCAAACATAACATAGATTTTTTAAAAAATATATAATAATTTAAGGCTCCTTGAGTAATAAAAAAACTTTAAGGAGTAGTTATGCTCAACTTGGTTTCCAAGATGTAATTGAAACCAAGAAATCTTGGAGTAGATTTGTGCGGATTGATTATTGTGAGTAAACTACCTCTAGTTTAAGTTCTCTTTCTTTTCATGCCCAAGACTTTTTGGAGGCAAATAGAGAATCTCCTTTTACAGTTCTTATCATTTGGTTCTGGTTCTGGTTCTGGTTCTGGTTCTTCTTACATGTTATGTATTTCCTTATTCGTTAGTTATATTGATTCCAGGTATGTGCTGCTAAAGGTCCTCGACCAAGATATCCTCGAGTATGGAAAACCAAAAGGAAAATAGGGACTATTTCCAAGTCACTGAAGCTTGTTGACTCTGTGAGTTTTTTTTCTTCCTCTGATTATTGGTATCAGGAAAAAAAATGTGCTGCGCTGCAGATGATATTTTGAATTAGCATTCTAGTCTCTGTAAGGATCCTCATCCAATGAATTTATTTCTTTTGGAACTCTACAGAAATGATCTTTAGACTAATATTTTAAATTATAAGTATTTTTCTTAATAATTAATAGCTATTCTTGTGCGGTCTTATGTAGATAAAGGAGTTATCAAATGTCAAAGAGGAAGTATATGGGGCTCTTGATTCTTTCATTGCATGGGAGTTGGAGTTCCCCTTGATTACGGTGAAAAAAGCTTTGAAAACCCTGGAAATTGAAAAGGATAATTCAGGTTGTATCAATATTGGATTTTTTTATTTTTACTTTTCAAATAAAAAAATTGGGATCTTCCGGAGTGAAGAGTCAATAATGGATACTCAAGTTCATATATAAGTTATATAGGTGACAAAGTGGATGCTAAGCAAAGGTCAAGGAAGAACAATGGGGAGCTATTATACTTTGTTAAATGCTTTGGCAGAAGATGGAAGACTTGAGGAAGCTGAAGAGCTATGGATAAAGTTGTTTTCAGAAAATTTGGAAAGCATGCCCCGTATTTTCTTTGAGAAAATGATCTCTATTTACTATCGGAGGGAAATGCATGACAAAATGTTTGAGGTATTATGGTGCCATGTTATTTTACGATAGTATTATAATTCAGAGACCTAGCATGCAATTCAACTCTGGAGCATATATGTGACTGTGGCTATCAATATAACAAATTAAGAGAAGAATTTGTCTGTTTGCAGTTGTTCTGTTAGCAATATTTCGAATATAGATACAAGTAATCAAATAATAAATGAGGCAACAGATGAAGACAGTTCGCTGTGGGATTCTATTTCAGTTTATGCTATTATCTGTTAACTCGTGTAATCTTGATTTAAATCTTGAAAAGACTTCAAGTTGAAATGTTTGCATTTAATTAGATATTCTAAGAATGTGATCCCACAGCCAGTTTTAAAGTTCATAAATATTTCGCCATCAGCCTGTAAAAATAGATGTACTTACTCGGTGGTAGCTCATACTTAAAAGACATTGTAATTTTCAGTGCACAAGGATCTTACACAGTAAACTATTTTCGCTTTATAGGTTTTTGCTGATATGGAAGAGCTTGGCATCAAACCTACTGTTTCAATTGTTGCAATGGTTGGAGATGTCTTTCAAAAGCTTGATATGTTGGACAAAGATGAAAAATTGAAGAAGAAATATCCCCCACCAAAGAAGGAATATCGTTATATCAAAGGGAAGCGTGTGAAAATCAGATCAAAGCCACTGGATCAATCTAGTGATGCTAGCAATGGTCTAGTTAAGTTTGGTGAGGAAAATAACAAGACTTTGCTTGAACCATATGAAAGTACTGAAGTACATTCAGATGAACCCAATGATAGTAAAAACGGGGTTGCTGAATCATGTTCAGCTAAACCTAGTGAATTGATTGACCCTTCTGGCCTTCTGTAGTAAACCTAAGACATTGTATATTCTTGGAATGATATATTTTACCAATTATGTATTTGTAAACAACTTGCTGCTATCATACTTTCTGCTGAAGTGATCCCAATAGCCCCATTATATTATTCTTCCAGCATTTCAAAATACATGGGAATCAGGATCACCAAAACATTGCAATATTGCTGTCTAAGTGCAAGAATTAAAAATTCATTAGCCACAGTTGTTATGTAGTCAGTGGACCAAAATTTTATTCTATCCAGAAATTGTAGTGTACTTTACCAAGAAACTATACAAAGTGCTGAAGATGGTTTTCATTATTTCAAATGATATTGTTTCGCTTTGAGAGACGATGCCAAATAAATTACACCAAATGCGGGAGGAAGGTAATTGCGGTCTCGAACACTAGATGCGTTAAAAGTCAAATATTCCCATTCCCATTCCAATGTTCTTGACTGTAATCAAAAGATAATGATCTTGAGAAAAGATAACTGTAATCAAAAGATATGATTTTGTGAGAAGATAAATTATAGAATGGAACGCCTACCAAACGTGCAGTGATGTGGTTGAGTTAATTATACATGACATCCATTAACATTAATCTCGCTTGTGATTTGGGTGCCAACACCCAGTAGAAAAAACCTCTACTATATGTATCATACTAATTGAAAACTTGAGATATTTTCAGCCAAAGGCCCGAGGCATTGAGGAATTCAAAGTCCCCAATCCTTATTACTGGAACCAAAAATAGCTATAGAAAAAAGAAATCTCGCTGCGACTAAAACTAAAACGCCAACCTAATGGTAAAGCCTGTTGTACACTGCAAGTGCTGTTACAAAACATCAAGTTGCTTCGTGTAGCCTTCTGTAGGTAAACAGTTGTTCTGTTTCACCTAGTGAAGGAACATGATTCAGGAAGAGGTCTGAAAGTGCAAATTTTGAAATGGGAAATTTTGCCCAAGTCTCAATTGTAGATTTGGGGTAAAAGCCTAGATTAAAAAATCAGCAAGAGTAGATTACACCAAGGCTCCATGAGAAGGTTCCAAAGTTCTTTTCCGAATTAAAACCTACATATAAGAAAAAATAAGTAAACTTAAGGTAAGTTATTTAATCCTCATCTGAGCCTGAACTTTCAGAACCCAACTGCCTGCCGTTTCCACTTGTTGCAGTGCCATTGGCAGGGCCCTTCTTATTTGTATCCTTTTGTATTCACTCTCATAATCATCATCATATTCTTCCTCTTCAATCTCCTCTTCCTCGTCCACACCATCCTCCGTGATAGGTCCTTCCTCCAACGTATGAATTCCCCGAGTTCCAGTTCTAGTACGTTTCAAGACTTTCACTTTTATGCTCGTCTTTTTGTCACATCCATTCCACGAATCACACAGTAAATAAGAAGACAGATTATAGTTTCCTTCTGCCGGGGCTTGGAACTTGCCCATCACAAGTAGTGAACCGCCCCTAACTTTCTCGACTGCTTCTTTGATAGCATTACCAGTTTCCCTTGGAGTAGCCCCTGAACCTTGCATTGTCTCCTCAATTGCTTTTGAAGCTGCAGTAATAGCTGCGGCTTCATCCATGAAAATGACCTTCTGAGAAAACCAGACATTATTCAAATTGGGGTCTGCAAGCAGAAATCAATAATTTTTTTCCTTGTGGAATGGATAGTATGGGGCGTGGGGGAGGGCACCAATCAACCCATTAGCACGTTTGAGATTTACCCAAGCCTGAACTGTGACAATGTCACCCTCTTGTATACCCTCTTCACCTTCAGTCTCACAAGTAACTTCAACCGTTATGCAAGGCATCATTTCCAGTACCTTTTCAACATCTTGGATGTCAGCAGCAGAAAAACCAGCAACTTGAGAAAGCAGCTCATCACGATCCTCAAGGGTCATATCCCGCAGATCCTGAAATGTTCGTACCTTCTGCAAATAAAGTGAAAAAAATGAAAATAAAGAAGACCAAATAATAACACAATAGATAGAAAAAAAAAAGGTTAAAATAAAGAAGACCGAATAATAACACACAATAGACGGACAATTTAATACTCTTCGTCGCACAAAGAGAGTATTGCAAATATTAAGAATGTATTTTTATTCCATTTTTACCCTGAAAAATAATTTGTTAGTTTAATAATGGTGGCATGGTAATCAAATAGTGATGACAAGCTTGAGAAATTCGTGTCATTTTATACTACTATCAAAAAATAATCATGATCAAATGTCAACAAAGCTTTAGCCAATTTCAAATATTCAAACCGACTTTTTGAGATACTTCTTTTGAAAGGGCTACATGTGACACACTTCTAAGACTCCATAACCACAATTCTACCTCAATGACATACTGATAGTTGCAGGTCTTACAAGTTGCAATTAAACACATTGAGATGCTTTAAATCACAAGGTCACTAGTCCTGAATCTATGCAATCATAGAAGACTCCTTCTAAGATTTCTGCTGAGCTTTACTAAAAACATCCATTTTATGCAAAGAATTTGTTCGAAAAACCACCAAAAAGAAAGGCAATGTCACATCAGCAGAGCACTAAGTCAGTCAGTAGAATGTGGCTTTGTAGTTATATTGTAAGTGGGTATAATAGTCCAAGTATTTCGTTTTAATTGGCCTATAGATAGCAGTAGGTTACTTTGTAAAGTTTCATGTGTGAAGTAATAACAGAATTTCTCTCTTGATTTATTGCTATCTCTTTCACTCTCTAAACTCAAACTCTACTTCTCTCTAGGATTCTCTCTAAATCTGATAACTATCCTCTCAATCTCTCTATTAATCTCTTTATTATTCTAAGGGTTAAGTTCAGATGACCACCTGGGGTTTGGGCGGTTTTCCACTTAACCACCTGTAGTCAGTAAAGCTACATTTAAACACCTGACTTTTTGAGTTAAAGTGAAAAAGTGCTTTCCGTCTTAACTCCGTTACTTTATTTGGCTAAAGACTTAATTACCCTCATTTTATAACACCATAGTTATCGATCTTGTTCTCTTACTAGCACATTTTTTGGCTTCAGATCTCTGTACACAATTCCTAGTATATGCAGATACTCAATTGCCAACAAAACCTCCGATGCATAAATCCTAACAAACAAAGAAATATATCTAAAACCATAATCAGGAGAATTTAAGAAACTATTCATCAAAATGCTATATAATACCTTGACCAAAAGACTGTAAAATACCTTGACCAGGAATGATTCTGGAAGGTTAAACCTTTTTTCTTAGTTGTTATCAAAAACTTCAACAAAATTTACAAGGCCTTGCAGAATTGTTTTGATTCAAACTAATTAGAAGAATCAATAATTTCTACTCAGGGAACCTGGTTAAACAATTTCTAACTTTAATAAACATGGCATATATTCTCAAGAAATGAATGGACACAACCTGTTGCCAAAGCAGGAATGTCGAGCTGAAATGCTAATATTTTTAGTGCGAATGTTATGCCTTAATTTGGCCCCTTCAGGCAGCAAGAAATAACCCTACATTAAAATTTGACAAGGGTCAACTTTGGTGAAAGTTATTGCTGGCATGGCATGACAAACAAGATCCTTGCTTCTCTTTTCGAGCCACTGGAGTCTGCAAATACCAATTTGCACCAATTTGCACCTTTGCTAGCTTCCAAAGCCAATTTGCACCAATTTGCACCTTTGCTAGCTTCCAAAGCCCACTAAACCCTGCCCTGTTCCCTCACCTTCTGCCAAACACTTTGCCACCATTTTACCAAAAGACTTAGAAAATCTTTTACCCATTTTCTTCCAAATTCCTTTTACCTGTAGTGAAGAGAGAAGAGAGAAGAGAGAGAGAGAGAGAGAGAGAATGTATCTCATGAACACTTGTCTCTCGTCGGCAACAGCTTAAAGAGACTTACTTTGAGTTCCCTGTTTGTATCTTTAGATTTTTGAGTGAGAAAATTGGGTTTTGGGAAGAGAAATAGAGGTGGGTTTTGTACAAATGCTCTGCAAATGGGGAAAATCGATCAGCAACTTCCTCTGCATCAATGGCAGATTGATGGGGCTTCAGATTCGAAAATTTGTTGGCCCATTCATCTCTTCCAACCCAAACATCGTTGTTCTCCTCGACGCCAAAAATTTGCGGCTACTTTTCTTCCTCCTCAAATCTCTGCGCGACGAAACTTGGACTCGACAGACCCAAACTGATCAGCAAATGGGTTTTGTTCAATCTTCATCTATTACTAACCCTCGGCCTCCCAAAATTGCTGATCAATAATTGGGTGGACAACTTATTACTAACCCTCGTGAAATTGGGGAAGATCCTTAGAAAATTGGGAATCCTTCTACGATTTAGGGATAGATTGAGAAGAAAAAGAAGGGATGATGATGGGATGAAGCAATTTGGGTTTCATGAATGACGAAGAAGAGAGGAGACTGAAGTTTGATCGGAGAGGAGAGGAAGGTTAAAGAGGAAGAAGAAGGACATTTTAGACATTTACTTGTTCTTTTTGACTGTTATAGCATATACTCACGCGTTTTTGGCGTCTGACATACACGCACAGTTAAGTTGGATGGAAAATGTAACATTTTCACTTTAACTCAAAAAGTCGGATGTTTAAATGTAGCTTTACTAACTACAGGTGGTGAAGTGGAAAACCGCCAAAACTCCAGGTGGTCATCTGAACTTAACCCTTATTCTAATCTCTTCTCTTGATCTATCTGATTTCTACCTTAATCTTCTTACATATCAATTTCTTCTAAAAACATATTAGAAAATCATAAGTTACAATCCAAGATTGTAACAGGTACCAAATAGTTTTGACTGGAAAATGAATTGTAACAGGTACCAGTACATGCATGGATAAATTCTTTAATTAATGGCTAATGCTTCATCTTATAATTCAAACAGTGATTTGATATGCCCGACTGGGTTAGTCAAGACAACAAAAACTAAGTGTTTCCTTAGTATCAAGGAAAAAAGAAATCAAAGTTTGAAAAGACAGCACAACCAAGAGTCTAGGGTGGATGCCTACAGGAACTACTTACTCAAAAGACATAATTCTAAACCAATTGCAAACAATAAGATAAGGTTTTCTAAATTTATGACAGCTGGCAGATGATTGATTAGATTCTTTAGTGGCAAAAGTAAGAAATGAATACATACCTTGCGCGCTATCTTCTTTATGACAGCTTCATTAAAATGAGGTAGCTGCAGAAAGGGTGCAGTACCCTCCGCAGATCCTCCAGCAGCCTTCTTTGCACTTAGAGGAACAGCCTGCATTAAGGTCCATGCATTAACCCTTCACCAAAGCGTGTCATGTTGGCAAAGGAACTAGAAGTCCAAGATTAAATGTGAAGGAGAATTAAATTAAACTAAAAAATTTGAAAATCAGAGGTAATATTTATATGCTCAGGATAAAGGTAGAGCCACTAACTAGAAGCCTAGAACTCATGACATGATCAGATTCATAGCAATTAGCAATTTATAATTTATGTATTCATATTTGTACATCAAACACATAAGTTCAATTATCATAAATATTTTAAGCACTTGCCAAAAAATTTATCTTAGAAAACAAAAAAGTGCCTTTATATCAAAATCATAGAAAATCTAACTGAGGGTTCTAAATTAGTGCGGGGGGAAATCACAAACTGTGACATATTACATTGTAAACTAGCAGGGACGACGAGGCTGCCTACTGGGTAAGGGGGAGGGAATTGACCCCAATAAAATTTTGGGGAATAAAAATTAATAGGTATAAAAAATTAAAAGTTTTGCCCTCTTAATCTTCAGAAAAAATAAATAAAATTCAGCTGACATTCAGTTTTGACGTTCTTATTTTTTGAATGTGGATAAATTTATAATTTGTAAATTACTAATTCAGAAGAGAGGAAAATCAAATGATTTTACCCATGAAAGATACACATAGCTTGTTAGAGTATAAAGAGGAAGGGAGAGAAGAAAAAGGAAGAGAAAAAGGAGAAAATGAGGGAAATAGTTAGTCTCAGCCTCTTGCAACAATACAAAAACGATCCATATGTGTATAACACACACACACACACATATATATGTATATACATATATATAGGACAAACTGCAACCTTAAAGTTTTTGTACAACTGACTATAAATATGCTCTTCTTTTTCTAATAATATACAATATATTCTAATGAAAGATTTTAAATTTATATATTATAATATTAAAGTAAAAATGTTGTTATTATTTATGAGAGAAAATATATATTTGCTATTCAGGAAGCAAGTCTTGCCACGAGCAAAATTCAGAACAGTCAAAGCAAACAAGAGCCTAATGGAATTCAGTGGAAATAATTCAGACCATATTTGAGCAAATGAGATTATGAAAATAATGTTTGTACAAAGGTAAGTATATCTGTTTTTGTGGGTGCATGTGTAAGGATAGTGAGGGAGAGAGGGTATACACATCCTTCAACTATAAGTAGTTTAAGCAATTTGTTCTAGAAAATTTAGCAATATTCAGCATTGTAGCAGATAATGTTGATTAAATAACATCTTTTCAAATAGGTTATCCTTATATATAAACCTGAATAACACACTGAGAAAGCTCAATAACCCCAACTGCAGGCCTTAGCCAGCCATGCCCCTGAGCAGTGTGCGGTATAACTGCCATCTGCATATACCAACAAAACATTATAAAGGATGAATGGCAGAAATTTCAAATTTCAGAAGGAAACAACAGCATAAATATGCACGCTCGTTAACTCAACAATGTATTCTATGTCATTTGTTTTCCTCTTCCAACTTCGGTTTGAAATAGTGTTCATAAGCTAATGCAGGATTTTTGTGGTTGTGGCGGCCGGTTTATAGGAGGACATCAACATTGTGAGCTTGAGGAGGTCATCACACTTCTAACAAGCTTTGAGCTGAGAGATCTGTCAGTGGAGACCGACAGACTTGACTAATTGGAAGGAACATAGTAACAGATGCTTTTCAGTTATATTTTATTGCAGGGCGCTGCAAGCGGGTGGAAACAGGTTGGTCCTGTAGTGAACTATATGGAGAGTGGGAGACCCTCAGATGATGTAGGACAGCTTTTGAAGAACAATAGCCATTGATAAAACAAGTAAAATTAACTCGAGAGAGGCTCCACACCTTATTACTCCAAGTATCTTTTACTGGGATGATGCTTAGTGTACCACTACCCCAAGGGTTTGTCAACCGCAAAAGAGAGAAAAATAGCTCATTACTTTCTTCAATAATTTCTATAGCGTGCAATCCTTGTGGGGATTACACCAATATTTATACAAACTCAAAACCGTAATATTACTTAAAAAACAATAAAAAGAACTAAAGGACTAAAATATCCTCACTACATATTAAAATCCTATCACTATTAAATATCCTAAATCCCAACTAATAAATAAAATACATCAACTACCATTATATTAAACATGATAAAAAAAACTGCAAATAATAAATATAAAAATCTTTGATTTGGTCTTGACTTGTAGTCCCCATCATCAGAGCGTGACTCGTTTTTTATTAATCTTGGTTGGAAGATATGAGAGCAATCCTCATCAGGATAATTTGTAGAAGAGAGCACATTGTCTCACAATTTTATGTGTTATGGCCTTATAGGCTATTGTGAAGAAGAGATGGTGGAACATCTTCTCTTTCATTTTCAGACCACGAGGAGCCTTTGGACACTTGTGTTCTCATTGAGTCAATGTGAGGAATCACTTGAGTAGTGCCAGGATCGGTCAACAATGACGGGGAAGGAGTGGAGAAGGCTACATGGCTTGATGACTCATGGGATATAGCAGACAATTTGGAAGGAACCAAAAAATTGACATTGGGAAGCAAGAGTGGGGTTAATCAAGTTCATTGTCTTTTCATGGGCCTTATTTTATTTTAGTTTCATGAGGTGTTCCCGGGATAGATTCAGCATTTTGTGAATTTCTTGAGAGAGTTTTTGCTTTGGGGTCTAAAGTATGTACTTTTTGGGAGAGTCCTTGTATGGGGAGAGGTCTTTTTGTTTTGTGGGACAAAAGTGTGCCTTTCATTCCCCTAAGCTTTGTATACTACGCGTTTAATCAGTCGTTTATGAAGATCCGGAACTGATATGTTGGTAAAGCACAGATTAAGAAGTTCTAAGCAAAACTGATGAGTTATATTTATATGCTCAAGTAGAAAGTTGTAGTCATAAAATCATGAGGCATTTTCTTCAATAAAGAAGACACTAACTTAAGCAAATACTTAAAAGTAAATATTTTCACCTCAACCATCACCACTTGGAAAGTTTCCATATACAAGATATTCAGATATTACCTTCATCAACTCTTCTAGAAGGCGAGGCGCGAGTTCTAGCACGCGCTTGAAGTCTCGTTGTAACTCTGGTGATAAAGCTGTGGTTTCACGAGTTAAATGGGCTTGAATCAACAACTCTGTCTGAAAGACAAGGGCAGGGTGGTAAAAATCTGATTCAATATAAAATCAAAAATAAATCTGTTTGCCTTATAGTATATCAAGACTTAAAGAGGATTCCTTCAACCTAGATGAACTGTTTGCCTTATAGTATATCAAGTTTCATCACGTATCAAATTTATACACCAAAAAATATATATATAAAAATCACGAGTATCAACCTTAACAAGTGTTGGATGCTGCTTCCAAAATTTTGACTGCTCTTGTTTGATGTTCTTAAGGTCCAAATTTAACTCACTTCTAACTAACACAAAAAGCTTCTGAAGGGGTTCGCCATCAGGCCTACGAACTGGAATCTCCATGTACTCAGCAGCCTTAATGAACACATCCATGACTTTGCTGTAAATAAAGGTATCAGAGAAGAATAAATATATGTTACAAGGGGTACATGACTACTTGAAAGAAATTTGGTTTACCAAACAAACAAAAGAATCATGTACATTCAGTTAAGGCCAACTCATTATAGATAAAGGTAGTCACGACAATGCAGATGACAATTTCAATAAGGCATTAATATTTTGACCACTTAAAGAACCAAAGTGAAGTATTCCCTAAACAAATAGAGGAACTAAATTCACTAAATGTACAAAAATAACTATTAGCAATTGTGAAATAAAAAATAAAATACAACCCTGTTGAAGTATGCAACAAAATTACATGACATCTGACTAATACGATAACTAGGTCTTACAAGCATCAAAAAATTGAAATTCATGTTTAACCAAGTAAAGCATTAACCATTGACTTAGTTTATTACTCAATATGACAATGAACTGTATGTTCAATTATGTGAAGCTGTGACAGACATTCATACAACGATTCTTAATACCTGTATATTAGGATCGAGTATCATACCTTGGGGCCAAGGAAGGTTTCATGAAGTAATAATAGGCCGACAGTGTTTGATGCATAACATAATTTCCGGTATATTTAGATGATCTTGAAAGATATACAACAGCTATCACCAATGGCAACAGAATACAGACTCCTACAATCCAAAGCAACAGTATCCCACCAGACGCTCCATCAATGTTAAGCAGAAACTGGGGAAGAGCTATTCCCATTTGAAACCCCTGAATTAGGACATTGCATAATAATTTTCAGACACGTGAAGGTATCCGCATTTTAACTACTTGTCAAAACACTAAAAAAATATTCTATATTCAAGGGTTGCCAGCTCCACGAGAGGAAGGTATAATACCTCTCTGCCATCTGGATGGCCATATTTTTCATAATTCTCACGTGATACTGGATCTGTCAGAGCCTGATAAGCCTTGGATATGTACTCCACAAAGTACTTGTTCGCATCTGAAAATTAAACAATAAAGACCACTTTTAACATGAGTTGGGATCTTGTTCACACAAAGTTACGCACAAAAATACACAACATTTTTTATTTTATTTTTCGGGAAAAAATACACAGAAAAGTTAGAACACCTTCAACCTGGATCTGGATTTTTATCCGGGTGGTATAGAATAGAGAGTTTCCTGTATGCCTTTCTTATTTCAGAATCAGAAGCTCCAGGTTGTAACCCAAGTATACTGAATGGCTCAAATACTTGAATCTAACAAAAGAAAATGTTGATTCAAGTAAATTAAATTTTCAAACATTTAAATACCTGCAGGTAGTATATTTATTATATGAAGAAACAGGGCTGATTCAATTTTCAGAACAAGCCTAGGCATGGAACTCTGAAATTAAGTAAATTAAAAATAGGGTCAATATCCATCACCATCAACAATCAATGTTTAAGTCCTTACCTCACCACTTGTATGCTTGATGTAATAAACAAGGATGCCCATGATAACCCAGAGAAGCATTAGTGTCATGTTACTGCATGTTGAGAAGTTTGAGATCTGCAAAGTAATTTTGAAACAGAAAATAAATTAAACTACAGAAAAAATAACAAGATAATCATACCACACAAAGGTAATTCCTGCCTTACAGTAAGAACAGGCACTCATCCGCTTAAAAATTGATTTGCGATACTTTCCGGATCGAGAGCAAACAGAACACCCACAGTTGATGCTCTTGGTTTTCTTCGAGGCAACACGACATAATTTTAGTATTGTATAGGGCACCAAAGGCAGGGCAAGCATTGTCAAAATAAATATTGGGAACAATCCACTATTTTCTTCTGAAGCAGCCATAGGGACCTTCAGTCTAAACCAACTTTTATATGCTTACTGTATCTGTGAAAAAATCCTAAATGGTTGGCCAGCTGATCCATAGCAAAGAACAACAACATCATATCCAACACAAGAGATCCCATTGCCAATCAAACTTCTTTGTAAATTAGAGGGTTAACCATCCCTCCACTGAAAAAGTCTAAGCATATAAATCATAACATATATCAATGTTCTAAAAGGTGCTAGGCGGGAGGCGGGCGGCCGAGGGGGGCCTAGGCGGAATTTTTTATTTTAAGCCAATTTTAATATTTTATCTTACATTTATCCAAACAAAATAATAATAATATAAAACAAAACAATCTATAATAAAGATAATAAAGACCTTTGCTTAAAATTCAAACACATATCCATATTGCTAATGTTAAAGTTCAAACACAAACATGCAATTGTTTAAAGTTCAAACATATTTTTAACGTATTAGTTTTATTTGAAGAAACTAAACATTAATTTAAGAATTATATTGAATTAAACTAAATATTACAAATGTATAATCATTTATATAATTTGAAGTTGGTACAAATTCAAAAAATTATAACTATAATAAAATTATCAATTTTGACTTGATATTGTTCACTTCTTGTTGTGATTTGATATACTACAATATGTAATTATGTATTAAAAATATGGTAAATCATTAAAAAATATATATATATCAAGATCTGGTTTGGGTAGTTATTAAAATAAATAAAAAACTCTTCGCCTAGACCCCACCTAGGCCCTCGTCTAATTTTTCGGAGGGATTTTTTTGCCGCCTTGGGCCTAGCTGAGGCGCCAAGGCGCCTAGGAGGGCCTAGCACCTAGGCGGGGCGCCAAGAGAGGCCTAGCGCCTAGACGGGAATTTTTAGAACACTGACATATATACATCGAGGGTAATTCTATGGGTCTCAAATAGTGTTTCAAATGATGTGGCATTATTTCATGTTTTCAGTACATCTCTTATGATTCGTTATATTTCATCAAGTACAATTTGTCTTATTCAATACCAAATCATTTAAGAAACATTTGAGACTCCTAACATTATACATTGAAAGAGTAATTAGAGGGTTTATTTCAAGATTTAAAGGCTTAATCTTTTAAAATGCTCCCAAAGTGTTTCACCCAATAAAATGCAGGCTTAATTGAGACATATTATGGGCTATGTTTCTTTGCAAAGACTTTGGATGGATTGGACCTTAATTCTTTAATGAATCCTTATCCTATTTTTCGCATCAAAATTTTACTTAGGTTCATGGGACGAATACGGGAACGCCCGAACATGGCAAGCTACATAATCTAAAACGTGGTACACTATAGGTAGCTTTATAATGATATTTATAGTTCGGAATTCTCTCAGGGTTATAAAGCATAATTTTATTAAAGATTCTTAGTTGCATTAACGAGGGTATTGTTCTAGAAATTATCTAGTATAATTGTGATGTTTGATCATTCAACATAAGTTAGACTAACGATATTTGTGCAGTTAGAGGTTGACAACAAACTAATATTTGAGTATGCTTAATTTTGAATATTGGTACGTAATAGTATCATGTTTAGAAATGCAAGTACCGATCTGCAGTTCGATAAGTCATTGAGAGCATCTGGTAACTCAGCTTTGAAGTATAATTTGCTGACAAATTACAGATGTGTACCATCCAATACCACCTCCAGCAGTTATTTGATTTGTGAAAATAATCTTTGCAAAGCCATGTAACATATGGAAAAAACTTTTATCTCAGAGTAGTACTATTTTTTGTCTTTATCTTTCAGTAAGTATCTGGAACTCCTACTATTATCCAATATTTTGTATTTAAATATGTACTTTGAACAACTTCACTTAGACTCAAGTATGTCTTGTATTCAATAAGTAACTAATTCTCAAAGTTTATAAGTTCAAGTCCAACTATTCTTTCAACTTGTCAGTTGATCAAGCATAATTATATTTTCCATTGTTCAAAAAAAATTAATCAATGGAGAAAAACAAGGAAGAAGAAGGAGATGAAGAAGAAAGATATGACACTCTAAACCATATATTTGCCAAAAATACGAGATTATACTGCATCCTTTACCTATTTTGGTCAAAAGTAAAAGCAATTCCTTGAGAGATTTAAATTAATTAATAGGAACTTTACTACCTAAATTTTCATGAACATTAAAAATTTAAAAAATTGCAACATAACAGTGTCAGTTACATAGTGATAAATAATGGAAAGCACATCAACCTAGTCATATTCATTCCATATCAAAGTAGTAGGCCGGCCCTATAGATGGGTAATTTATTCAAGCCAAAATTGATGGCCAGCACACTCAATATCCAAACAGAATTCAGAGCTCTACAATACAGATGAAAGATAATCAATTGCAATAAATATATTTGACTAGTTTTTTTAGCATGGATTGTATTCAGTGAAATCCACTAAACCCTATCAGTATAGTTTCTAACATATAAATTACAGATCAAAACAAGAATAAATTTAAAAGATCAAAACCTCGTATAAAATTCACTTCAAAAAACTAGCGGATACAATCTGATCATACGCGTGAATTTAAAATTTTAATATATTCAAGCGATATTCACGTAAATATGAAAAGATGTAATTCAATTACCTAATAGCCGAATAAGAAGTCGGAGATTTGCTTCTTATTCTTTTCGATAATTGAATCTGTTTCTTATTCTACAATCAAACACCGTGATTTTGTTACAGGGCGCGAAGGTTGAGAAATATAAGACCAGAAAAGAGGGAGGCGTCATTTCTTTTCAGTTACCATATGGATACTTGAAGTAAGTGATAAATATTTTTTATTAGTTTTATGTATTTTTTTATTAAATAAGAAATAAATATAATATTGAAGTTTATAAATTTTATAAGTGATACTATTTTTTAAATCGAGAGAAGTAATATTTAAGAGAAAACATTTAAAGAAATAACTCAAATTGCAGTACTGTTACAAATGAAATTTGTATTGTGGAGCATAAGAGGAAGTAACGTGTGTTTATTATGTAAAATATAAATATTTAAAAAAATGAGATATTCATCTTGTATTAACTTTTAAGATCTATATTTTTTAATCCGCCATGAGTATATAAAGGAAATTATAATCTTTTTACGTTAATATTTGCTTTATATTTGATGGAGGGAACACCATCGTTTTTAAAAAAAAATAATAGTTTATTATAAAATAAGTTTGCTTTTTAAAGTTAGTTTAAATATTTTCAAATTAAAAATTTATATAATTTATTTAGTTTTTAAACAAAGGCATAAATATTAATACCCTTATTTTTTTATATATAAAAAATCACTTTGTGGTTGTCGGCTCAATTTTTTCAATTAAAAAATTAAATTTTTATTTTTTTTCAGCTGTGAAGGTTGTCTTCTCAATTTTTTTAATTATGAGATTAAACTTTTAATTTTTTTCCCTTTGGGTATTGTCTTCTCAATTTTTTCTATTAAAAAATTAAACTTTTACTTTGACGCCCCAAAATAGGTATACATCATCTATTTTGAGTCGTCAAATACATGGTACTAAATTCAAATACAACTTGTGTGACGCCCCCAAAATAGGTCCATTCCATCCAACCCATTTTGAGTTGTCAAATACATGGTACAGAAACAACTACAACTTTTACAACCCATAAACTGTGAGTTTGAATACAAACATTGTCATCTAGACAATATACATACCCAACTATGTCCTCAATACAATTATTGATATATTATTTTACAAAAATGGTGAGGACTACTAAACAACTCTCTCAAGGACCATCAATTCATACCCCGACTCGTACCCGCTATATTCTCGTCTCCTGAGAAGAAAAATGGAACAAAAAGGAAAAGGGTGAGCTCAACTAGCTCAGTAAAGAATATTATGACTAAGATAATAAACAACAAATTATCGTTAGTCTTCAACAGGGAAAAATCTGATAGAATACAATAGACAACAAGTTTTAAATCAATATTCGCAGCGGAAAATATTAATTCATAGAAGAGTTACGTAGAGGATGAAATCTACTAATGTCTATGAATTTAACAGTCCATCAACAGTATTTTTTTTTATCCCTGTAACATCAATCAATGCACATCTTGAATCATATATTCATCCTTGCACTACAGGCCAAGGATATTCATCTGTTGGTCATGTTCATCTAAACACCTGTTCATCTTTGCACTACGGGCCAAAGATATTCATCAGAAATCATTCATCTTTGCACTACAGGCCAAAGATATTCAATAATAACATCCTTTAAGACTAAAGATGATAAAAAATATTTTTAAAGAAGCGAATCCAATGAAACAAAATGACAAGGATTAAGGATTAAGGATTCGTACTTTATTTTATCCATATCCAAAAATACCTCAAGAATAATCATAGTGGTGTAAAATTCAAGAATGATCAAAACATGGATACAATCAAAGTTAGTATCCACAATAGATATTTTGGACGAAAAGAAAAAATAATAATTTTTCTGTGAATAGTGCCGTATTCGTGAATAGTGCCGTATACGTGAATAGTAACTCCGGCACAAAAGTTTCAAATATGATAAAAACGTTCATCAATATTTCGGCATAATGATATTGAAGAAAATAATATCATTTAAGAAGAAAATAACATCCCTTACCTCAAAATAACCGTACTTCTGACTGAATTTCGGTATAGTGCTGACAGAAACTCGCACCGTATAGCAACACTCAAAGTATACTCACAAGAATACGCTCGATATTATAGAGAGAGAAAGAGAGAAAACTTTGTTTCTGGTGTGTTTTTCAATTATAACTTAGCCCTCTATTTATAGGAAAATGTTAGAACGCCAAATGAGACTAAATTAATATAATATTAATATTTACAAAACATTCAAGTCAACCACCAAGGAATCTGATTTTAGCCATCAAACACATGTTAAAGATGCCCACCAACCTTTGAAAAACGTTTTTGTTAAAAAATAATAATTAAAACTTCCAAAAATCAATTATTTCGGAACTCCGAAACTTCTATAATTCACAATAAATAGCCCTTTTGTCAGAAAATTCGAATCTCGCGACTTTTTATAGGAATTTCAATTCTCTACAACTTTGCAGAAGAAAATTTTTTCAAATTCCAAACAGAAATTATCCAAAATTCACAAACGGGCGATTTTACAGTCTATACTCAATTTTCGGTCAAAAATTATGTCCACCGACACACAAAACATATGTTAAACATTTAATGCCACAAAAATACTCTACCTCCTCATACACTCATATATCCCACATTCATTATAAAAATATCATCGTTAATATATTATTAAAATAATATATTTAAATAAATTATTTTATCAAAAAAAGATAAAATATTAATTTTCAACCATTGTCACATTAAAATTTTTTCCATCTATATCCACATAAAATAAATATTTTCTTTATCATAATAATCAATAATTAATTATTAAAAATAATATTACAGAATCACAATACTGACAACCAGGCCGTTCCCAGGATAGAGGGGGCTTTCCAATAAGGATTTCTCCTTACTGGCGCGCAATTAGATGACCAAACCTCTCCTTGACAGAACTTTCTAGACATTGCCAATAATGTTATCTGATAATATTATTCAAATAATATGAATTATTGATCTGATAATGGAAAATACTGTGCAATGACAATTATTGAAACAATAATAATATAAATATCAACGCAGCAATTATTGAATCAGTAAAGTAATAAACAGTAACTCCTGTAGCAATTATTGAGTAGTGTCTTCTTACGTAAGGATCAATAATTCAAAATACTGTGCAACAACGCGTATTACTGTATTTTAACCACCGGGTATTCCAACAGTGTAAACGGTAACAACTACGTCGTTATTTTTAAACAGCTTATATTTGTCGTTTTCTTCCTCCAATCGCTTTCCGTTATGGGGCCCACACATGGCTGCGCCGTCGTACGAATATTCCCCGACAGTACGAATATTCCACGACCAAACAAAATATTCCCCGACAACAATGAATATTTTATAACCACTTGCTTATTTTGAAATATTTGCGTATTTTACCCATAACTATCAACATTAATCAAATCAACCCTTACTATTCAAAATAATAATTAAAGGAAATTAAATTTTATTTATTAATTATTTGGGGTCTTACAACTTGATTATACAATAGTCGTGTAAAAAACGACAAAATACATGTTGTGAGTTTTAATACAAATATTATAATCTAGACAATATCCACACTCAATTTAGTCCTCATTATATTTATTATCACACTATTTAACAGAATAGTGAGGACTATTAAGACACCATCTCGGATCATCACTCCGTTCCCCGACTAGTTCCGACTACGTTCTCATTTTCTGAAGAGAACAGTGAAAGAAAGGGTGAGCTCAACTAGCCCAATAAGAAATATTATGACTAAGATAATTCAGAATAAATTATCATTAGTCCTCAACAGTATTAAACTGATAAATTATAATAGACATTAAGTTTAACTGCAGCGGAACATGCAATTCATTAAAAGAGTCAAGTAGAAAATAAAATCTACTATTTTTTATGATTTAAAAAGGTTTTTCATCACTTTTATCGCTGAGACTCAGCTTAATAAATAATCCACATCATCCTTGCACTACGGCCAAGGATATTCATTAGGGTCACGACCACAAATTATTCATGCACTACGGGCCAAGGATATTTGTGTTTTCATCAATGATCATGATCATGCCAACAACTGTCCATCAATGCACTTCGGGCCAATGAGGACTTTTATCACATCATTTGTAACATTACGGTCCTAACCCTTTGCCTGAAGCATCACTGTAGATAACAAATCCATCTGAACCAGATGGTATTATTAGAACAGGTGCCGAAATAAGTCTCCTCTTAAGCTCTTGGAAACTCTTCTCGCATTCCTAGCTCCAAACGAATTTTGTATCGTTCCGAGTTAGCTGAGTTAATGGAGTAGCAATTCGAGAAAATCCTTCCACGAATCTCCGATAATAACCAGCTAAACCCAGAAAGCTACGTACTTCAGTCACCGTCTTCGGTTGCTCCCAACTTTGTATTGCTTCAATCTTCGTCGGGTCAACATATACTCTATGTTTTGACACCACGTGCCCAAGGAATGCTACTTCCTCAAGCCAGAACTCGCATTTCTTCAACTTGGCATATAGTTTGTTTTCACGAAGCCTTTGGAGTACCAGCTTCAAATGGTGCTCATGATCTTCACGGCTTTTGGAATATATAAGGATGTCATCAATAAAGACAACAACAAACTGATCTAAATAATCCTTGAATACTCGGTTCATCATATCCATGAAAGCCGTAGGAGCATTAGTCAGTCCGAAAGACATGACTAAGAATTCATAATGCCCGTACCGAGTTCTGAAGGTAGTCTTTGGAATATCCTCAGTTCTAATCTTCAGCTGATGATATCCAGAACGAAGATCGATTTTTGAAAAAAATTGTGCTCCTTGCAACTGGTCAAACAGGTCATCAATACGAGGTAGTGAATACTTATTCTTGATGGTGACATGGTTCAATTCCCGATAGTCAATACAAATACGCATACTCCCGTCTTTCTTCTTTACAAATAAAACAGGAGCACCCCGAGGAGATGTACTAGGACGAATGAAACCGATGTCCAACAATTCCTGTAGTTGGATCTTTAACTCCTAAAGTTCAATAAGAGTCATTCGATATGGGGTTTAGAAATGGGCTTTGTACCAGGTTCAAGATCAATAAAGAATTCAACTTCACGTTCTGGGGGTAGACCGAGAAGTTATTCAGGAAATACGTCAGGAAAGTCAATAACAACAGGAATATTATTCGAATTTGACGTATCTTTATTCAAATCCATAACATGGGCTAAGAAAGCTTGACATCCGTTTTTTAATAAACGAATAGCTTTATGATTAGATATAACAGTGATTGATTTTAATGGGTTAGTTGCTTGAATTCGTACAACATGTTATTTAGGAATATGAAAGCTAACAACCTTACGAAAACAGTCAATTTTGGCATGATGAGTAGTTAACCAATCAATCCCTAAAATCACATCAAAAGCAAGTATCTTTAAAGAGATAAGGTCAATAGGTAAGGTGATAGTGCCAACTTGAATCAAACAAGATTTATAAACAGTGGATGTGATGAAAGCTTCTCCTAACAGAGTTTCCATAGATAGGTCAAAGTCTAATTTCTCCGGAGTCAAGTTTAAACGTTGAGCACAAGCAGGAGAGATAAATGAATGGGTAGCACCGGTATCAAGAAAGGTATAAACTTCGCAAGAATTTATAAATAGCTTACCCGTGATCATCTCATTTGGGTTCCTCGCATTTTGACCAGTCACAACAAACGCTCTTCCAGGAACCGTTGACTTTGACTTTTCTGGGACAGTCTTTTGAGTTACCGTCCCCGCTGAACTAGGTTTCACTACCGTACAATCTCGAGCGATATGTTATTCCTTTCCATAATTATAGCATACCTTGAACTGTTGTGGGTAGTTTGGGTTGATATGTCCCTCTTTCCCTCATTTGTAGCATCTGACCGGTGATCTTTCTCTTCCCTTGGAACCAGTTGTTGCCGGCACTGTCGTCTTCACATGGTCGTTGTTAAATCTCCTATTTTTAAAATCTCATCCTGACTCGCTTCTTCTATTTTAATGGCCATGATTTCCACCAGAGTGGTTACCATTTTTATCCGTCTTTTTATTTCTCCGCTGGTTATCGTTGTTTTGCTGACTGTTATCTCCGGTACGATCCTGATTGTGGTCCATCGGTTGACCGTACTCGTTATCTCGCTCTAACAATTGAACCCTGTTTACAACATCTGAATAGAGAGAAAATTTATGAGAAATGAGATACTGACGTATGCCGGGTTTTAAACCTCTCAGAAACATCCGCGTCATACGTTCCTCATTCTCCACCAAATGAGGTACAAACCTAGATAACTCTACAAACTTTGCCTCGTACTGAGACACTGTCATATTATTTTATTCTAATCTGATGAACTCCACTTCCTTCATATGACGAACACTTTCAGGAAAGTATTTATCATTAAATAGTTTCTGAAACGTCTCCCAAGACATGCTGAGTGCGGCTGGATGGGTACGCTTCACAGACTCCCACCAGTAGTCTTCCTCGCCACGGAATATAAAGGTGGCGAATGGAACCTTCTGTTCCTCCATGCATCCCAAGACATCGAATATCTTGGTAATTTGCTTGACCTAGGTTTCCGCCATGATCGGATCTGGATTTCCCTTAAATTCTGGTGGTCCCAACTCTTTGAATTGCTTGGCTGTGACAACCCGTGAATTGCTATCATTTCTCCTGTATTTTGAACACGAGTCTCCCTCGTCTGATTTGCATGAACTGTAAAAAGCTTCTAAACATCCCCTCGTTCATCATCTGCTCAATGGTGTTGTTCATAGGAGGAACATTGCCAACCTGTTGCACGTTTCTCTCGTTGGTGAGTACACGCGTCTCCACGGTCTCATTTCTATTGTTAATATTCTCAGTCGACATTCTCAAATACTGTCATAAAACAAGGGTTAATTCAGGAAATCAATATATCACATAATATCTATATATACTGACCAACTAACAAATAAGCTTAGGTAGGACACACTAGCGAATGATTTACTCGTCTCTCCCCTCCTAGTTCTATTCTCCGATCTCCGCCAGAGATCATATCCCTAAGTTCTGATACCAACTGTGACGCCCCCAAAATAGGTATACATCACCCATTCTGAGTTGTCAAATACATGGTACAGAATTAACTACAACTTTATTATTACAACATATAAACTGTGAGTTTAAATACAGATATTGTCATCTAGAAAATATCCACATACAAATAAATTCTCATCATAATTATTGATACATTATTTTACAAAAATGGTGAGGACTACTAAACAACTCTCTCTAGAACCATCACTACAACCCCCGACTCGTATTCACTATATTATCTCCTCCTGAGAAGAAAATTGGAACAAAAAGGAAAAGGGTGAGCTCAACTAGCCCAGTAAAGAATATTATGACTAATATAATATACAATAAGTTATCGTTAGTCTTTAACAGGGAAAAATCCAATAGAATACAATAGACAACAAGTTTTAAATCAATATTCGCAGCGAAAAATATTAATTCATAGAAGAGTTACGTAGAGGATGAAATCTACTAATGTCTATGAATTTAACAGTCCATCAACAGTATTTTTATCCCTGTAACATCAATCAATGCACCTCTTGAATCATATATTCATCCTTGCACTGCAGGCCAATGATATTCATCAGTTGGTCATGTTCATCTAAACATCTGTTCATCTTTGCACTACGGGCCAAAGATATTCATCAGAAATCATTCATCTTTCCACTACAGGTCAAAGATATTCAATAATATCATTATTTAAGTCTGAGGATGATGAAAAATATTTTTAAAGAACCGAATCTAGTGAAACAAAATGACAAGAATTAAGGATTAAGGATTCGTACTTTGTTTTATCCATGTCCAAAAATACCTCAAAAATCATCATAGTGGTGTAAAATTCAAGAATGATCAAAACATGGATACAATCAAAGCTAGTATCCACAATAGATATTTTAGACGAAAAGGAAAAAATTTCATTTTTCGATGAATAGTGTCGTATTCGTAAATAGTGTCGTATTCGTAAATAGTGTCGTATACGTGAATAATGTCGTATACGTGAATAGTAACTCCGACACCAAAAGTTTCAAATTTGATAAAAATTTCAGATCAATATTTCAGCATAATGATATTGAAGAAATAATATCATTACGAAAAAAATAATATCACTTACCTCGAAAGAATGTACTTCTAGTTGAAACACCGGATATAAGCTATGACTTGAACTTGTACCGTATAGTAATACTCAAAGTATACTCAAAATACTCACAAGAATACGCTCGATAATATAGAGAGGAAAAACTTCAGTTTCTGGTGTGATTTTCAATTCTAACCTAAGCACCCTATTTATAGAAAAATGCTTAGAACACCAAAGTAGAAAATTTATTAAAATATTAATATTAATATTACAATTCCTATGCCCACTTCTAATGATTTGAATTCAGCATTTTCATCACATGCAAGACTCACCTTTAATGATAAAAACGTTTTTCATAATAAAAATAATTAAAACTTTCAAAAATCAATTATTTTGGAACTCCAAAACTTCAATAATTCATAATAAATAGTCCTTTTATCAGAAAATTCGAATCTCGCGTGTTTTTATAGGAAATTAAATTCTCTACAACTTTGCAGAAGGAAGTTTTTCTAAATTCCAAACAGAAATTGATCGAAATCTTCAAACGGTCGATTTTACAAGTTATAAACAAATTTCGGTCAATAATTATGTTCACCAACACATAAAATATGTGTTAAATATTTAATGCCACAAAAATACTCTTCCTCCTCATATACTCACATATCCCATATTTATTATAAAAATATCACTATTATTATATTATTAAAATATAATAATATATTTAAATGAATTATTTTATCAGAAAAAGATAAAATTTTAATTTTCAACAATTGTCACATTAAAATTTTCTCCATCTATATCCTCATAAAATCAATATTTTCCTCATCATATGAATCAATAATTAATTATTCACAAATAATATTACAGAATCACAATATTGACAACCAGGCAGTTCCCAGGAAAGTGGGGGCTTTCCAATAAGAATTTATCTTTACTGGCGCGCAATTAGGTGACCAAACCTCTCCTTAGACAGAATTTTCTAGACATTGCCAATAATGTTATCTAATAATATTATTCAAATAATATGAATTATTGCTTCGATAATGAAAAATACTGCGTAATGACAATTATTGAAACAACAGTAATATAAAATATCAACACAACAATTATTGAATCAATAAAATAAAATACTGAACAATAATTACTGTGACCATTATTGAGTAGTACCTTCTTACGTAAGAATCAATAATTGGTGCAATACTGTGTGCTACTGTGTTTTAACCACCGAGTATTTTAACAGTATTAACGGTAACAACTACGCCGTTATTTTTAAACAACTTATATTTGTCATTTTCTTCATCCAATCGCTTTCCGTTATGGGGGCCCACACATGGATGCGCCGTCGTACGAATATTCCCCGACAGTACGAATATTTCACGACCAAACGAATATTCCCCGACAATAATAAATATTTTATAACCACTTGCTTATTTTGAAATATTTGCGTATTTTACCCATAACTATCCATATTAATCAAATCAACCCTTACTATTCAAAATAATAATTAGAGGAAATTAAATTTTATTTATTAATTATTTGGGGTCTTACAATAAATATTACCCACAACTATAACATTATATCAAATTTATTCTATAATATTCAAAATGATATTTATAGAAAATTCATTTTTATTAATAAAAGTTGGGGTCTCACATTTATTTTTTTATGATTACGTCTAATTGATAATATCACATCAGAAATATGTTATATTGAGTCTCATTTTAACTTTTATTCAATTAATTTTTTATACCAAAAATAGTAAATATAAGACCATTATTAATTATAAAGTAAATTATTATTACAATTTTAATATAAAACCATTATTAATTTTTAAAGTAAATCTAATGATAATTTTACCATTATGGTAAATTATATATTTTTAAAATTTATTTTTTCTTGTTAAATTTAAAATTTTAAAGTAAATGTAATGACAATCTTTTAAAGTAAAATTAATAATGGTTTTATATTTATCGTTTTTGGTACAAAAATATAATTGAATAAATATTAAAATGAAACTCAATATTACATATAAATATTTTTGTAGTCACATATCGGTTTCATGTTATCAATTTTTCTGACACGACATTATCAATTTAGACGTAATTAGTAAAATTTAAAAGTTCAATCTCTTAGTCGAAAAAATTAAGAAGACAATTCTAAAGTGGAAAAAAAAATTAAAAGTTTAATCTCTTTACTGAAAAAATTGAGAAGACAATCTCTAAAGTGGAAACAATTAAAATTTTAATCTCCTAATTAAAAAAATTGAAAAAATAATTCTTAAAATAAAAAAATATTAAAAGTTTAGAGTATTAATCCATATTTATGTCCAAAATAAACCATATTGTGAATACTGGATTACTATTTAGATAATATAAAATTCTACGATTTAATGTCTAAAATTATATAAATTTATATTAAATTTTAAATTTTGAAAATACTTTTAAAATTGATATTTGAATATAAATTATAAGGCAATAGAGAAATTTAAAAGGCAGATGGTCCAAAACTCCAAACCCAATGAGATCACATTCCGGCCGATCCACCCACTGCAAATTGGGTTGACCCAGCAAACCAGATACAGTGACTTACCAGGACTCGGGAGTAGTAAGTAGTTCGTATCTAAAATGTTGTGTTCAATTCTCCGAGTGACTGAGTAGAGACCCCGAGTCAAACAGAGTGCGAGAATGTGTGTGAGAGGATTCTGAGGAGAGAGAAGATGTTTCTACGGAGGTTTTCACGGCCATTGATGATGATGGCGAGGGTGAAGGAGACGACGGGGTTCGTAGGGTTAGAGGTTGTCCCGAACGCCAGGGAGGTGCTGATCAATATTTATAACAAAACCCTAAAGCAGATCCAGGCTGTCCCCGAGGATGAAGGCTACCGTAAGGCCGTCTAGAGCTTCACGCGCCACCGCCTCAAGGTGTGCCAGGAGGAAGAAGACTGGGAAGTGATCGAGAAGCGTATCGGTTGCGGTCAAGTTGAAGAGCTCATCGAAGAGGCCCAAGATGAGCTCAAGCTTAAAGACAAGATGATTGGTTTGTACACAAGATTCTTTTTCATCTCACCCCTCTTCAGTCTTTATTTGTGTGTATGAATGGTAGAAATATATTATGATTGTGGGTTATCGATTTCTCTGAAATAAATTTAATTTTTTTATTTTCTGATTCTTGATTTTTATTTTTTTTTAATTGACACGAACTTTTGCATAATCCCTTTGCGGCTTCAGATAGGTTTCCTATTGCATTATCAATTAGACAATTGGGATGCTAAGTCATGAAAATTGCAAATTTAGTATCAGGATCTCCTCAATACTTATCCTTAGCCAAGTCATAATTGAGAAGAGTCTCTGGGAGTAAGATCAATAACTTTCAACTTTCAAGATAAAGGTTGAGGAAGGTATAATGTTAGATTGGCCCATTGATTGGTGTTTAACTCTGATAATGACGATATGATTTAGGTATTTATTCCAAGTTACATATTGTTTGTGAAAAAGCATATATCTTTGAACTGAAACTCCTGGTATAAAGATTTATATTTCGTGAGTTTAGAATAATGCAGGCATAATGCACTTCATTATTATGTTTCCTTTATGCTTTCTCTCGTACTAGTGGTTACAAGAGTCTTCAAGGATCGGTTATGATAAATATCGCAATGAAGCATAATTAGTTGTGCTGCTTGCCTGCTTCATCATTGTTCGCATTTTTCCCTGACCCTTTGATCAAATTTTTATTAATCCTTCCTCATTTCCTCTACTGTTTTGACATGGTTCAGTTGTTGTTCTTTGACATGGTGAAATTAGCTTTCCCTGTTTAGTGTGTTATACCAGTTTTTCGGTGCAAATTGATTGCTAAGAGCGTACTGCACCAAGGTTTGCACGTTTTCTCCTTTATTAGAATTGGTCCTTTCCTATGAAAACATTGATTCGAAGAATTTCATTAACCATCCATTGGACTATTTTAGTAAAGGTTAAAAGTAAAAAGACTGGTGATTTTCTCGGAGCATAGAACCTTGCATCTTCCATACTCTACTATTTTTTAGGTTCAAAGGAGAAACATTTGTGAAAATTTGCATTCAGTTCAGTTGTTAAACTTAGATGTGTATGTGACTAGACCTGGAAAACGGGCCCAAAGCCCGCGGGCCGGCCCGCCAAAAAGCGGGCTTTGGGCCACATTTTTTGGCTGGCCTTTTCGGCCCGGCCCGTCTATGGCCCGGCCCGTTCATGGCTTAAAAAAGTCAAAAAATAGGTATAAAACGGCCTTCGGCCTGTGGGCTTTGGACTTAAATTGTATGGCCCGCCAAAACCCGGACCATTTTGGCCCGGCCCGCGCCCGCCCGTTTGCCAGGTGTATGTATGTCTAAATTCGTAAGCAAAGAGGCTCAGCAAAGGTACAAGTTATCTCAAATAAACTATTTTGATCAGGGCGGGAATTTAAATTTTCCTCCATTTCTCAAATTTAGCTATCAGCCGTTATGCTGGTTCACACTTCAAACCATTATTTTTCTGACACATGATGCCTTAGACCATTGTTGTTTGTGACACATGATGCCTTAGACATTTGTTGTTTGGTAATCAAAATCAAACTTTACAGGTTAATTAGGTTTTTCCCATCTACAAGATGTTTTTTCTTTCCTTGCTTGTTGGTTCGGTGGTGTGAGCTCTTACTTGCATTATTCCCTTCCTTCCTGCAACCTAAAACTAACTAAAAAAGGTCTTGAGAAATTTATAATGATATTTTGTTGTCTATGGTGTTCATTTCTGTTGTTTTTGGATCACAGAATGGGACCCGTGGGGTGTTCCTGAAGACTATGAATGTGAAGTTATTGAGAATGATGCTCCAGTTCCCAAGCATGTTCCCCTACATCGACCTGGTCCTCTCCCCGAGGAGTTCTACAAGACTTTGGATTCTGTTACAACAGGCACGTTGGAGGATATTATTACCATAAAAAAAGGAAGAGCCTGCAATAGCCTCAATTGAGTCTCAATGAAGCGTGCTGTTGCTGCTTATGAAGTAGTAAAGTCTTTGATTGGTGAAGACATGTGTTTCTTATGGATTTCCTGTTTATGTTTGTATTCATTTCTGGATTGAACAGCTCTTGTTAGTTAATAGTAGTAATTCAAAAGGAGCTGGTTTCAAAAGAAATATATTTTGTTAGTACATGTTTAAAGTTTAACCATAAAAAATTGTTGGTATTCAAATTTGATGATACCAAGTAAAATAAAAGAAATAATTGTGTCTCAATATGTAATATCATTCCATAATATCTAAATAAAAATACAACTACAAAAAGAAAACAAAGTTGTTATATAATTAATTGTAAGACATAATAATCAAGGGTTTCATCCACAGTAATCGGTTGTTGGGGAGCAACTCATTTTGGCCAGTTGGTAGAGCTTGTACCGGCCTTAGATAATTTTTTTTTATAAGCCGGTACAAGTTTTAACGGCTGGTCAAAATGGGTTGCTCCCCAACAACCGGTTGCTGTGGATGGAGACCCAATAATCAATACAATCATATAAATATTTAAATTATAAAGTTGTAGTCCCCACTTGACATGAGAAGCACTTCAACTTTTGCTGTGCTGCCTTTCTATTATAGATTTAAAAAAAATTTTATTTATCACCCAAGCAGTATAGTATGGACAATCATAAACCTTTATCATTATTATTATTATTATTATAATTGCTATTAATGATAAGACATACGCATAAATAGTTTAGAAGGTAAATAAAGAATTATGAAATCTAACAGTAATATTTTTGGGGCACCTAATTGGTTAACTATTTTGTTTTAGTGTACATTTTTTACTAATAAAAGTAGTAAATTAGTCTACAAATCCAAAAACAGGTCGGCTTTGAGTTAGAATCTGGTGTACCCTTTCCCATTCTTTTCCAATTCTCTCACTACTGGAGTACTAGTAGTATACTTTTCCAATTTATCCTTATTTATTTGTTCGGGCCTCAACTCTCTCAAGTCAATCATTCTTCTCCCCTTATTATCATCTTCCCAGTCTAATCTAATCCCAATCGATCAATCAATCCATCCATCCATCCATCCATCCATCCAAGTTTCTGTCTGCCGGGTGAACTCACAAACCTCAACCATCCAATGACGGCGTCGTCGGATCTGGAAATGAAGGCTAAGGAGGCGTTTGTTGATGACCACTTCGTACTGGCTGTTGACCTTTACTCCCAAGCTATCTCTCTCAACCCTAAAGACCCCAATCTTTTCGCCGACCGTGCTCAGGCCAACATTAAGCTCCACAACTTCACTGGTAATCAACCCCTGTTCTGTTTATTTGCAAAATCGAGAATAATCATGTTATATTTCCAGTTCTGTCGGCACTGGGTTGATTTTGTTAAACCTTTGGGGTTGTACTTGTTTTTCCTTCGCTCAGTGATCAATCTAATAAGCTTTAATTTAGTTCTGATTCTATAATTTAATATTAATAGCTAAATTTAGTGGTCAAGTCTTCTTACCCTTTTTCCTGATTTTGATTTTTTTAGTATTATTAATCATAATATACAAAGATATTATGTTTACGTGTGGTGTATATCTTTTTTTAGCTTATTTGGTTTTGGGATTTTGAAAAGCTGCGCACTTTCACTTGGATTTACTTGGGGACTTAATGGATTTGTTGGTGGTTTGTGTGTAAGGGATTATCAACATGGAAAAAAGCATATATTAATTTCATATTTTTGTTATCCTATGCTACTCATATTAAAAGATATATCTGTGCTATTGACTCTAGAGTACTCAAATATATTGGGAATTATGACACGGTTCAAAGATTCATAGTCTAAGGATGTTGAAAATATTGTAAGGGATTATCAACAAGGAAAAAAACATATATTAGTTTAATATTTTTGTTATCCGTGCTACTCATATTAAAAGATATATCTGTGCTATTGACTCTAGAGTTCTCAAATATATTGGGAATTATGACACGGTTCAAAGATTCATAGTCTAAGGATGTTGAAAATATTGAAAGGGATTATCAACATAGAAAAAAACATATATTAATTTCATATTTTTGTTATCCCGTGCTACTCATATTAAAGGATATATCTGTGCTATTGACTCTAGAGTGCTCAAATATATTGGGAATTATGACACGGTTCAAAGATTCATAGGCTAAGGATTGTAACTATGTTTTGATTTTTTTTTGTTTTGTTTTTTGATGTTTGGGAATTTTTGGGCAAACAATTGGAGGTAAAAAAGTTTGATAGATGGATATCGTGGGTTCATTTTCCCTTGAAGTTATTAATTCATACAGGCATACAACCAGAAGTGTATGTGATTGATAATTTCAATATATGAATTTATGAGCATATGCCAGACTGAAATAATGTGTTGAGGATGTTTACACCGTCAAGTCAGCTGTTTCTATGTGTCTTATCGTTCATTTGAATTTTAATCAAATGCTTTTTATCTCGGTTCAACGAAGCTACTCATAATTGTGTGGATGAAGTTCTGGCCAATCTGGTTAAACTTGGTACACATGATGCAGATTTTGTTTATGTGGTTTGTGTGCATTCTTGTCACTAAATTGTGCTCTGAACTTGTTATGAAGATGGCTGGTGTAATATCTGTGGTTGTGTTGCAAACTAAAATTTTCCACCTTTTACACAAAGGTTCCAAGCTATATTATTTGTTCTTTAGTTTACATTTTCACAGTGCTGTGCACCGTAGTGATTCCACTTGCATTCATATTTCAGACTTGGATATAATTTAATTGATTTTTCCTTTATGGTTGGTATTTATGCTATTATCCAAATTTGTATTTTTTATTAATCTTTTTCTATATGAGCAGAAGCTGTTGCTGATGCAAACAGAGCGATTGAGCTGGATCCTAAAATGTATAAAGCATATCTTCGTAAAGGGTGAGGATCTTTGTAATTTGGTGTTTGTTTGTAATCCAGTTACATCCATGGAAATTCATGATTTCCACAAGTATATGTATTTCCTAAGGTTCTATATATGTAAACTTTAGTAATTTTGTCTCTTCGTGTTTCTGCTTACAGTACCGCTTGTATTAAGCTAGAAGAATATCAGACTGCTAAGGCTGCATTTGAAATAGGTGCTTCTTTAGCATCAGGAGATTCAAGATTCATTAGTTTGATCAAAGAATGTGATGAGCGTATTGCAGGTAATGTTATTGCTAAGCATCATAATGAAATCTCAGTGATCAGATCCCTGACTTGTACACATGATAGATTTTACTATATAATATTTTGATGTCAAACTGCATCCCATTTAAATTTATTACCACATTGTTTAGGAGGCTATATGTTGATATTAATTTTTCCACATTCTTGTCTGGTATAGCATACAGAGTGGTTTATAATATTTTGGGGATTTGATATTGTGATTTTATGAATAAGTTTGTAAAAGATCTGATTTGCTAAATGTGTCTGGTCATTCCAATTCGTTTGGTTGAGCAATGATGGTGTATTATATTGGTCGCTTATCTTTCCAACCCATGGTTTTTTCACCCCTGGATATAATATTAAGGATTTTGAAGGAGAGACTAATAAATACTCTGTAATTTCTCTCTTGAGCAAGTGTGTGTGTGTGTGTGTCCATTATTCTTTTTGATGGGTTATGCTTGCTTATTCAGAGGAAGCTGGTGAGCTACCAAGACAATTGGTAGATAAAGCCTTAACTGATAATGTTCCATCTGCATCTCAAACATCGGGGAAAACTGATGTACCTCTAAAGGATGCCGAGCCAGTTAATAACTTGCCTGATCCTGTGGAAACATTGCCATCATCATCCAAACCAAAATACAGGTATTGACGACTTTTTGTATTTAATTTGTCTTCGCAAATTACAAAATTCATCTTTGCAAGTTCCAATCGTTCAGTACATTATGCTTGCATTTAACTATATTATACTTGTAGTATAGAAATAGTTGACCAAAATTTAGAAAAATTCTACCACAAAAAAGAGTTGTTACATATCTTTTCACATAATATTCGAACTTTTGATAGATGTATTATATAGTTCTTGTGTAATTATATCTAAAGGCAAACATGAAAATATCAAATGTTTCCTTTAAGATTATTGGACAATGTCGGGGTGATGGGTTACTCAACCCCATGCATATGGTTGATGGACAATGGTGTCATTGTCTGGAGCTTAAATTTTGTATGAAATTGGCAAATTATATTTTTATGTGTTTTAATTTTTTGTCAGTCCAATTCAAGTACCAGTTATTACTTACCAGAGTATTATATGATAGATTTTTGAGGAAAATTGCAAATTATTAGGGTAAAGAATAAATTTTGATTGTATTGGTGCAAATTGTTTAACTGGTATATCTTGTTCATATACTTGTATGTAGACTATAAGATCCCACAAGGGGTGGTCTGGATTCTGGAAGCTGAGGGTAGCAGATATAGACTGAAACTTGAAAAATAAAATGGACTCATTTGTTATCTACAGTTTTATTTCCTCTACAATTTGTCAACTATTTGAACTATTAAGGTGTTCGATTAGTTGTATATTACTAGTGATGAAGGAGGTACCTGTATCTAAATGGCCAATATATGCAGGCATGAATTCTATCAGAAACCAGAGGAAGTGGTTGTGACTATCTTCGCAAAGGGTGTATCAGCTAATAGTGTTGCTGTAGACTTTGGCGAACAAATAGTATGCTTCTGTTGTTTAACTTCTTCTTTGGCATATTTATTTTAATGTTGGTGAAAAATCAATTTCTTAGCTGAGAAAGACTAAAATCCAAAATGTTGTCTCTCTCGTGGTTGCTTTACAGCTTAGTGTAACCGTTGATGTGCCTGACGAAGAAGCATATATTTTTCAACCTCGCTTATATGGGAAGGTGATTCACAATTTTGTGTTATAACTTCTCCTGTTTTAATGTTGCCAGCTATTAGTCCTTTGAACTAAAGTTAAAGATGAAAGTGTGATATTATTTAAAAATAATAATCAGATTAAAAAGGTGCCTGTTCTGCGAATCTTGGTTTTGCTGTTAGTAACTCACTTGGAAAATATACTACATTTTTTTTCTTGTTTATAATAACATTATAGATTTTTTTTTTCTTTTGCCTAACATGGGTAAAAGGAAGTCTCCTCCAATATTTTGCTGGATCTCTGCATTTCCATGGTGCCAGGATGTGTTGTAGACCTTTGAATTTTGACCTAGTGTTTTTCGTGCATCGTGCATAGCAGATAGTTCCTGCAAAGTGCAAATATGAAGTGCTTTCTACGAAGATTGAAATTCGTCTTGCTAAGGCTGAAGCGATACACTGGACATCTCTCGAATTCACCAAGAACATTTCAGTTCCTCAGAAGACATGTGTGTCATCAGGTAGGTCAACATGCTTATGTGATCCTGGTTTGTTCCACTGATGAATTTAGATTTATTGCATGTGAGAGTGTATTATTCCCTGCCCTGCGAAACTTTGTTCTTTTTAGGTAGGTGTGTTCGGCTCGGGTCCAAGAATTGCCAGAAATAAAACTATATATTTTCAGTTATTTGTAAGATTTAAAAATGGGTAATGATCTATAGCCAAAGGGGGATGATCTATAGCAAAGCCGTCCATGAAGTGATCTAATGGTGTATAATCAGTCCATCCGCAGGATAATTATTAGGATGGACAACAATAATCTCATGCAGAGCCCAGACCCATAGGAGAAATGACTTAATTGCCCCAATTTAAATTGCAGGTCATCTGCTAGATTATTATGCGGTAAGTAATGAGTTGAGCAAGCTCATCCTCCATCACTCCTCTCACATCTCCGATACTCATCTCCGTCCATCCAATCAAAATCGCCTTCCTAAACGTAATTGTTTTGGTTCTCCTTCAAAAATCTCTGTTGTCGGATACTCATGAGCTCCAAATGCATACTCAATTCCATGAACTGAACTAACCACAATCAACAATAAAAAACCAACACACCCTAATCAATTTATTTTAACTACATAAATAAATAAATAAAACTGTGATTTGGATATTAATCCATAATATATCTTTTCAAATTACTAATTAGTTGATTGGAGTCCCATTGTTGCATTCCCAAAACTTATTTGACCTGAATTGAAATTATAATTGAAGGAGAAAATAGTGATCAAGTCAATTTATCATTTACCTTGAACACCAGAATGATAGATCCTGAGGCCAAGCCAGTAGGCATAGCCATTATCAAAATAAGCTTCCTAATGCCGCTTGGAGTTGAAGAAGATATTATGGATAGAGATGCAATGTTGCAGTGAGATGGAGATGGAGGAGTTCATAGAAGATCGATTAATATAATTTGCATCCGCATGACTGTTGATGTAGGACAGATTTAAGATGAATTAATGAAAAATAAACTAAGATCTAAACTCTACGTTTAGACCACTAGAATCTCTCAAGTGTATCCACTCCACGTATCAACACCAAGATACATAAAATACTTCTACGATAAGTTACCTCTACGGTATGAATGAAATAATCAATTTCAATATCAATATTTTGTAATCTAAATAGCTTGTGAGGATTACATCACTATTTAAAGAGACTCAAATCTTAATTTTATTTGGGGAATAATAAAATACTAAACGATTAAAATACCCTTATTAATAATTCCTAATCACTAACTAATATCTTAAATCCCCACTAATAAATAAAATACATAAATCACATCAACTATTTTTATATTAAACATAATAAAAACTCTAAATAATAAATATAAAAAATATCTTATTTGTTCTTGACTTGGAGTCCCCATCAACTGTCTAGTGGAGTCTTTCCCTACCGCATGATAGTGTTGCGGCGCCTTTCCCTACCGCATAATAATCAGCTAGCAGATGACTTGCAATTTAAATTGGGTCAATTAAGTCATTTCTCTTGTGGGTCCCCGGGATTCGCATGATTATTGTTGTCCGTCCTAATAATTATCCTGTGAATAGACTGATTATACACCATTAGATCACTTTATGGACGACTCGAATTGGGTTGGAAGGATGATCATTACCCTTCAAATATATATATATATATATATATATATATATATATATATATATATGGCTATGGTCTATAACATCTATTTGTTATGGATCAAAAATAGGCAAATAGCATCCTAACCATCCGTCCCAAACAATGACGACTACGATTTAAAAACTGGAACTTGCGTACGCTAGTTATTCTACTGGACCGGTTAAAACATGATTTTGGACAATTATGCCCCAATCAGGCCAAAGTCGATGAGCCATACTTTAACAAACCCAAGATTTTTAATGGTTCTTTGCATTTGGATATTGTTTATTATGAAGTATGAACCCACCCCCACTACTCCTGCTAGTACGTCTACACTCATTTACATAAAAGAGTTCCTAATTATTTACCCAAGCCATTTCTTCCTCGCTGGTTGTTGTTCTCATTTGAATCGCTGGTTGTTGTTCTCATCTGAAGTGAAGGATGGGTTTTTGGCTCTGGTTCTTGTCGGTGGAGTTACCGGTGGATTGTTTGCGCGGATGGGACCTGTTTATCCGTGTGATTTTCCGAGCTGGAGTTTATACTTATTGCTTATCTTTTAAATGTTCAGATTGGATGTTCATTGTCGGTATCTAGGTTGTTTAGATTCTGGTGGTTTTCTGACCTAAATTTTATGTTTTCTTGCTTATCTTTTTAATGTTTAGTTTGGATGTTTCAATGATGGTTCTACTGCGGTCCATCGCTAGTTTTCAGTTGTATTACGTCTTCTCCCATTTCTGTTTTGGGCTGTTGGTCTAGGATCTGCGGATCTTTTGAAAAAAAAATGCTTCGTTGGCTTTTTGTCTGATTGGGGTATAATCGTCCAAAATCATGTTTTAACCAATCCGTAAGAATAACTAGTGGACACATGGTCCAGTTTTTAAATCACAGCCGTTGTTGTTTGGGACAAAAGGTTAGGATGCTATTTGCCCATTTTTTGATCCCTAACAAATAGATATTATGGATCATTTCTCATATATATATATATATATATATATATATATATATATATGGGTCCAAGTTCAAAGTTGGATGGGATCACCTATCAATCCAATCCAATCTGGACCGTTTGTTTCGAGATCTAAAGGATGAGAAAAAAGACTATCACATAACAATTATTAAGGAGACCAACGAACTGTTATGTTGTGCCTGACCCACATAACAAATAACCGTATTGTACTTGAATAAGTAAAAAAGGTTACCGGACAATAGAATGGCGGTTTACTACATTGGATAAAATTCAAAATCTCATCAAACCCTAACCCAATCCCCATCAAATGAAATCCCAAACCCCACTCCCAAATCCCCAAGAAAATGAAAATCCGAATCTGAAAATCCCATGAAAGTGAAAAACCAAATCCCACTTCCTCTTTGTTAACCCAAAATGTCGAAACCATAACATTTTTTCCTCAAATTCCCCCCCCAAACAATCAAAAATGGTTTCCACTTCGTCCTCATTAATCCCAACAATTCATTTCCCTCCCCATCATCTTCCTTTTCACCCCACAAATCCTCCCTCCTCGCCACCTCCCCCCAATTTCCCTCCTTGACGACCTCTCTCTTCCAAAAAGCCACCTTCCCCTCCGCCAAATATTGCCTTGGCACCACCAATCTCCACCCCAAAATCACCTTCTTCTTCACAAACTCTGACCTCCATTTCTCTACCTTATTAGATTTTTTTTACAAATTCACTCCTCCCTCTACAATATCTACATCCCCAAAAAAGTTACAGATTGTAACAACAAAATTGGAAAAAAAATGCATGAAAATGAATTTGGGAAGAAGATGAACAATAATCTGGATAAAGGTGGGAGAAAAATTAATGATTTACTCTTTTATTAAGTCGACATCAGAGATTTTTTATATACTGGATTCGAAATTGGAATTTACCCAACAAGAATTGAATGCTTCAGATTCTTGAGAACCAATTGAGCAATCTAATAATATGCCATTATTTCTTTGATCGTGCAGTCGTGCTGATATGCCCAACATTAATACTTGGTCTTTGGGGCTGTTTTGTTCCTAGCGCAACACAATTGTGCGGTGCAATTTTGTTCTTACCGTAACACTATTGTGCGGTAACCCTTTTTACTCACCCGAGGGCAACATGATCATTTGTTATATGGGTCAAGCGCTGCATAACAGTTTGTTAGGCTCCTACTTATTGTTATGCGGTAGCCTTTTGTCTCAGCCATTTGATCTTGCAACAAACGGACCAGATTGGGTTGGATGGATAGATGATTCAGTCCAACTTTGGACCTGGATCATTTCCACATACACACACACACATACTCCCTCCGTTCCATAAATATACTATGTACAAAAAAAATTGTCACGTAAAAGATGTCTAAAGTAAAATGTTATGTAAAGTCTCTTTTACCCCCAAAACTACTTGAGTTCCACAACTTTTAGGAAAAAGATAGAATCTTTAGTGTACTTGTGTGTGGGGTCCATTGTGGATAAAATGGGAACTTATAAACTCTTTTTTCTATTTTTACTTTTCTTAAATTGTGTGAAAAATGTACATAAAACCTTTTTTATAGGACGGAGGGAGTATATTGAGAAGTGAAAAGAATAAGTAGCCGCCATGGTCGTCGGGGAAGTAGATAGAAAAACATGTAATAATTAATATATTGTTAGGCAACAGGTATACATTGTGCTTTTTGTGGCTTGATACTGATCTTCACCGGGCCTCATTAAACTATTGTAGATGACCAATTTTCAACCGAGTTCAGAGCATAAAACAGCTCTTAGGATACTTTCTATTAACAAATATCATTTTATGATTATAGGTACTCAAAAACCCGTTTACCCTACCTCAAAATCAAAAACAGTGGACTGGGACAAACTGGAAGCAGAAGTGAAGAAGGAGGTATATGCTTGTAATTTGTAGGCTCAAGTTTCTCTCCGCTCTACTACGTACAATGCTTGATGAACTGCAAAGTAAGTGTAGGCCTGACTGATTATATTTCTTTTTTGTATTTCAGGAGAAAGAAGAGAAACTTGATGGAGATGCAGCTTTAAACAAATTTTTCCGTGACATATACCAAGATGCTGACGAGGACACTAGAAGAGCAATGAGAAAATCTTTCGTAAGATTGATATCAACTTTATATAATTCTTTGGAAGTGGACTTTTGGGGATTTCATTTCTTCATTCTTCACCCCTTATATTATTTCCTTTTTTATGGAAGCCCGTTCTTTTCACGCATGTTTATTACTTTATTCTCTCATAGTTGACTAATCTAGTTTATGCATTTTTTGGTGGCTCCTTTACTTTCAAGCTCTTTAAACAAATCAACGGATTAAGTGAGTTCATATTTTTTTTGGGGTGTTCTGTTTACAGGTCGAGTCAAATGGGACGGTGCTGTCCACAAATTGGAAAGAAGTGGGTTCGAAGAAAGTGGAAGGAAGCGCCCCAGATGGCATGGAGATGCGAAAGTGGGAATATTAGAAATATGTGGCATGATTTTTTTGCTTTCAACCTTTGCTAGTTGCTTTTGTTTTTGTTTGAATGATTGGAGATGTCTATATTCTTATTGGAGTGAAAACTAGATTTGTTCAACCTTAAAAACATTTCTATTCTCCTCGGACTAGTGCGTTAAGCACTGGTTGCATAATGTTCATTAATGGTGGTGGGGTTGGGACTGCGAGGATTTTTACATTTCATAAAATTTGTACTTTTTTGCTCTTCTAGATGAATTTTACTTGCCTAGACGTTGAGATGTAATATTGATTAGACATGTGGTGGTGAGTGCTCTTCGAATGTATAACATCATTTCTTTGGATAATTGTTTACGGTATTTGGCAGCAATGCGTACTGTAGTGCTGTAATTCAAACTGAGCCGGCTCAAGCTTGCCTTGAGATCATTTTAAATTATACTAGACCCAGCCCCAGGTCAAGCTCGTTTTATTAACGAGCCAAGCTAAAACAAAAATATTGGTTTCTTTAGTAGATGAGACAAAAGCTCATGTTTGGCTCATGTTGCTCGTGCTTTACCAGAGGTGTGGGGTTGGTACTGTTGGTGAAAATAATTAGTTTGGGTCTTGGAGATGTCGTTGGAGCCTAGAGGTAAAGCAGGTAAAAGTATTAATGGTGCAAGGCAAAGCCAATTACCAATATATGATAAAGGAATTGATTGTCAATATATTGATATAGGAATTGACCGGAAGCTACAGTTTGTGCTCATAGGTAATGGGAAGGGTTTGTGTTCTCTGTTCGCGGTAATTGTAGAAATAAAGAATTTAAGTAATTTATTTATTCTTTCTAATTATCAAAAAAATATAGTGTACATGAAAAATCAAGTAATTATTATTATGTTGACACATGGGTTTAACTCATTATAATTTTTATTTTTTATAAAAGTAGGGTTAAAATTGTTTGAATTATTCATTACTTTATTTGAATTATTTATTTTTATCCAGTTGTACAATTAATATTGTATTTATTTTTTTAGTACGTCTAGACATAATTATATACTTGTTCAGCATAGTTTAGATGAGTAAAATAGTACAAGATTGATTGTTAATAGATATTTCAGACATATCAATTATCAAACAATTTTTTTCATTCAGTATTCAATATTCAGCTCATTCAGATTACTTAAACATTCAAAACTGTTTCATTCAGTTTTATCAAACAGCCCTTTAGTCGATATACCGTTGGGCCCATTAAGAGCCCGATCAAAATGTAATATAAATACATAGACTATTTATATTGTTTATTGTATATTTACACTGTCATATATATATATATATATATATATATATATGTATGTATGTATGTTTTAATTAAAATTTAAGTACTATCTTTTCTTTACAACTTATTCACTTTTTTAGATGTTTTGTTATTGTAACTAATTTAAATATGGAAAATGATATAAATATTTGATGAAATTAGATAGTGATAAATTAAAATGGGACTCTTACTAATTCATATCTATCTCAGGTATAGTACACGTGTGTAGTATGTGACCCTCTTTTTATGTGATAATAACATTATTTATACACAAATATCACAATCATAATTTTATATTAAACTTTGATGTAATTTCATTTAATATTATTCAATACATATATAAATACTATATATTATATTAAAAGTACAGCTAATTAAACTTTGAATGAATCATATCAATAGCATAGAATGAGAAAAATAGTTGTGAGGGCATGAATAACTCTCTAATAATCTTTTAAACGAACTCATTTAACGAGAATATTGGATTGGGTACTTAATTTAGAAGGGATGGACAACATTTTTATTTGTAAACTAATCTCTCTGGAGTCTGGAGAGGGAATAATGTTACAGTTATAAAAATTTAGTTTATAAAATGATGCATCAAAATATATTTAATAGTAAATTTATTAATCAACCACAAGCATACATATTTTTTTTTGTATATTGATTTTTTGAAGTCAATTTTTAAAATTTCAAAATTCAATGATATGTACTACTTTTTAATTAGTATACATTTGTTTGTATTAAACTAAATAATTTTTAATTTTTATAATTTTGTAAATTAATTTTAAAATGTTAAAATATACATATGAGGATTTTTAGATTTAAAACCATAATTGAACAAAATAATAACCCACCACCACCACCAAATAATAAATGGGTGTTTAATTTATTTAACATAATGACCTAGATTTCACTTTTTATTAATTCGGTTGGTCAATTGCAGCAGAAAATAGTTGAGTTTCTTATTTGAGATAAGTGTAATAATATAATATAAGCTACAGATCAAATCGGGTTGAATATTTGAACCGTAACCATGTTTTTCGCTACGGAGTTGGATTTTGATTATTCGGGTACATTAACCATGTTTTATTTCTCTTTATTCTCCCAAGTCTCCATCCAACTGTGTTCTTTGGATCTTTTGGAGTTAGGGTTTTAAATATTAGTAATCTTTTGGTATAGTTCCTGCCAAGGGTAAGAAATTTGGCATCTGAAAGAGTTGAAAAATTACACACTTGCGATTCCCCTATAATGGGAAAATTACAATTCTATCTTTCTTTGTTTCAGAGAATGCTTGTATCTGGAATTGGGTTAACAATTCAGTAATCATCAAAGTCCAAAGGAATTTTAGGCTAAATAATGCAATTCTTTGGAGGGTCAGAGATCAGTCCATCGCCGCCGGCACCCACGGCATCGGGAAATTATGGGCACATGATGTACGTGTTCAACAGGAATGGGGTTTGCTTACTTTACAAGGAATGGAATCGCCCGCTTCGTACCCTCAATCCCCAGCAGGATCACAAGCTCATGTTTGGTCTTCTTTTCTCTCTCAAATCCTTAACCGCCAAAATGGATCCCACCAGGTCTCGTCGTCTTTAGTTTTTACTTATTGTTTCACCTTTTAATCAATTGTTTATTTTATTTTGTCAGCCTACCTTATTTGATTTGTGGGTTTGTCCTCTAAATACAATTACTATGATTATAGATGCATAGACTTTACTCACATTCTGTAGAATGTTCTTCAACTTATTGAATTTAGCATGAATTGCCTAATATCTTCCTTCATTAGTTTATATTAGTTGAATTTGTCATATGGTAGCAAAGAGTATTATTGATTTGTATTACTGGAGCGTCCTAAGCTTCAATAGCTTAAACTTTTTTTATTTTATTCTATTTTTATTTATAAACTTTTTATATGTAGTCTCAGTAGGCAGTGTTTCCCCCCCCTAAACTCTATTCTTTCGGATAATGTTTAACTGAACAGTGTTGAGAAAGGAAATCTTGGAGTGCCGTTGTTACCTGGGCAAGGGTGTTCATTTCACAGTTTCCGTACAAATACATACAAATTAAGTTTCATGGAGAGTCCATCTGGGATTAAGGTCAGGAAACTATTTGTTTTCATTATGGTGTGTTTCTCTTGCTTCCAATGTGAGTGGCTATTTTATGTTAGACTACTATTGGTACTGAAATGTGTTTTTGAGATTTTGTTAACATCGTTCCCAGTTCCCACTATATTATGACACAATCTTTTTTATAATTTTTCTTAACTTGTATGTGTTTTTGTGCAGATCATCCTCGTCACTCATCCTAGGGCTGGGGATCTCAGAGAACCGTTAAAGTACATTTACAACCTGTATGTTGAATATGTTGTGAAGAATCCACTTTACTCCCCAGGAACTCCTATTAAGTGAGTTATAAGACTAGTTGATGAATCATTTGCTTGCATGAACTTTGAGATTTTGATATTTTGGGTTTTCATGTTAGAGCATAGTTGTCAAATCGTGAATCGTATTATGTATCGAATACTCTCATATCGTGTTTCATGTATCATATCAGTACGATACGAAAAATGAAATGAAAAATGTGATCATATATATTTAAACATATAAAACACTCAATTTATTGGACAATCAAGCACATTAACTTGACTATATATAGAAGTAGTCAAGTAAATATTATTATAAACTAAAAATAAATTTATACATTTAGCTGGTAGCCAAAATACTCTAAAGTGATTTATTAGATTTTATTTTAGTAATCTTTATAAAGTAACAAGAGGAAATGAAAATTTAGAATTACCTTTTATCTATAAAACAAAAGAGAATAATTCAAATCAACAAGTGGATATTTATGTATCTGCTTATAGAAAGTGACGTGAGAAAATAGAGTGGCATTTTGAAGAAGATATAAAACTCTAAAAAGTGATTATAGGCTCATAGAATATATTTATACTAAAAAATCTTTTCATTTGAAATGGTAGAAGGCTTAAAAGTTTTGTTTTTATTTTCTTGGTTCTACATAAAAAAATTCCAAGTCGGTTGCTAACTTTAAAAGCATCGTGCATTGTATCATTTCGTAAGAATCGTATCGAAGCGTAATTGAATTGTAGGATTCGATGTCATTTTAGATTCGCCCTGCAGTACGTATCGAATTGTCTACGTATCGTACACGTATCACATATCTTAATATTCTGACAACTATGTGTTAGAGTAGGCTTTACCCATCATTTTGCTTAATTAGAAACTTAAAAGAAAAGCAATCTGAAATTACTTGTTCATAAATTCATATCGCATCATTTACTAACCTTGTTTCTCCACGGATTTGCTATATGAGTTAAATTTATTTTGTCAGATTATTAAATGATTTCTTGAGTAGCAAATGTATCATTCTCACAATAGTTTTTTGTATGTGCTACATTTTTTTAATGTCCTGGTCAATCTTTAACTACTGTGTGCTAGTTGTTGTCTTTAGAGCTCATATAAAAAGACACAGAGTTTGAATAGTCAACTTGACTGTGTGATTGACTAATAAGTAGGTGAATATCCAGAAATGCATGAATGACTTATCGAACTTAAAATGAACATCAATCAAGTATGTCACTAGAACCAACCTTCCTTTTCTACTTCTCAATGACTATAATTCTCGCTTACAGGAGCTAGCCTATCTTGGCTTTGGATCTATGCTGGTTATAATTCTCGCTTATATATTAATTCATGGTTAGGGACAAATTTGGTTATATCTAGTGAAAATAAATGAATTTAATCTTGAAATCAGCATCCGGCTAATCATCACCATTAATTAATTTTGGAGCACCTTTTTGATCTAAACTACTTATTTTGAGAATAACAGCAATATATGAAAGATTCTGAACCCTTCATGAGGGGTTATCTCGCAGTTGTGCAAATTATTGAATGCTATGGCAGCATAAAACATGTTCTATTTTCCTAACTAAGTTTGGGGTTGCTAACTAAATGATCTAAGTCAAGGCCTCTTGCTTGCAAACTCTTGGATGGCCTTGCCCCATCTAGCTCATATAGCTGTGTGTGTATAAATTTTGCAAGGGAACAAACATTAGTCATGGAGTGTGACAAATTCCAGTGATTATATCGACACTTTACTAATTAACTATACTTGTTGAAAAGCTTATGCTGGGAACTATACTTGAGAATTGGAGGTTTAGCAAACTATTTCTTGCATTATGATGGATTACACATTTTGGCATGTGAAAGAGGGAAAATAGCACTGTTTTATGACGAACAAGCTTTACAAGATTTAGGGGAAATTTGAGGATCAGAGTTTATAGTTAAGAAAGTGTTAACAAAGATTAACACACGCATCACGAATTATGTCTAGAGCTTATCATGACAGAGCCTTATGACTGTCTTATCACCTTTAGACGTCGATGACATGTCCTTGCAGCCAAATATATATTTCAATTTGGCTTTTTTAATTTATTTGGTAAGCTCTTATGAGATGGATGCATGACATAACAGTTTTGGTTGAAATCTTTTAGTGAAAGTCGGATTAATTTGATAGATTCAACCTTAGATCAATGACTTCCACCTGTTATATTGGGTCTCATATTGAGCGTGCAGCCTTAGGAAGCCGACCTTTATTTTCTTGAAACTACCCTCAATCTATAATAATTAGTTATATTGTTGCTACTCAATCAATTGAGTTTCTCTTGAAGTATTATTATTTGGACTAGTTTTGGTTATGTTGAGCATCAACTGATTTCTCTTCTACAAGTATTATTAATCAACAACTAGATAAAGCTGTTTTTACTTGTGCAGGTCTGAGCTATTCAATACGACTCTTGACCAGTATGTAAGAGGCCTTGGATAGTATGACAAGGTATTGCTCGACCCATTCTGTTTATCCATAATAAACTTGTATTGGAGTATGCCACAGTTGAAAACTATAATTAAATAAGTTTGTGTTGGCAGGTTCTAGTTTACAAACCTTCGCATAGCAGTACATTTGATTGACATACAGATCTTTGGAGCCACGATTTAGTATGTACCCTGTGACAAATCTGGTTTTGTGATCATGCCAATCTTGTGGATCAATGTTACTTGGAACTTTATTTTTGTCTGTTTATGAAAAAAAAATTAATAATCATATTTGGCAGTCAAAAATGCACATTATGCGTGTGGTTGGACACAATTTACTTAAAAAATCTTTGATTTCACATTTTGGCTGCTCACTTTGCGGATATTTTTTCTTCTCTTCTAGAAATTGTGGGAAAGTCATTGCATCCTTTGCAGTTGACTTGGGCGATGGATGTTTTGCCGTTGTGATTACCTGCTGCCTGCATCTTTTAACCTACTATGTAGTTAAAAAGTTTTCTAGGCGAACCTATTGAATGGTAATCTGTCCAGGAAATGGGGACCTGTTTTTTTATTTTTGCCCTTGTAATATAAATTGTTTGAGAAATGATATTTTTCATGTCCTCTCTTATGAAGGCGGGACCCACTCTCGACTCTCATGAGAGGGGAGATTATGTGAAAATATAAAAAATACATGTGGTAATAGTGCTTTCCAAATTGTTTGCATGCCACATTTAGACGTAATCTTTTTCATTGATTATTTTGTCAATATTAATCTTTAATGACTAAAATTTATATAGTGGAAAACAATATTTATCTCTTGGTGTGTTTTTTGCAAACCCTAGAAGTTAGAAGAAATGGTCCATTGGCATGCCGATGCCGATGTGTCCTTGGCAGTGATGTTTAGTTCCTACTTCCTGGGCATGAATCATCTTCCGAGTATAAGCTAGTAGTCCTGATTGCTCTTTGAATGCCGTTTGTGAGGATGAGTTTTTAAGCTTAATATTACTCCCGTTCTGACTTTTTTTTGAGTCATTGATCATTTTTAAAACTTAGTTTTATAACATTTATACCAAAATATAGGTTGAACGTATATACAATTTACTACTAATTTTAAGAATAAATTTATATATGTTTAATTATTAATTCTAGAAATAATCAACTTGATTGAAAAACTTAAAACATTTAATTTGGGACGAAGTTGTTTATACTCCGTACAATTTCGAGTAAAGTAAATTTTAGGACTCGAGACACTAGTAGTTTTAAACAAAAAATATATGGAGTGATGTGTGTTTTTTGGTTTCTTTTATTGAATACTATACCAAAAACAAATGATGGGAGTTGTGATTTGGTTAATTTGGTAGAGTTGGTTAAGAGTTAACGTGAACAAAATAACAAGTAAAAAGGGAGGAACCCGTGAACAAACGCAGAATATAGTAGTAATCAATTACAAGGAAAAAGCAAACAAGAGAGAGCTGCATTTTGACTCTAATTATTTTATTTTAATTTCTTTTGAATAAGGACGAAATTTCATTGGAATGTATAATAATATATTGATAGGGACCCGTGACATACCATGTGTAAATTAATTATTATTTTCACAAGTAAAATTTGATATTTTTACAAGTTTCTTATTATATGAACGTGCGACTATTCATGTGAGGAACTATTACTTTTGTTCGTGGAAATATCAATTCCCTGCCTATACATGTCAGTGTATATATCACCCTCTCTCAGAATAAGTATCTGTTCACCAATTTTTGTCTCCCAAAATCAGCTTCATAAAATGATCACTGAATCCTATGGCCTTGGATTTCGATCTCTTTTCATCTCAAAAATAATTTTGGACATGAAAATAAAAGTCCTAGTTAATTTTTTGTCCATACAAAATTGTCTATATTTAAAACTAAAGTTATCAAAAGACTTCTCATTGAAATCAATTCATTAATGCATTTAATACTATTTCCAACTCTAATTAATTGAATTCCTTCAAAAGAGTCGTTATAACTTATTTTCTAGTTGTATTGTTTTTTGTACATGACAAATAATACTCTATAAATATGCATATAAAATAAAAATATAGAACAATTAGTATCAAGGGTATTATAGGAAAAATTTATTCAAAATAATAATAAATACTTTTATTCGGGTGGGAATGAGTATAAAATGAATATCGTATAAAGATCTTCCGTAAGGAAATTTCTATACGAGCACTTGAGAAAAAGTTTTTGAGTTACGAAATTGGCAATGATATTCTTTTTGTGGACCGAGTATGGTAGTAATATTTAAGAGATATTTTTATGTGAACTAGTCATAATGAAAAGAAATACCCCCTAATGTGGCATATATTTACTAAAGATGGCATTCTTTGGATTCAGCACATCTCCAATGTTTAGGCTACTAATTAATTTTTAAAAAGAAAACATGAAAAGTTTATTAATTGGAAAAGAAAGGAATAATTATTACATGCATGAACTTGAAGTTCTTGATGAAGCAAGCAGTTATATATATATATATATATATATATATATATATATATATATATATATATATGATCGAAATTCCAGATAATTTATATGTCATTTCTTGCATCTGGAAACCCTTCTGATCAAAACCAACAGACAGAGTAGACGATAAAACACGAAGAAGCCAAGCAAGATGTATATATTTGTCCATCTCTGACCCTCATGGAGCCCTCTCTTTTGCAACACATCACGTCCGGTGAACATGCATGTCTTGTTTTTCTCATCGAACCATATTAAACACCTTGACAACAGGCAAGAGTACTCATTAATTAGCAGGGCATCAAGTGCATACTTGTACATGGAAAAATAATGCATGAACACCCAGTACTTGGGCATGTTATCTTGCGAGATGAAGTAGCCGGAGAAGAGAAAGAATCCGGCAAGAAGTATTGTCACCAGCGAAGTTCCGGCGATGTAGTTCGGTGCCACAGAGCTCAAGAACAGAACAAACGAATTGGCCATCAGAACAATAACCCATATGACCAAAACGAAGTAAGCAAAAGCTTGCCATGTCGCACAAAGTCCCACCAAGAAATAGACTGCAATAGAGTAAAGAATTGCAATCACAAGCAAATATGGCAGGAAAACTAGTGTGTTTGCCACTAAATAGGATGATAGCCTGTAAACTCCGCTTGAAGTCTCTCCGAGTAGAATTGGCCTCTCATTGATGAAGATTGGCAGGGTTTCAGTTGTGGAGGAAAGAAGGAAAGTGAGAGTGAAGGCAAATAGTCCCAATCTCTTCTCGATTCCGGTCTTGTCGAAGCCGATATTGATGTAAATTGTCCCTAAAACAAGTCCCACGCCAAGTGCTTGCAATGTGTTTGTTAAAAGTAGCTGCTTAGTCCTGTAAATAATTTTCCAAAACCTGTTATAAAGAGCGGCGATCTCATGCACCCTAGAGCTCTTATATCTGATCATGCCTCCTCTTGTTTTGCTATCAGAAGAAGACATAATTGAAGTATTAACGGGGGATGCCGGTGTAATTGTGGATTTACTAATTTGGAGCTGGTTTAGTATTTCCATGGCGTATTCGAGTGAATTGAGCTGTGGGGGGACTGCGAAGCCATTAGATAATAAGAACAATTCAAGGGAAGAAAGTGTGCCATGATGAACAACTTTTCCTTTTGACAGCAACATGATTTTATCAATGGTGGAAAGAATCTTGAAACTTGGCTGGTGAATTGACAAGATTACAGTGCGGTGACGCGAGTCGGCTATTGATCTTAGAGTCTGCATTACATTAAAAGCAGAGTTACTATCAAGCCCTGATGTGGGCTCATCTAAGAGCAACACAGAAGGGTCATGGAGTAGACTAAGGCCTATGGAAACTCGTCTACCCTCCCCGCCTGATAGGCCTTGAGCGAGCCGAGTGTGTGCTAAATGTGTTAGCCTGAGCTCACTTAGGAGACTATTTACAATTGTGGGAATTTCGGATGTTTTGGGGTTGAGGAGGCCAGCGGCAAAGGCGAATGTTTCGGATACGGTTAGTAATGGGTGGCATGTGTCGTGCTGGGGAACGTAAGCTGAGAGTTTGCGGAATGAAGAAGGATTAAGGGGGGAGGAATTGAGTAGAAGGGTGCCGTTTGTGGGAGAGGTTCGAGCTGCTAAGATGTCCAGAAGGGTGGATTTTCCGGCGCCGCTTGGGCCAACAATGGCGAGGATTTGAGAGGGGTATGCTGTGAGGGAAATGTCTTGTAGGATATAATTGGGAGGTGTTGGAGTGCAAGTTTTGAAAAGAAAAGAGGAGGTGGATTTGGAATAAGAAATTGAAGAGGCTGTGATTTCGTAGGTTTTGGGAGGTGGGGTTGGAGGTGATTGGAATTCTGCCATGCTGGAGATAATTTGAGAGAGAGAGAGAGAAGTAGGGAAAGGAGGAGGAGAATGATTTGGAAGGATGTAATGTTGGTGATGGTGGTCATGGAGTATTATTGTGTTTAATTAGTAGCTTGGTAGAAATAGAGTAAGTCTCAAATTTAAAATGTTTTTGAAATACATATTTTTTGTACAAAAAAATTTTGTAGTCCTTATCATTAGAATTTTTTTTATTGAGATAAAAATGTCAAGTGCCCACTAGCTAGCTAAATAGTAGTGACTTTATACATTATATGCTACCTACCATAAATTAAACAGCATGCATGTGTTACTTGTTTTGGTAGGGAAACGGCATGCTACTTCTTATTTCTTTTTTCTGTTTTATTAGGGTGGCCATATCCCATGGAGTACCATTTTGGTCATCGAGTTTGTATGCAGATTTCTCAAACGGATTATAAGTTTAGAGAACAAATTGAAAATAAATTGTTTTAATAATATTATTATTGCTAATATGAACATAAAAGGAGTTGTGGACGAGTTGAAGGAACATTTATGCGATTATATCAATTTTGAATTCGAAAGAGTAAATATGTAAAAATAATAGTAGTTTTATAGGTTACCTTCACGTGAATAGTAAATAAGGTTTACTCTAAGATGATCTTGTAAAACTATTTTTTTCAGTTGTCGAAGATATCAATTCATATATATATATATATATAAATATATATATATATATATATATATATATATATATATATATATATAAAATGGATCAGGTCCGGACCTTCCGGACGGGAGAAAATCCGGACCCAAATTTTTTTTTTTTTTTTGTAGAACAACTAAAAAAAAAATTTATGGAACTGAAATTTTTCAATAATACAGTGTTTTGGGTGTGTTTTTAATACCCACACCAACCAATGTATGTACAGTCTGCCCAGACTGTACAGACATGTTTTGTTATAGGCATCCAAATCACGCCTAAAACACTGTATAATGTAAAAATTCCAATTCCATAATTTTTTTTTTGTTGTTTCAAAAAAAAAAGAAAAAAAAAAAAGTCCGGATTTTGTTAAAATCCGGGAGTCCGGACCTGATCCGGACTCTATATATATATATATATATATATATATATATAAGATAGATGACAGCAGGTAGGTTTAAGAAATTAGTTAAGTGATTTGGTACGACTTGATTTATAAATATAAGCCATAGAGAACAGCAATGCAAACTGCCAAGAACAATATCACGAGTTCACAGTTCTCTCTCTCAACTAAAATAATGGGAGCATGAATGTCGTACTATATATATATATATATATATATATATAAGAAGTCTTTATATATATATGTGTTTTATGGATGAGACATGAGAATTGAGGTAGCTAGACGACGGATTTTGCATTAAATCGGTTAACCTGCAGTCCGTGATTCATTCCTCCTTCCTCCATCCACTTGTGAAATTCTCATGCCATCATCATCCACTTCTTGCTTCTCCTGCTGCACTTCAATCTATATCTTTTTCATTATTTTATACAATATACTTTGCATTTATTATCATTTTCCAATTCTTAATTAGTTGAAAACCTTATAATTTTGTCGTCTTGTCTTTTTTTTTTTTTTGGGTTTTGGAAGTAACTAAAAAACCTTTATTTTATGTAACCTGAAATTTAATTTTGGCCTATATAGTGTATATTTTGCATGGTCTGACTTGTAATATAATTTATGTTTTTTCTTTAATAGCAAAAATGTACGCTATTCAATTAGTTCTGGATAATGAGAGTAACATAACTGTTGGGTCATGATATTTCTCCTATCTTGGACCGGGTAAATTGGCCTTCTTTATTGATTTAATCTATTGGGCTGTTATAATTAAGTCATGGGGTTGATGAGGCCCAATCATTGTACCAGTTTTACTTAATCCTATAAGACCGGGTCGGATCTATAGGTTGACCCATTAGACATTTTAATATCTATTATCTTTGACTTGTGATGATGAAAAAGCATTATAGTTGACCAAAGTTCCTGCCATGCATTAATGTGGATGAGATCATATTCGGCCGGCGGGATAAAACAATGACCAAAAGCAGTAGATAAACCATATGCAGTCGGCAGAACCCATCAGATCAGGGGGGTGTCAGGCAGTAGTGGTTGGCACGATAATTCATGCAGGGAAAGTATATCTTAGCAAGGAAGCTTTCTCTAACAGGTAAGCTCTCATATCTTTCAATATATTCATATTCTCTCACCCATACACACGATCAAGCATTATCATATCTCTAGACACTAGACATCACATTTCTCCATTGTTAACCTTGTGAACACCTACTAATTCTCACGCCTGAGCTATCCCCCGACGGAACCGCCGTCAAGCTTGAGGTGTTTATTGTGTTTACTGTGCAGGATCAGGACGTCTTACGTGATTGGGACGTGGCAAAAGATCTTGGCGTTAACATTGGCGCTAGAAGGAGGGCTTTAGTTCTAGTGTCATTGAAACTTTCAATCACAATTTTTTAAACCTGCTTCGGAAGATGATGAGGAGTAGGGATGGTACACCAGAAGGGCAGGCGATGGCTGTTAGTTCTTCACTGCCCCGAGTTTCGGTGAAGGATCGTTTGGGTCCTTCTAAAAGTGCCCATGAGAGCACGGCTTCTAAGCATAATTCAGGAGATCTCCGACCGAAGATCCACGGTGGAGCCAGACGAAGATTAGTTTTTGGTACGGATAAAGAGCGAGATCATGATCAAAGACAGACGGAACGCTCCCCGACCAGGACGTATCACAAAAGTGGTCAAGAGGATAAAACCGCCAAGTTGACGAAGATGGCGGACGAAGCGGATAAAGCTTTGGAGGTTCTATTGAAGCAAAGGGAGGATATAGCTGAGCAAATGCTTCGGGTGGCAGAATTAAGGGACGAAGCTTCCAGTCAAGTCCGGTCCGAAAGGCGTAGTAGGCATAAGGAGGTGCCGCGGCGAGACGGTAAGGAGCCGGAGCACTATGCTCATGCTTCTATAGATCGTTCCCGAAGTAGGAGGAAATCGAGGAGCAGAACCCCTGTGGCCTCGAAGAAAGCACTAATGGTCGTTGGTTCTCGGCATCGAGACAATGATAGACGAAGAAGTAGATCGAGGGAGATCATGCCCGAGATTGAAGCAAGAGATTATCAACAGGACCATTCTCACAATAAGGACAGAACTGTACATAGGAGTAGATCGAGAAGTCCCCTTAGGGCATTAAGATCGACGGGAGTAGGTCGATCTTCTCAAAGGCAGAATGTTGAGCATGAGAAGGAAGTTTCCTCACAGCCTGAAGGCGTTGATTTTCTGGTGAAGGAGTTAAAAGAGCTCCGTAAGCAATTGGCTGAAGTCCAGCAGGTGAAGGATGCTCCGGGAAAGAAGGCGTCCCCTTTTTCCTCAGATATCCTCAAGGAGAAAGCGGATATTACTAAAAAACTTCCTCGCATGGAAAGTTACGACGGGACCGGAGATCCTTATGACCATAGCCAGGCGTTCGATCGACTAATGGACTATTATGACTTTACTGATGCTGCCAAATGTCACACTTTTGTTACAACATTAAGGAAAGATGCCAGACAGTGGTTAGGAAATCTTCCTTCAGATTCAATATCCTCGTGGACCGAACTTTGTGATAAATTCCATGCCCGTTTTGGAAGTAACCGAAGAAGAGGAAAGCCCACGGGTTCTCTGGCACAGATCCGGCAGTATACCAGTGAATCTTTGGGACAATATGTTAAGAGATTCCAAGAAGCAGTCGGGCAAGTATCCGACCTTAATGATCTCCAGGCAGTGGGATTGTTCCAGAATGGGCTGGATCTGGTTAAATCTGAGAAGTTGGTGAAAAAATTGATGTTCCACCATCCGAAGAGTTTGGCCGAAGCCTTCGACAAGACAGAAGGTTATATTGTTGTGGAAGAGGCCATGAACAGCCTGAAGCATCCTCCTTCAGATCAATTGAAAGAGACAATAGCTCCTAAAGTTGAAGTTGATCAGAGGAGGACGGGGGGGTATAATGATCGATCGGAGGGCAATTCGAAGAAGAATAATAATTCCTGGCGACAAGGAAACAATCGTCCCCCTGTTGCAGCCCCAAAGGTGAATAAGACCTATACCAAGTTGAACACTGATAGATCGATAATTCTAGACCAGATCCGAAATCAGCCTTTCTTCGAGCCACCCCGTGATAATTACCGAACAGGACAGGGTAACTCTCGTAAGTATTGTGGATATCACCAAGCTGCGGGCCATGATACTAACGAGTATTGTAATTTAAAGGATTTTGTAGAAAGGAAGATTAAAGATGGTTTATTGGTACAGTATGTGGCCGTGAACAACCAACCAAATGTTAACCGTACTGTCCAAACGGTTCAAACGGTTCCAGTACCCCCTCCCAGGCATGTTGTTGATGTTATAACCGGTGGATCTGGGGGGAAGTTGATAGGAAAGAAGAGAAGGGCTTACTTGGACTCGGTCATGACGGTGACGGATGCTCCCCTAAAGATTGACAGGCCATTTCTAGGAACCGTTATATCATTCACTGACGATGATTATCCTTCAGAACCTATTGATCCTCATGAGGGAGCCTTGGTCATTACGGCACAAGTGGGTTTGGTAGACATGAAACGTATGATGGTAGACAATGGGTCTTCGGTAGATATTTTGTACGCCCATGCTTATCAAAGGATGCATCTCGATGGGCAGAAAATGGAAGTCGGGCAGGAAGCTCCGTTATATGGTTTCAGCAACGATCCGATTAAAGTTGCAGGCACTATTGAGCTCCCTGTTATCTTCGGTACTGCACCCCAGCAGACAGAAATAATGTGCAAATTTTACGTTGTGCACGTAGATTCTGCCTACAATGCCATATTGGGAAGACCTACCTTGACTGCTCTCCAAGCGGTGACTTCCATCCCTCATTTTAAGATCAAGTTCCCCACGCCGCATGGAGTTGGAGAGGTGGCTGGGGACTTGGATCTAGCTCGTCGGTGTTACCGGAATGCCGTTATTTCCTCTGGAGTGGGGGTCAGCAAGCAAAAACAGACTATGGCGATTGAGATTGAGCCTTTCACTGAAAGTAGTTCGGAACCAATGGTTATTCCTGAAGGAAGTACGGAAGAGGTCGAGTTGATTGTTGGAAAGACGGACAAAACCATAAAGATTGGTTCGGGGCTACCAGAACCTCTTCGGACGAACCTTATAGAGCTCTTACGCTGTTATGCGAATATTTTTGCGTGGGAACCGAAGGATATGCCTGGGGTAAGCCGTAAGATTGCTGAGCATAGTTTGAATGTGGACCCCTCTAAGAAGCCAGTTCGACAAAAAAGGCGGATCTTTGCACCTGAACGACAGAAGATCATTGATGAAGAAATTATGAAGTTGTTAGCTGCTGACTTCATTTATGAGATTGATTATCCTGAATGGATGACGAATGTAGTTTTGGTGCAGAAGCAAAATGGAAAGTGGCGGGTTTGCATCGACTACACAGACCTCAACAGAGCTTGCCCGAAAGACTTTTATCCTCTGCCCCATATCGATCAACTCATTGATGCTACTTCGGGGTATGCTTTACTAAGTTTTATGGATGCTTTTTCAGGTTATCATCAAATATCCATGCTTAAGGAGGACATCCCGAAGACGTCATTCATTACACACCGTTCGGTGTATGCCTAAAAGAAGATGACTTTTGGTCTTATAAATGCCGGAGCCACTTATCAAAGAATGATGAACTTCATCTTCAACAGGCAGTTGGGGAGGAACATGGAGGTCTACGTCGATGATATGATCGTAAAGAGCATGCAGGTTCATAAACATTTGGACGATCTAGAGGAGTGCTTTCAAACTGTTCGTCATCGTCAACAAAAATGTACTTTTGGCCTCGGTGCAGAAAAGTTTTTGGGTTATTTGGTCAGTCAGAGGGGTATTGAGGCCAATCCGGAGAAGATCCAGGCCATTCTTGATATGAAGACTCCTCAGTCGTTCAAAGACGTTCAACGTCTGACTGGCAGGATTGCAGCTCTAAGGAGATTCGTCGCCAAGTCTGCCGAAAGATGCCTTCCTTTCTTTAATACGTTGAAGGGGCCGAAGAATGCGAAGACGTTCCAATGGACTTCGGAATGCGAAGATGCTTTCCAAGGCATAAAAGAGTATCTTTCTTCTGCTCCTTTATTAGTAAAGCCCGTTCCAGCGGAGACCTTATATCTATATCTTGCAGCAAGTTCATTAGCGGTTGGAGCGGTATTAGTTCGAGATATCAGTGGAAAACAGCACCCGGTTTACTATGTCAGTCATGTTTTGCGAGATGCTGAGACCCGATATCCAAATATTGAGAAATTTGCCTTTGCTCTAATAATTGCCAGCAGAAAGCTTCGACAATATTTCCAAGGTCGGCTCTTGATCGTCTACACGGACCAACCATTGAAGAAGGTAATGGGAAGACCCGAAGTTTCTGGGAGGCTAGCAGCGTGGACTATGGAGCTGTCCCAGTTTTTTATCGAATATCATCCCCGAACAGCTATCAAAGGTCAGGCCTTAGTCGATTTTATTGTTGAATGTACGTTCACCGAAGCTGATGTAGAACTGCCAGAATCTGAATCATCTGATCGAGCAGCGGCGATCCTTCAACAAGGACAGAGTGCCTGGACTCTATATGTGGATGGTTCTTCCACTTTGACTGTTAGTGGAACAGGAATTATCTTGACAAGTCCAGACGGATTTAAAGTTCAACAGGCCATCAGATTCGGGTTTAAAGCGACAAACAACGAAGCTGAGTATGAAGCAGTGCTAGCAGGTGTTCGATTGGCCAAGAGTCTAGAAGTTCAGAAGCTCATCATTTACAGTGACTCACAGTTGGTCGTCAAGCAGCTGTCCGGAGATTATGAGGCTCGCGGAACTCGAATGATCAAATATCTGGCGGAGTTAAAAGACCGACTTCTGTATTTCGCTTCTTATGAATTTCAAGCCATAGAGCGAAGTGACAATTCCATCGCCGATGCACTGTCGAAATTGGCTACTACAGATATCGATGTTTTCAATGGATCAGTTTACTTAGAGATTCTGCAGCAGCCGAGTGTTCTTCCTCAAGCAGTAATGTGTATCGAGCGATCTAACTGCTGGATGACCCCCTACATCGAGTATTTGGCAGATGGCGTCCTATCTTCGGATCAGATGTTGGCAAAAACGATCAAGTACAAAAGTGCCAATTTTGTCCTCATTGATGGAGATTTATATCGATTGGCCTTTTCATCTCCTTTGTTGAAATGTCTGGTCCCGTCCGAAGCGGAATATGCTCTTCGGGAAGTTCATGAGGGTATTTGCGGAGATCATATGGCTGCTAAGTCTCTAGCTTACAAAGTACTTCGGTAAGGATACTACTGGCCTACGATTTTTAAAGAAGCAACGGAGTATGTCAAGAAATGCGAAAAATGCCAACTTAATTGTCCGATCCCTCATCAGCCACCTGAAGAGTTATACTCGATTTTATCTCCTATACCCTTCGCTGTCTGGGGGGTAGATATATTGGGTCCGTTGCCTAAAGCTAAAGGACAGGTTAGCTTTGTCATAGTTGCCATTGACTACATGACCAAGTGGGTAGAAGCGAAGCCACTCCGGTTAATAACGGAGCAAGAATGTCTAAAGTTCGTAAAAGAGTCCGTAGTATTTCGCTTCGGAATTCCCAGAGTTTTGATATCGGACAACGGACGCCAGTTTGTGGGATCAAAGTTCGAGGCATTTTTGAAGGAGCTGGGAATTCAGCATAAGAAGACTTCGGTGGCTCACCCTCAGTCAAATGGGCAAGTTGAGGTGACCAATAGGACGCTGCTGAATGGGATCAAGCGCAGGCTGGATGAAGCTAAAGGAAGATGGCCAGAAGAACTGCTCAGCGTGTTGTGGGCTTACCGGACTACGCTGAGGACCACTACGGGAGATTCCCCTTTTCGACTAGCTTATGGTACTGACGCTTTAGTACCCGTCGAAATTGGATCTCCTAGTCTTCGGGTAAGCCAGTACAAAGAGATCTACAATGATGAAGGCTTGAAGGCCAATTTGGATCTACTGGAAGAGGTCAGAGAGGTTGCCCTACTCAAATTAGCTGCTTATCAACGAAGAGTAGCTAAGCACTATAACAAGGGAGTCAAGCTTCGGAGATTCGAAGTTGGAGACTTCGTCCTTAGAGAAGCCGAAGCTTCTACACCTCAAAACACTGGAAAATTAATGCCAAATTGGGAAGGACCGTACGAGGTGATTGAAGTATTAAAGCCGGGTACTTATCGGTTGAGATCATTGGATGGTTCCGAGATCAAAAATACATGGCATGCTGGTCGACTTCGGAAATACTTCCAATAGAGATCGGGTCAAGTCATCGGAAGTCTGTATATTGTTGTTCATTATCAATAAAAAGTCACTTTTTCACTATTGATCCTGATCCTATTTTGTCCTATGGTCACTATGTTGTAAGGAGGTATGGTAGGACTTGCTGGCCATTCGATGGCAGCCTATTTGTTTGTCTACCCCGAGTGGTAGACAAAGGATCCTATATTGACTTTATCAGGGTGATAAATCAATGGTCACTATTGATCCTGGTCCTATTTTGTCCTATGGTCACTATGTTGTAAGGAGGTATGGTAGGACTTGCTGGCCATTCGATGGCAGCCTATTTGTTTGTCTACCCCGAGTGGTAGACAAAGGATCTTATATTGACTTTATCAGGGTGGTAAATCAATGGTCACAATTGTTCCTTATATCTTGATCCTTATATCTTGGTCCTTATATCTTGGTCTTTATATCTCGGTCCTTATATGAATGTTTTACTCCCAGTGGAAAACAAATGACCGATCTCACACTTCGAAACCGATAAGTATGTATTACTCTATTTTATTTAAGTGTTGAGTTCAGTCCATTCACTTCGGTTAAGTTAAATTCTGTCCATAAAATATAATTCATTTCATTTTATGCATTAATCATTATATGTGTTAACTGGTTCACTGTATGAGTCCGTTCCTGCTAATATTGAATTATCGAGAAGGAGCTAACCAAAGACAAGTTAAGAGAATCACAGATCCATCGTCAGGAAAACTAAATACACTAATAAAAAACATTAACAATGTCAATATATAAAATTTTATACATATTTAAAGGCAAAACAATTTAAACATAAACATAAGTCTAGACAAGAAAGACATTTAAGCACCGCCTTCGCCGTCAGAATTGAGTAAGGCAGGATCCAGTTGGGCAGCAAACAGTTTTTCTTTGCCTCGTTCTCGGCAGTCTTCATAGCCTTCTACGTAGACCTTCATGATATCCACATTGAGTTCGTCTGAATCCCTGTATTCTGCCTGGATCTGCCTTTTCAATTCTTCGGTCAAAAGAGGGCCTCTTCCTTCCAGATCCTTTATTTTTTGATGAAGTCTATGACGTTTATGTTTATGTTTTCGCTCTTCGTCTTTGACCTTCGATTGAGCCTCGCCAAGTTGTATAGCCAGACTTCGGTTGGTTGAAGAAAATTCTTCATTTTTGGCCTTCAGCAGCAAATTTTCTTCAACCAAGCCGGTGTTCATTTTGGTTAAAGTGTGTTGACTGGCTTCCAAAGTGGCTAAATTGTCTCTTGTGGCCCTTAGCTCATCGTCCGAAGTCTTGAGGTCCATGTTGGCCCGATCAAGATCTCGTTGGAGGCCATCGATGGTGTAAAGAGCATTTTCTCTGTCTTCTCTTTCTTGGGCCAAGGTCGATCTCAGCATGTTAATCTCCTGTCGCATGAAATCTTCCTCGGCCTCTCCATTTATGTGCCTTGGACGTAAACGTCCGAAGACAGCATTGGCCTACATATATTTAAAAAAGAATTCCCGATTAGTATTCAAATATTCAAACAAGAACAATTGTAAAACATAAAGAAATGGTTATTTACCTTAGCAAGATAGCTCATCCCTTCGTCGAGCAGATTCCCATCTGTATGGTCATTGAATCGATGATCGTCAGTGTCCCTCACGAAGGCCCCGAACAGGTCAAAGGGAAAGTTAGCATTGAATCTGGGCCATAGAGTCGGAGACCCCATGGCCTCGGCATGATAACCCTGGCCTGAAGGACTGGGTCTTTCGGGCGAGGGTCTTGACCTATTCGGGGAAGGAACGGTTTGTTCAGGGGGTGTAGGTTCGGGTTCGGGATCTGCATATACGGTTTCAGGGGATGGAGTTTTATTTTGATGGGGTTCTTCAGAGGGGGTTACCAATGCAGAGCTCGGATGGCTATCTGGAGTGCGCTTCCTCTTCCTTGATAGAGTTGGGATGGCTTCATCCTGATTGCCATCTTCTGTCATCTGTATTTCTACAGGCGGTATGAATGGAGGGATGATCGAAGACGGGGGCACCCTAAGCTCTTCGGCCGTCAGAGGCGTCACTTTGCTCTTCAATTTTTTCATTCGGAGAATGTTTCTTCGATCAGGTCGATCTAATAAACCTCCTCCTCGTGGAATGGACTCCGTGGATGGCTCGACTTCGGGGGTAGGTGCAGGGGGAGTTGGCAGAGGTGTTGATCTTGGCTTTCTTACTGCTCTCCTATTCTGACGAGGATGCAGGATCTCTTCTGGAACTGGAACCTCTTCGGTTTCTGGTTCGTCAGCCCCGAACTCATCTGTATGGATTTCAGGGATTGGTTCGGCTTCGGGAACAGCTTCTGCTGTCACAGTTTCGACATTTTCCGAAGACCTCCCAGACAAAAATTCTTCGAGTTCTCTTATTTCTACAGAACTTGGTTTGATCAAAGACAATTTATGGTCGTATAACCATGCTTGTTTTGAGAGAATTCCGTATTTCCATTCCTCCTTAGGGAAATTATCGAAAAATTCCATCATTTGAACTTCCCTTTCCTCAGAAATATCTCCAAAGTCAGCAGAGATTTTCTCGTCAGTAGCCCAGTCAGGGAGAGAAGAAATTTCAGGACCTCTGACGAAGAACCACTTCTCGTGCCATCCTCTGTTGCTCGAAGGAGTGTTTACTAGTGAACGCCTCTCAAATTTTTCTCCTGACTTCGGAGAATGCTTACTGATAGCCTTGAACCCCTTCTCTCTGGATTAAATTATCTTGTACACAGTGAAGAAGAAGTCCAAGGAGGGTTCCACACCCAACTCATGACAGAAGGCCACGAAAGCTAGGATATGGATGTAGGAGTTCGGAACCAATTGGGCGAACCCAACTCCCAGAAACCCTAGCAAGGTTACTATGAAAATGTGTAAGGGGAAGCGAACCCCCTTCTCCAGCAGAGTCACAGGAACGGCCGTCCAACCCTCTGGCCGGTGGAACATCTTTTCACCGGACCTCGGAACCCTGGCAGCATGGGTGTCCGGAATGTGATACCGAGTCCGGATCTTCTTCAGTTCCTCCTCTGTGATGATAGATGGGGTATTGGCATGTGAGAATCGTTCTGTGCTCCTGTAATATTCTGAGGGAGACTTAGGGTTTGTTGGAGGAGCATTCTTGTTGGACTTCACCCCCTTTGGGTTCGAAGTTGATGATCCTTCGTGAGCACTCACAGAGCTTGGTGGAACAGTGGTTAGTGGGGTCACAAGTATGGGAGAGCTTGGATCAGGATTCTGAGAGGCCATTGTTGACGATTTTTAGAAGAAAGAGTAAAGTGCAGAGGAGCAAAAAGTTCAGAAGGCGCTCAAATTTCAAATGAACAGGTAAAATCGTCAAAATTGGTAAAGTTGCCTTTTGTACTGGCGGTTACGCATTACCCAAAGGCCGGCTCATTAAATGATAGTAATGATTCATAATTTGAATAGTAAAGGTCCGGTTCCGGGTTCATGTATCTACTAGATTGGGCTTCCTTTTATTCTTCCTTTCATCTCGTACACTTTAATTATCTCCTATCATTAGCCTTTAGTAAATTATCCTAGACCCCTTATAATTTTCCATTAAACATTCTGTTTAACAAAAAACTAGGGGGCAATGTTGGGTCATGATATTTCTCCTATCTTGGACCGGGTAAATTGGGCTTCTTTATTGATTTAATCTATTGGGCTGTTATAATTAAGTCATGGGGTTGATGAGGCCCAATCATTGTACCAGTTTTACTTAATCCTATAAGACCGGGTCGGATCTATAGGTTGACCCATTAGACATTTTAATATCTATTATCTTTGACTTGTGATGATGAAAAAACATTATAGTTGACCAAAGTTCCTGCCATGCATTAATGTGGATGGGATCATATTCGGCCGGCGGGATAAAACAATGACCAAAAGCAGTAGATAAACCATATGCAGTCGGCAGAACCCATCAGATCAGGGGGGTGTCAGGCAGTAGTGGTTGGCACGATAATTCATGCAGGGACAGTATATCTTAGCAAGGAAGCTTTCTCTAACAGGTAAGCTCTCATATCTTTCAATATATTCATATTCTCTCACCCATACACACGATCAAGCATTATCATATCTCTAGATACTAGACATCACATTCCTCCATTGTTAACCTTGTGAACACCTACTAATTCTCACGCCTGAGCTATCCCCCGACGGAACCGCCGTCAAGCTTGAGGTGTTTATTGTGTTTACTGTGCAAGATCAGGACGTCTTACGTGATTGGGACGTGGCAAAAGATCTTGGCGTTAACAATAACATATAGTATTTTGCAACATTAGAGATCGAAATTAGTATGGATAAATTTACCCAATCCAAGAAAATCCATTTACCAAGTCTTTTCAGCCATTACATCTGATCCAAATTTGTAAATGAGGCCCAATATGTCCTTCCGCTTTGAAGATCATCGATCAATTTATCCCATCTCTATTCATTTTTCTTTCTTACTCTAGGGAGTAGTATATTTTATTTAATATATGAGGGAGGATCAGAGCATCATATGCTACTTCTCATTTCTCTTCTTCCTCGGTAGAATTCCTCAGTGCCTTTTGGTACGAAGAATCACTTGCAGATCTTGATAGCATTGAACATTCTTAAATGCAACACGTCAAAAATTAACAAAAACTAAATCACAAATACAATCAACCAATTATATATATATATATATATTTAGTGTATGTTTGAAATACGAATCATCTTTATACCTTGTGATATTGCTGATATTGACGAGGATGATGAGCTGTACGATCTCTTGCAGTGAAGAATTGCGCTTTGTATACCATCCTGTTGTTGCAACGCCGAATCAACTCTCCTTCCCGCCGGGGCGGGCACCGGTAGTATTCCGACAGCCGATCGGCTCTACGCCAAATTCCTACAAACTTCTCGAAACACCGACGACGCTCGACTTCCTTGCTGCTTTCTCGGCGACAATTGATCGAAAAACCTAATCTTCGAAGCCTTAGCATAGAGAGGCTTAATCTTCCTCAAACACTTGTGCACTCCAGTATCTTTATTAAACGATTCATTCTCCGGGATATTTCTATAGAAGGAAACAACAACTAATCCTTGTAAATAATATCATTGACTCAATTGCTTAATTATAGGAATCAGAGTATCATGTATATAGCTACTAATCAAATGTAAATACTTAATTCTAGGAGACTGACTTCCTGAATTATCTCCATAATAATTGTATATATTGACCTCTTGGAAGTAATACAATTATCATTGCATCTATAATTATTATATGGTATCAGAGCTGTGATCCTAAGCCAAACTTTTCACTTCTTCTCTTCTCACGCCTAACCTCAACAATGGCCTCACTAGATCAACCACCTGCTGCCACCTCACACCCAATTATTCCCAACCTTCATGAACCTAACCATCCTCTTATTGCCATAAACATCTCCCATCATTCCACCATAAAACTCACATTCACAAATTACCTCTCATGAAAATCACAATTTCAAGCAACCTTGATCGGCTACAATCTTGAAGGTTATATTGATGGTTCGATTAGTGCACCTTCTCCCATCATTATCACTGATGGCAAGAAGTCACCAAATCCAGTCTTCCAAACATGACATCGACAAGATAAATTAATCTTCAGCGCCATGGTCGGATCCTTATCGGCTACAATTGTTCCACTCCTAAATCGAGCTACCACCTCTCGTGATGCTTGGATAATTCTTGAAAACACCTATTGTAACGCCCTAGAAAATCGAACAATTGTAAATACTTTTAATAATGAATAAAATAATATTATTTATTATTATTACGTGTTGATAAGATGAATATCGTTCTATAACCTAGAAATGTCGGAATGTCGTAGTATTTTAACTACGTGAGAGAATTAAGGTGTTTGAATTTCTACGACAAAAATAAAAGCTTTCCAAGAAATTTTCTAAAAATATTATTCATCGATTTATGCTCGGGAATTATTTTTGAACTTCCGAGAAATACGTAACGTTATAATATCAAGGTGATATCGATTATGTAATAATAATCTAAGTATGAAAAACGTAATATTTCGCAAGCGGACTTAATTTGGGAACGTTATGTTTATTAAGCGTTAAAGGAAGAAAGTTGTGATCGTATAATGTGTATTCATTATATGAAGGTAATGAATGTAAGTATAATACGACATATTGTACTATTATGTATAAAGAATGAAATAACGTATATTACGAATTAATATACGAGTTAGTATATGAGAATTGTACATGGGGTAAATGTTAAGTTGATTAATAAGAGGTAATGGACTTGTAGGATTATTAGCCTAATAAGAGAAGTCCAATATAATGTGACAATCAAGCCCAAGTGTTTGATATATCATTAGTCCAAACTATATAACACAAGCCCATTAAGAAAGTAGTTAGATTAATTATCAAAGCCCAATGAAAAGCCTTGATCCATGGGTCAAACCTACTGTAAAATGGGTAAGCTTGATGGGCAAACAAAAAGTGTGGTGACCAAGTTTTAGAAGTGGCTAGCAAGTTTACTTAATTGCTAGGTTATGAATAGTAAGGAGGTGGAGGATTAAGGAGGTGGAATGAGGAGGTTAGTTAAGGAGGTGGAAGGTTATAATGACCATTCTACCCTAGATTTGGATGGCCTATAAATAGAAGGTTCATTTCAATTTTTGTTGGTTGTTATTTCATCCAACTCCTCTCAAATATAAGCTACTTATTTGATAGAGCAAATAAGCACTTTTAAGTCAAAGTTAAATTTTCCAAGAAGAAGAAGTTAGACTTCAAAGGTAATGATCTTGTGTCCAATGTTCTTTCATCTGTATTATAATAGGATGATAAGGGAAGTGTCATTAATGAACATGTATTCTAAGATCATGTAATAGGTTAATAAGGAATGAACTTAAGCCGAATAATTTGGATAAACAACTTGAACATTAATAAGTTGTTAGATCCATGAAGAACTTATCATATGTTGTCATATGATGATTAGTATGTTGAATATAGCATAAGAACATTGATTAGTGGACTTAAGTTATTAATAAGTCATGAGCATGAAGATTTATAGTTCATAAGTTGAATAAATCAATGACTTATGAGAATATGTCAAAACCTATTTGTTTATAAGTTTGTTTAATAAGTAACTTGTAATGATCTTATGTTGATTAAAATCTGTTTAGAATCATTAAGAATGTAGTTTTGCCGGAATTCACACGATTGGACGATTATCATCGAATTCGTGAAATTCTCGGAATGGAAGTCGTATTTTGTGTTTTAAGTCAGAAACATTGGTTTTCGATGGAGACAAGTCATATTTGGCATTATAGAGTTGCGGACTCAAAAATGATCGAATTCCGACTTAGAACAAAGAAACAAGTGTTGAACGTTCACGAACGTTTATCGTTTTCGTTAAAAATGAATTCATAGGTGAAATTTTAGCAAATGAAGTCAAATAGATAAAATTCTTGCATGAACGCATAGAGTATGTAATTTGTGAATCGTAGGCTTTTGAACGGACCAATTCGGACTTATAACGAAGAAGTTATGCGTCCGGGAGTTTCGTGAAATTTTTAAAATTTTGCAAACTATTTGAGGCACAGAGTCCGCGTCGCGGCGCGACTCATAGCCTTAAAGCCCGCGCCAGAGCGCGAGGCTGGAACCATGCATACTGCTAACTCGCACCGCGGCGCGAGATGCAGAGTTAAGTGTGGCGCCGCGGCCCCAGTCCTAGAGTTTTGTTGAACAAGAATGTTTACACGTGTAGAATAAAAAGGAACTTGTTAGTAATGAACTGAGATATAAACATAACATTGTAAGGTACTTGTAAGACACTAATGGATGATGATTAAGAGTTAATAATCAATTGAAAGTGAACGTAATGTGAATGACGTAATGAAAGCCGGAAACCCATAATAGTAGATCTAAGTTAGGATTTACATTGAGATGAAGGGTAGGATATAGTAGTATACATACTTGATTATATATAACCTAATGTGGTATGTTATATGATCATATATTGTAGAAACGTAGAGACTTAAAGTGTACGTGTGTTAATCAGTAAGAAGACGCTGAAGGCAAGTATCCTAACCCTTGTTCCAGTTCAGTCTGGACAAGTTTTGTAATTCATGTATTCTTTCACATAAAGTTTTGAACGATGAAGTCTAAAGCCAATTCTTTCGACTAGACTTATATTATGATTCTGTCAAGCATGATTTATGTTTACCGAGTTATATTGGTATGGTTTTCAATCGAAGACCAAGTATGCTAAAATGTTTTGTCGTTTAACGACAGGTACGTAAGGTTGCCACAACTTAAACGTATATACGTTTAATGAATGTAGTGTTGATCAACATAGAGTACTATGGGCTGATCACCTAGAAGTGCTCGTAAGCTATACCGGACTTATGAACTTAGTGCCGGGTTGTCCTTTTCAAAAGAAATTATGAATTGCTCATAGTTTCAAGCCTTAGTTGATATTCTACTGAATATTATTGTTGGAAAACATTTTGAATGAAAAGAAGTGCTATTTTGAATTATCGATAGTACTTCGTAACTATTGTTCAGTTACTGAAGATATATGAGTTCTATGTTTCAAGCATATTGTTTATTAGAATTATAGTACTTGCTGAGCTAGTCATGCTCACTCTTGCTTGAACCATATGAACACAGCTAAGATCGAGCGGACCGAAGGCTCAGGCAAGGACAAGGGCAAGGCGAAGACGAACCCTTAGATTGCTTATGTAATAGAATAGTTGAACGATTTGTAATATATTTGATATTATAACAAAAACAAACGAATGAGTTACAAAGAACCTGGGGAATGTAATATTATTTTGGATATATAGAAGTTATATTAGTCCTTTTGAGACTATTCAATTGAATGAATGAATGAATGATAGTACTGTGTAGCACCATCTGTCGGGTTGGAAGAGACCCGGATTTGGGGGCGTCACACCTATGCAAAGCCCACTCGTGGTCATATCAAGCAAATTAAGGAACAATTAAAACATCCAATCAAAGGCTCACGTACTATTAACGAATATATGTAATATATTAGGAGCCGTGCGGATGAACTTGCAATTTCTGGGCAAGCCATATGATGAAGAGGATTTGATTGAAAAGGTATTTGAAGGTCTAGATGAGGAATACAAATCTATCGTTGATGTCGTCAATGCTCGAGATACGACCATCTCATTTGATGAGCTTCATGAGAAACTCTTGAACAAGGAAACTCTGTTGCGTTAATCTCAATCATCACAACCAGTCTCTCTTCCAGCAACAACAAATCCAACAACTGTTCGCCCACGAAAAAACCATGGCATCCTCACTTCAATTCCTCACCTCAACCATCACCAAATCAATGGTCATCATTTAATAATTCTCGAGCTGACAGACCTCCACCTCGTCCTTACCTTGGCACATGTCAAGCATGTAATACTCAAGGGCACACAGCTAAACGATGCCCACAATTTTAATTAATTTCCACTCCTTCCCATTCACGCTATTCACCACCAATCCCATAGTCATCTGGGTTCCGCCTAACAAAACCAAGATCATCATCTCCATGGCAACCCAAGTCAACTATGCAACACCTGACACATCCAACAGTCCATCATGGCTTCTAGATAGTGGTGCCTCTCACCATGTCACCACCGACCTGAATAATCTTTCTCTTCATGCACAATACGATGCCCATGATGATGTCATGATTTGCGACGGCACGAGCCTTCAAATTACCCACACTGGTTCTACCTCCCTTTCTTCCTCCACACATAATTTTCAATTACATAATGTTCTATACGTTCCTACTATGAAAAAGAATCTTATTTCCATTTCTCAAATGCGCCTCACTAATAATGTTTCAATTGAATTTTTACCTTCTGGTTTTCTGGTGAAGGACCTAAGCACAGGAGCAGTGCTTTTGAAGGGACCAACTAAGGATGGAGTGTATGAGTGGCCCATTCCTTCCCCAAACAAATCACCTCTAGTTTTCTTCTCCAGTGTCAAAACAACAACTGCTGAGTGGCACAATCGTCTAGGTCATCCTGCCTCTCCCATTTCCAAACATGTCGTCTCAAAATTTCAATTACCAGTTTCTGTCTCCACAACAAATAGTCATTGTAATGCTTGCAGTTGTAATAAAAGTCATAAGATTCCTTTTTCTATTTTTTCTATTGTCTCTACAAAACCTCTTGAAATAATTTTCTCTGATGTTTGGACCTCTCCTATGCATTCATATGATGACTTCAAATATTATGTAATTTTTGTTGATCACTTCACCAAATATGTATGGTATTATCCTATTAAACAAAAATCTCATGTCCATGAAGTCTTCATACGTTTCAAAGCACTTGTCGAAATTTCAATCAAAAAATCAAAACATTATACTCTGATAATAGGTGTGAATATCAAGCACTTGCTTCAACTTTGGCTATGACTGACATCACTCACTTAACCACTCCACCATATACACCTGAACACAATGGATATTCTGAAAGAAGGCATCGCCACATTGTAGAAACTGGTCTCTCTTTACTTACACATGCCTCCATTCCGCTAATCTACTGGCATCATGTGTTTGCCACAGCAGTGTACCTCATAAATCGCCTTCCTACACCCACACTCAACATGTGCTCACCATTTGAAAAGATCTTCAGCACCACACCCAACTACTCTAAACTCAAAACTTTTTGTTGTCTTTGTTATCCATGGCTTCGACCATACAACAATCACAAACTTGAATCACGATCCATTCCTTGTGTCTTCCTAGGCTACTCCTCCACTCAAAGTGCATATTTGTGTCTTGATACCACCACTTCTCGCATTTATATTTCTCGTCATGTCAAATTCGTCGAATCAGTCTTCCCCTTCAACTCCACTCACTCTCATCTCCGTCGTCCCGAGTTAACTACCATTTCTCAGTGGTTACCACCTGCCTACATAATTTCTCCACAATCTCCCGCAACACTCAATACCTCATCCGTGCAAGGTCCCTCCAATGCTGCTCTTGTACGCTTGCCAACGACACCAGTATATCCCACCACTGTTGATTACTCTTCGGTTTCCACCATCCGACCCCATCTGATCCCTTCCGAACCCCATCCGACCTCATTCGACCACCATCCGACCCCACCGGCCCACCTTCCGATCGATCGTTTATCACCACACGCTCATCATCTGACCCCACACACCCGACATCTTCTTTTTCATCTATTCCCCATCCCGAACCAACCCAAATGTCATCATCCACTGGCTTCGATGCCCTAGAGCAACTTAATATCCATTTTATGACCACACGAGCCAAAAACATATCGACAAACCTATCCAAAAGCACTTCATGCTCAACTCCTCCCCTCTACTGACCTTGAACCCACAACCGTGAAATAGGCTCTAAAAGACATCACATGGCGTCGTGCAATGTCTGAAGAGTATGATGCTCTTGTTCGGAATGGGACATGAGAGCTTGTTCCACCCAATCAAGCTCACAATATTGTTGGATGTAAGTGGATTTTTCGTACTAAACGTTTACCCGATGGCTCTGTTAACAGGTATAAAGCACGTTTAGTAGCCAAGGGTATATATGTATTTAAATTTATTAATTTAAAATATGATCAATTAGACCATGCAAGTATTAATACGTTTATTATGGGACGAAAAAGGGAGTATTTATTTACAATCTAAGTTGCAAGGGATATATATGTAATTCAGCCATCTAAAAATTGAATCATACCATGCTTGATTTTGATGATAGCTCAAATTAACTTTCAAAATTTAATAATGATAAGATGAAACGAATGCAAGAGTTTTTCATGTAGTCAGTAACTTTGATTTTTAATTTTATTTTTATTTTTACAACTTTTAATTTAGAGAAAAATAAGAGAGAAAAGACAAAAGAAAGTCTAATTATTTGTATTACGCAAGAAGGATAAATAAACAACTGGAGCAGCAATATCATGCTATTCCTTTTTATTTATTTGTAAACTTAACTATTACATATATATTTAATTTATGTTTTTTGTGTTCATATATAACCTATTGCTAATCACATGTATATAATTAAGAAAATTATCTTAATATATACATAATTAGTAATATCGTTAGCACTATATTTCATAATTATTTTCATGAATAAGTTTATAATATATATATATATATATATATATATATATATATATATATATATATATATATATATATATTCTTGGTATTGAACTAGTTTATTTGAATTTTGAAAGAAGAGAGATTCGAGGTCACTACATCCCATCATCTTTATACTCGAGGATATTCTGAAATGATGAAATAAAATATAAAAACATTAAAGTTAGTACTCCCTTTATTTTTATTTTTTGGGAATAGACCCGAGGGCCCAAACAGAAACTCACGGCCTTCCTTCTTAATCAACCCTAGGTAGAAATCATGGTCCCAAAGCCCAATAAATAAATGAAGAAACTTTGAAAGTCTAGAAAAATGATGGAGTACTAGTTGAGAATTATTTTGACTTTTCAAAATCAAATTAAAACTTATTTAAAAGCCAAATAAATATAAATTTATATGTAGTATGTGTTTAGTTAATAAAATTAAATGAATATTATTTGATATTTTTAGACAACAATTATTGCACTACTTTTTCAGGAGGGAGGGAGAGAGAGAGAGTATTGTTTATTGTTTATTAGTACTAGTAAATTGTTGAGAGACTATTTGAAGAAGCTTGGATGACAAGAAGAGATTTGTCTGGAAAAGGCCGGCCCTAAAAATAATGTCTCATAAGGCAGTACACCGATTGGCCCTCAAATTAAAGAATGTAACATCCACCACTCAAACCCTTCCACGTCTTAATAACTCTCCAATCAAAACGGCAATATAAACGTCGTCAATCAGAAAAGCAACCAACTAACGGAACGGAGGAGAGGAGAGGAGAGGAGAGGAGAGAGAACTTCTCTTTTTGCGGACACCTGCTCTCTGCATCCAATTCCGTTATTTTACCCCGAACCGGCTAGCTCCGTTTCTTTCCGAACCTGAGGCTCGTTAGACTCGGCTTTCCCCTCTTTTAAGCGGCTGCTATTTCTTTTCTGTTTTCCCATCTCTTCCTTCCTTCCTTCCTTCCTCCCTCTCGTTTTCTCTCAAAGACTCACACACAACACACAGATACACCCAGTCACTCGAAATACACGTGATTTCCGGGATTGAACGGATATCGTGATGGCCGAGCACACCAACGAGAAAGAGTCAGTGATTGAATCGGTGATGGAGAAGATCACCGACAAGTTACACGGCGATGGTTCGTCGTCCTCAGATTCTGACGACGAGAAGAAGGCCAGTAAGTCTTCGCCAATGGCGGCCGCTAAAGCGAAGATCTATCGTATCTTAGGGAGAGAGAAGCCTCTGCACAAGGTCTTGGGAGGCGGTAAACGTATGTTTATTTTCCTTTATAACTTCTCTCTAAATAAACACACTTGTATATAGATGTTGATAATTATGGTTTTCTGTTCTTATTCAGTATCGATCTACACGAATTTGAATTTGTTAATTAGGTTTTGCATTTGCATTGAGTTACCGTTAATGTGTTAAGATTCATCCATTAGTATGCTATTTTGTCATAATTTATTATTACTTCAGCTTGATTAGTAAGCTAGATCTGAGTGAATATTTTGTTCCTTAATATTTTAGATGAATTTTGTTTGAGTAGCCTGTATATATGGCTATTGAGAATTTTGTTTCTTTACATAAATGGTTTCACCACGGTGGAGAAATGTTTAGTTAGTTTTTAAGCAAAATGTTTAGGTCTGGTTTTCTTTGTGAACATGATACAGTGTTAGATTTGATTCCTGTATGCATAATATGAATGCTATCCTATTAGTTGCTTAAATGTACTAATCATTAATGAATTGTGATCGCTATGGATTTAATGTGTGCCAATGACACAGATATTATATACTTTACATCACTTTGTATAGATGTTCACTTTAGTTGCTTTAAAATAATATTTATAAAAAAGCCTATAACAATTATAGTTTCTCCACAGTCAATGTGCTTTTTATGTCTTAAAACCGTGCAGCGAAAATGATCGTGAACCAGCATTTAAAGTATGCAGTACTCTTTAGTTTCATATAGTTAGAAACCCAGAACTTAGTCAACTAATCTAGTGGAATTACTTTGATGATTAGAATCAAAAGAGCAAATGACCTAACTTTATATTGTTTAGTTTTCTTTAGTGGTGATTCATTTACTTGTTCTGTACTTGGATCATTTATCGGTAGCCGGTAGGAATGCATAAATTTCTCGCAGGCTTTGTTTTTGTTTTTATGCTTTCCTTTATTCTATGAACCAAATAGGATATATTCACTTGGAGTTGTGCAATGTACTCGTGTAACATAAATAGTGGGATAGAGTGGTGCTTATCTCTCTTAATATTCAATATTCATTGGTGTATTCTGTCTTACACTTGTCCCTGTTGCAGCTGCTGATATATTTCTCTGGAGAAACAAAAAGATTTCAGCTGGCGTGCTTGGTTTTGCCACTGCCATATGGGTCCTTTTCGAATTGCTTGAATACCACTTGCTCACTTTAGTATGCCATATCCTAATATTGGCTCTGGCAGTCCTTTTCCTATGGTCGAATGCATCCACCTTTATCAATAAGTAAGCTGTTCAACATCACTCTTGTTGTTAATAATATAAAGTTATCTAATTATTTTCCTCTACATTATCAGGTCTCCACCCAAATTTCCGGAAGTTATACTTCCTGAGGATATTGTCTTGGGTGTAGCAGGTGCCCTTAGAATTGAAATCAACAGAGCTCTGGCAATCCTCCGTGATATTGCGGCAGGGAAAGATCTGAAGAAATTTATTGCTGTATGTGTTGTTATCTCTCTTTTAGCACTTTCTTCCTTGTTTAGGGCAGCACATAATATATATATATATATATATATATATATATATATATATATATATATGATGTCAGTTTGGTCCAATCACACAAACAATTAATGGCAGCTTGTTTTACTTATTTGGCTGGTAAAGGATATAATTTTAGCTCATATGTCATGTTGTGAAGATCATGCACAGCACAATACATATTTTTGTTAGCTTGTATGAGTATGTTATGTTCACTAATATAATTATGGTTTTTCACATATCAGGTGATTGCTGGTTTATGGTTATTTTCAATTCTTGGGAGTAGCTGGAATTTCCTTACCTTGTTCTACATATGTAAGAAAACTACTAATCTTTTTAATAAAATTGTACGAATTGTTCATTGAGGATAGTAATATTGGTGATCCATCAGTTATTATGGGCTCTCCAATCTCTATACTTGACTTCCTTTTGCTTTTAAAAACAGCTTTTGTGTTGCTGCACACGGTGCCTGTGCTTTATGAGAAGTACGAGGACCAGGTTGATGCCTTTGCTGAGAAAGCAGAGGCCGAGATCAAGAAGCAGTATGCTGTGTTCAATGTGAAAGTTTTGAGTAAGATTCCTAGAGGACCATTGAAAGACAAGAAGTTTCTATAGAGATGCAGGTTCACTAGGTTCTTCGCATTGACAAGTGGTATGTGGCTATGTGCTCCAAATTGTTGTTGTGATTCTGTCATCAATTGGGACCCCCTCTATTTTAGTAGTGTAATTTGTTTGGGTTCCCTATTTTAACATGAATATGGTATTTTGTGAGATCTTTTTTAAGTTTTAGGTCTTCATTTATCCTAAACATTACCCAGTTAAGGGCAGCTGCTTCTATTAGTGTATGAACATTATAATCACAAGTTTTGTCGTGGTTAGTGCTCTTTGATTTCTTATCTCTTGTATTGAATGCAGGGAGAGAATGTGATATCTAACCCCTAGAATATTAATTGATGGCATTTATGTCATATTTTCATAATATGTTTACTTGTATTATTCAAATCAAGTATCTTCCCGTACACACTTGTGTTGGAGAATAAAAGAGAAGGGATGAAGAAAGTAAATAGTGGTATGTATGGGAGAATTTACGTGGAATGAATCATTATAAAAATATTTAATATTTTTGGTATAATTCTTATTATTAAATAAAGTTTATTTAATATATATATGTATATTTTCTATTTTCATAATTCATACTATTAAATACTTTTTTAAAACATTATTATTATTTATAACACCAGAAAAGAAAGCTTATTCTTGGAAAGATTATTAGCTTATGAGATACAAACAACTAAGAATATTGTTGTGCATCAGTGTCACACTTGTATGGTATTCCTCTGAATTAAGGGTGAGCATGATGCGGTTTGAAGTTCAAATCGCACCCGAAATCGCTTAGGTGTTGTTTGAAAATTTAAAGCCGCACATGAAACCGCTTGTGATTGGTGCGGTACGGTTTTAATTGGTGCGGTTTCGGTTCCAAAATCAATTGAAACAACAAAAAAGTATAAGCCTTTAATAAAATTTAACATCGAACTTGCATCGAGCAATTAACTTAGTGACAGAGTCGGTAATGGGAATTATATCAAGCATAGAACCAAAGTTCCTTCTGCCAAACATGTCAAATTCAACATCAAATCATAGAATAGTGAGACGTAAAACTTAAAAATTAGTTTATAATAAAGGAATGATACTTTTAAAACTAAAACATACGTTATTATATAAAACAACGGAGACCATATATTCGATAACAAGCAAGAAGGTTTATCTAGTTCACCAAAAATTAAAAATATATACTGGAGATAGAATGAAATTCTATCTTATATATTGCAGGGAGGACTTATAAAATATAATCCTAACTATATCTAATTTGAAAAATAATCTATTAGACTATTACTATTATAGCATTGACCTTAACCAATGTATCAAGTGCTCGAACTAACGAATTTGACCCCTCAGCTATAAGCCCCTCCAATAATGCATCAAACAAATTCGAAATTCCAAAATTCAAATGCTTAATTTTTGACTCTATAACCTCTAACCATCTTCTTTCAATTGGTGAAAAAATGAAAATGCAAGACTGAGGTTTTCTTTGAGCGTGTTCAAATGAAAAGTAACTTTATAATTTACTAGAGATAATACATACACATACATGGTGCGGTTTCGGTTTTATGCGTGCGGTTTTGGCTAGTAACCAAACCAGAATAGTAAATTTGGTTATTCAACCCACCTAAAACCGCCACATATGCCGGAAGTGTTGGTGCGATTTTAATTGGTGCGGTTCGTGATTTTTGGTGCCATTTCGGTTCCAATTTAGTTTTTTGCTGTGAATTATGTTTCTCATCCACTAGTTTATTATTATGTTAAGTGTGTCCTAGACACTGGCATAAAACCAGTCTACTGCAATCATACTGGGAACATATGGTATAATTATTATCAGAAGTAAAACCAAAAACAAAACATCTAGCTTGCAAAGAAGTAAGGCAATAACCTGAGCAACTCACGAAAGCAGCTTGTTAATAATACAAACCCATGAATACGAGGGAGCCAACATGGTATGCATATGAACATTTGATCTTATACAACTGACCATTTTATACCATTCTCTGGGACTTCACCATTGTGTAACCGAGAGCATGTAAAGAGATGTTATACAACTTACAGTTCTCTCTGTCTCGGAATAAAAATCACCCTTTATGCTTGGTATCATCCATGATTTCTCATATTTTCACATGAATATTTGACATTCCAAAATATTTGGCATGCACAAGGCTGTATTGAATCAAGCTACATGATAATATTACACAAAATACCACATAGATACCCCACTTAAAACTAAATACCCAGTCCACACACAATACATAATTACATAGCACAAATGTGGCAATTTGTTTTGTAAAATAGCCTAATAAATCTCTCTAGCATGATTAACAAACACCAAGTAAATTATAACGAGATATGTATTCATGGTACATGCTGATTCAAGCTTTCCAGGGGATCAGGTTCTTTGATGCCTCAGTTTAAAGGAAGTAAGATAGATGTTCCTTCTTCCTTGAACCACCCTCTCCGTACAAAGCATTCCATTGCTTCAGCTCACTCATTACAGATCCCTCCGAAGCAAAACTGGCAGCAACCTGCAGGAGAACAAATACTCTTTTCAGATTCAAATGTATACATCTAACAGTCAGAACTCCCTCTGCATAACATACATTCGTTGTCTACAAATTATAAACTCTGAGTCAAGTTTAGATTCCACCATAACATAGTGAATCTATATATCAACATTTCAACTGAAGGGACATGATTTAGTGGCAGTTGAGGCTATGATTTCTTTCTGGGTAATTAGCAAATTGAGACACGGCTACATATGAAGTTAATCAAGATTTCAGTTTATTTATTCAAAAATGGCTATATAGTCCTTCAGGTTCATTTACTGACAAGAAACTCACATGTTCAAGTTCGGTCAACTACAGCAGGTTCACTAGATTTTCTTATGAAGTGTTGCAACCTTTGACTGGACCATTTTTTTTTCTTCAACATTACCTGATTCTTTGCCTGCCTCATGTCTTCCATGTTTACAGACCTCAGAGTAATTACTCTTTCACTTTCTTCCTTTTTCTCCGAAGCAGCTTCTGAATTCTTCCCCTTTGCGATTAGACGCTTCCTTTCCTGTAATTACAAGTTATTTTGGACAGAGAAATGATTATGGAGCAACTACATAAATTTAAGTTAAAACAAAGAGAGAACAAATGTAGGAGCTCAGGATGGAATAAATTACCAAATCCTTCTCTCTCTCTTGTTGTATCAGCTCTCTCACAGGTCGATAAGCTGCTGTTACACACAAAACCTGTAGTCGATTGTTATTGCCAAGTCTCATCCCCAGTTGATATAAATCCAACTTATTAATTGACATTTCAAGTAACACAAACCTTAAGATCGCTTCCAGTATATCCTTCTGTCATAGTTGCAAGCTCCTTAAAATCTAGTTCTTCCACCCTTTCTTTTGCCAAAAGTGTTCCGCAAGATCTTTTCTCTGCTCTCCACAGTTGGTAGACCAACCATGATTCTGTTCATCAGAGGAATTGGAGGTTAGAAACATCTATACTCATCTCTAGCATAGTCCTTTGGTTCCTTTCTGTGTATTTGTCTGTATGAGAGAGGTGACAATTAAATACGGCCCTAACAATTCAGATATTCATTTGGTGTTTCAGGGTGGACTTCTCTGCTTTACTTTTATTGGAATTAAGTACAATATATTGATGAATGATCACCAAATAACATGAACCATTTCGCCTTTCACCAATTTACCTATTTCGTTCATAACATGAAGCGGGGGAATATTACATGATGAAAAGGATGAAAGACAAACTGAAAGCTAGCAGTGAAGTTGAAGCTGATGAGGACAGCATAAGAAAATGACAACTACAATAAACATGCAATGATTCATGAACTTTTTTATAGTTGATGTAATTGTGGTACAAATACGAAAAATTTACCTGCGCTCAAACCGCCTAATAATTGCTTCATCAAGGTCAAATGGCCTGTTGGTAGCAGCAAGAACAAGGATGCGCTCACCGGGTTTTGTTAGCAGCCCATCCCAATGTGTCATGAACTCGTTCTTAATTTTCCGCATAGCCTCATGCTCACCAACTCTTGTGCGCTGCCCAAGCATGCTATCGACTTCATCCACAAAAATGATAGTGGGAGAAACCTTGGCTGCAAGTGTGAAGAGAGCTCGGACATTCTTTTCATCTTCCCCAAACCATTTTGAAGTGATGGTCGACATTGAGACATTTATAAAGCTCGCTCCAGCTTCATTGGCAATGGCCTTTGCGAGCATTGTTTTTCCAGTACCAGGAGGTCCAAAGAGTAATATGCCTCGACATGGCTTAAGAAGTCCACCATTGAACAGGTCTGGTCTTCGAAGAGGAAGCATGACTAGCTCCTGCAGTGATTCTTTAGTTTCGTCCAAGGAACCAATATCTGCAAATGTCACTCCAATCTCATTTGCAGGAATCACCTCTGGCCTTATGCGCTTTTCAAATTCATTGTCCGGAACTTCCTGGTGGCAAATCATGATATTTAAAGAGTTAGAGAAGGCAAAGAATGATGCAAAGTGAATACCTACTATTTGTTTCATATAAGCTTGTTGTGTGTATCAGAATGGTGTTATTTTTAAAAATGGAGTGTGCACACATAATATTAGAGATGTATTAAGATCCATGATCCATCCACCAAACTAACTTTATGAAACCAGCAGTGCTCAAATATTATATACCAAATGCTAAAAAAAATAATCCATTTTTAGTAGTACTAACAGAAAATGGTGACCTTTGAGATGTGACCTTTGTTTAGAAATTCAAAAAGACTTGGACACATTATGATGCAAGCACTGTACATGCTTCTCTTCCGCCTCATTATTCTCTACCTTTTCAGTTAGAATAGGTACAAGAACTGGACTTACCGCTTTTGGTGGAGCAGGATTCTCACCATCCTTCTTTGCTGAAGAAACTGATTTGTCTGCCTCAGTTTTATTTTCAGTTGTTGAGTGCTCAGACTTCGATTCAGGCTTTAACCCCACAAATATTCCCCTTGCAAATTCCTAAGGTTGATGAAAAGGAAGCATAAGTAAGCCATATCACCACTGAAATAGTCAGTAGTAGTATAATAAGACTGTTCAAAAGTAAAAATAAAAGATAAAAACCTTGGAAGATTCAGCATTTGTCTCCAGCTTGAGAGTGTCTTTGCCACCGTTTTTTCCCTCCTGGAAGAAACTCAATCCATGGGACAAACTGTACAAGGGACAAAAGGGTATACATGAATTTGTAAGAGTAGGGATCAGAAGACAAAATTTACGTGTCAAAACTTAAGAATAATTGGTGTCTACTACCTCTTTGATGATATAAGGAGCTTCCCATTTCGGTATTCTGGTTCCTTATTATTCATTAAATGGAAAGATATTGCTGATACCACAATTTCTTCAATGTAATTACCGAGTACCATTGTATCTGCATGGCAGATTGAGTCTAGATCATAGCATTCAAGATCATTTGCTTCTAGTACCTCAGCGATATGATTTTTGTTATCCTGAGACAGAATTGTCTTTATGTCCTCTTCTAATTGAGCTTTCCAGCTTACAAGAAGATTCTTATCTTCAGGTGGCCTGATCTCGATAGTATAAGGAAACATATTATTTAGGCTCTCATCCATTTCCTTGCAATCATCATCTGACTCGAATATCCGAGAACCAAGAAGCAACACTGATCCCGATAACTTCTTCAACATTTTATCAAACAAGTTGTAAAGCCTTGGCGATTGGAGAAGAAGCTTCTCAACATCCCTGATGTACAGTATGATGGATCTGGTTTCAGAGATGGAAGCCAAAACCTGCTCGTCAGTGTTCAATGGAGATTCTTAAACTCTAGGGTAGTATCTGACTGGGGAAATCTTCAAAACAAGAAAAGGCACTGAATAGTTGGAACCTAGTTTGATATAAGCAACTCACATATCTGATATTTACCTTGTAAAGTGACTGCACGAAAATCTTTTCATCAAAAGACCAGCTGCTGACGTGCTTCGGAGCAGCTAGAAAAAGTAATTAACTCCTAAGGATTAGTAAATGTACCTTTTAAAACTTATATGCAAGCAATAGTATATCAGATTTATTATGATAAATGATGTTCAAAGGAGCAACAAAATAAAGAGAACACCCAAAAAAGTTCTAAAAGCAGGGAATAATACCTTTTTATATATAATTTTGGCTCATTTACTCGGAAGATTAAAGTTATGATTGTGTCTGGTGCCAAAAAGATTTTGTATCTCTCTTATATTTTTTTTCTCAGATAAACACTTCCAACCTGGGGAAATAATTGTATACCTATGGTGCCTCCTTCCACAATTATTTCCCACGTTAGAGTCATTTCATCGGACTTGCGGTAACTAATTTCCGTGTTATCCACAAATAGATTACATATCTACAAAATTGCATTAATGAATGACCTTGGATGATGCAAGCAAATAAACCAAATGTTAGAAGTATAGTGATTAGTGATTCTATGCCAAATACATGGAGAATTTGTCAAACAGAATTAAGTATCCCACTGCTGATTCAGAAAGCATTTTGCTAGTCAATAAATGTCTGAACAAGGACACCGTCACAAACCTTTAATGTATCAAGTAAAAAGAGAATAATCTTTAGATCCTTTTCATACCTCCAGTATCATTCCTTGGTGTAATGATTGAGAAGGATCCAAGCAAACTGGACATCTGCCCCAAAGCCATATCTGAGATGGACTTCTTGAAAGGCTACACAAAGGCAAGATACTGAATCAGGTACTATTCCACTTGAAGCAGCAGGCCAACTTCTATTTCTTAGGGGAGCAATGAAAACATTGATGGATTTAAATCGATCAATTTTAAATATTTGGACATGTCTTCAAATTAGTGTATACTAGATTGGTAATCCATGCAAGGCACGGGCCTTCTATAAAATTTATATTTTTCAAATTTAGATATGGAAATAGTTATATATGCATAGATAAACTTGAAAATAGTATATAACGTTTAATAGGTCCATTAGTTCCTAAAAATGATTTTCAAATTATGTCATACATGCATGTTTATATATCCAATCATTGCATATAGTTCACAAAGAGTTTATACATTGTGTCAAGAAAAGGGAGAGTTTTGAATGTTTGACTCGGTATTGACTCGTGACCAATCAAAATGACTCGATAAAATTATTGTGATAAGATCTCTTAATGTCTTGTTATATATATATATATATATAATTATTGATTCATGTTGTGAGCTTTATCCACTTTACAGCAGAGGTTAGAAGCAGATATTGGCTGAACATTACGTACAGTTTCTTTCTTAGAGCTCCCGTACTTGCCCTGCATCTGTGGATAAACACAATAACAAGAATTAATGTAAAGTTATACCAAGAACTGAACTCAACAAGATTAGGGCTGTTATAGTCACCTTCATAGAAAAGTCGGTCACATCCAACAGTAACAACGTCGCTTCAAAGTAATGTGACAGAGCCTTTGCAAGCATTTGATGGTAGAGTTCTTCATAGAACACAAGCAAGCAAGCAATAAAACCAAATCAAGCCAAAACTTAGAGGCGTAGATATCTGAATGCAAAATCGGATAACATACCAGCACGGCCTGAGAGCAATATAGCACTACTTGCAGGCCAAAGATTTCGGGTGTGCTTAGAAACATCCAAGTGTTTGAGATGAACATATGCTGCACTTGTTAATAACATCCGTGTCCGCTCACTGTAATTTCCATCAACAAAACAGAATACAATAATTATGGAGGAAATATAAAAGTGTTCCGAGAAGCAATGAAAATTCTATAAGAAATTATAGATTCATCGTCAATTTAGCAATTATCATAGTTAAAAAAAATGGACAGCTCCGCCACAGAAATTATATTGCATGTGTCCACCGTCATATGATCAATTATATGCATTTGTAGTAATAATTTTTTTTTTAAAAAAATGCCCAATAATTTGCACAGTACATACTACATGTGATAAAGTCACCAAAATTCATGCTTATGTATCATCATACAATAATTCACAATATATATAACATAAGTTTTCATAATGAATCATTATGAACAGAAACATATATACATTAAAAAAAAAAATTACAAAGATGAGCTGAATCAATTACCTGAGATAATAAGGAAAGTCCTCAAAAGTGACTTTGCTTTCTTTACCGTGTTGGAGGAGGCGGAGTAGCTCCTGCTCAATCTGGTCGGCGGTAGCTCCGGTGGTGGCCGAAGTATTAGAAGCACCACCAGTGGTCCATTTGCAAACAGTTTGTCCCGAAGCCAATCCAAGGCCTACCCCTACTCCTACGGTCAATGCCGACAGATATATGTGCTTCTGCTCCATCGATCTCTCTTAATTTCCGACCAAGATCTACACTATAATTATCTCTCAACAACCAATTAATTAGTTATAAATAATGTAAAAGAGAATTTTGAAGGAGAAAGTAGGAGAGTGTAGTGTTTCTATATATATATATGTATTTGGAGAGCAGCACTGCTATATATAGAGAAGAAATTTTATATATATATCGATCTACCAAAAGGATTAATTTACCTAAAAAATAGAGAAAATAAATGCATGCACTCAATTTCTTTAATCGAATCTTTTCTTAATTTGTTTCATGCACTATTGAAGCATGTGTTTTGGATGAAATTATTTGATTTCCACTTTTTGTCTTTTGGATGGATGGATGGATGGATGGAAACTTGGCTATAACTTGTTTTTGTGAGAGGTCACTTTTTCTTTTGATGATCATGGCGGTCAATTCGAAATTACTAATATAATTATATATATATTTAAGAAATATATATATAATTTTCAAAATAAAAACTATATGATTTAAAAAAAAGTTATTTAGAAATTAATTACTCGTATCATTTCCAAAGTAGCTAAATTAAATAACGTCGATCTGTCTTATTAACACGTACGTACACATGATATGATAATATGAACATAAATAAAAAGAAAAGATGAAACTTTACTAGTAGTATTACTTACCCGACCGATTACTTTCCTTGGATCCCAGGAAAAACAAACTTACTTTGTGCTTTACACGCTATACTACACCATCCACATCCCTCCCGCCACTTAACTTCTCCTTTTGTTAAAAAAAATAAATAAAAATTAAAATACTTGTTTTCTTTCTTTTCGAAAATTTACTTGTTCAATTATTGATGACCTTGCATACTAAAAAAACCCAAAATTAAAGAAATAAATAATTTTCAACTATTAATTTATTTATTTTCTACTTTTTTTCAAATTCTTTGCTTCTCAAGTGAAAGATTTCTTTTCCTAAACTACTTTATGAAAGTGAGATGGTTGGAAGCTTATGCATGCATGGTAAAGCTAGTAGATCATTGATCGCTAGCTATATATGATCATATCCACCTTTACTACTTTAAAATACACTATGTATTTATTTAGTTAATAATTAGAAAGGTAAGGCTCTAATGATGTAAAAAAAGTCTAGTTTTAATAACACATCTTCATCTTTCATCTTAAGATCGAATAATTTAATAGAGTTTTAGTTCGCAGTTTAGTTTCCAATTCTTCACAATGACGGAACGAATAACCAAAAGAATAATGCTAGAGACACAAACTATTTTACAAATATTTTACAAACTGCTGATGTGGCATACTCCACATCAGCAGTTTGTGTGGGACCGAAGACTACATTAAACAATTTGTTGATCAATAGGCTGACGTGGAGTATGCCACATCAGCAGTTTGTAAAATGTTTGTAAAATAGTTTGTGTCTCTAGCACCACTCTAACCAAAATACTACTACTTATGAAAGTCTCTGTTCCCATATATGCGTGTGTGGGGCTATGTAATGTAATGTAATGCTTTCCAAGTCAAATTTCACCAATTCCGTCTGTAATTTTAATTGGGTCCTTTACATAAGTATACAACAAATAGAAAGTAATTACAAGAAAAGTGCATCAACTAAATAATTACAAAAAGAGTGTAATTAAGACTTATATTACAAAAATAGTACAATTCACATTAATAAAGAAACCTAAAATCAAGGATAACTAATAATTCAAATTCAAATTCAAATCTTGTCTCTAACAACAATTTCAAATCCATATTTCAAAATTCAAATCAAAATGAGAAAATAAAAAATAAAAAATTATGAAGGAGCTAATGTTCATCATCCTCCTCTCTCGCCGCCACCGCTGCCGCCGCCACATCGCCGCCGCCGCCGCCACAAAAATTGACTAGTAACTACATCACATTTAAAATAAAATTGGTAATCAAATACAACTGAATTGGTTACATTGGTCTTAAAGTTTGACAACCAATTTCATGTTGGTAAATAAAAAATAGAACACTGCATATTTATACCAAGGTAACCAAAACTTTATACCAAGGTAACCAAACTTTTATACCAAGGTAATCAAACTTTTATACCAAGATAATCAATCTACCTTCACACTTGCAGTATGAATTAGTTACCTTGATCTGAAAGTTTGGCAACCAACTGCACGAAGGTTTGGTTACCAACTATATTACATGCAAAATAAATTGGAAACTTAATAAAACAGAATTAGTTACCTTGATATAAAGGTTTGGCTACCAACTGCATTATAAAAAAACTGCAAAAATAGAGCGACGATGGCAGAGGGAGGGGGTGGGGCGTGGGCAGTGGGAGGAGGAGGGGGTGGCGGAGAGAGGGGGGAGGATGAGGAGGTGGCGGAGGGAGGGGGAGGAGGAGGAGGGAGGCGGAGGGAGGCGGAGGAGGAGGAGGGAGGCGGAGGGAGGGGGAGTGGGAGGAAGGAGGGAGGGGGAAGAGGAGGTGGTGGCGGAGGGAGGGGGAGGGGGTGGGGGTGGCGGATGGAGGGGGCGGAGGAGGAGAGGGGAGGAGGGAGGGGGAAGAGGAGGGGTGGCGGAGGGAGGGGGTGGGGGTGGCGGATGGAGGGGGAGGAGGAGGAGAGGGGCGGAGGGAGGGAGGGGAGGAGGGGGTGGCGGAGTGAGGGGGTGGGGCGTGGGCGGGGGTAGAGAAGGGAGGCGGAGGAAGAGGAAGGAGAAGAAGAGGGAGACGGAGAGGGAGAGGGAGAGGGAGAGGGAGTGGGGCGGGGGCAGGAGGAGTAGTGGTGGGGGGCGGAGGTGGGACGACTGCTGGAGGAGCATTGGCGGGGGCGGAGGAGGAAGAAGGTTGCAGAAGAGGAGGAAGTTACTCCATTAATTTGTTAGATAAAAATATGGAGGTTGATGAGAGAGATAATATTTAAATCCCTACAATCATGGACCATTATCAATAACTCATTAAATCAGTCAACTAAATAAAAGGGATAAGATTGCACTCTTTTTTGTAATTAAAATTGCATATGCACTCTTTTTATAATTATTTTGTTTGTACACTTTTTATGTAATTATTTTTTAAAATGTAATAAAAAATGTAATTGTTCCATTTTAATTTCCTCTCTTTTACAAATAAAAGAAGTGTAGGTCAGGTGTGTTTTTGTGTGATGGTAAATACTCCCTCCGTCCCGTAATATATAACGTTTTAAGTGATTTTATTTGTTCCAAATTATTTGACATTTAAAAAAATTAAAAGAATTAATTACAATCAATTTCTAATCATATTCAATCCCAAAAAGAAAAATGGAGTATTTAGGTAATTCAAAGATAGACATACTTAATTACTTTGATGGAGTATTATATTAAATTATAATTAAAAGGAGATCATATCATATATATTCTCTAACCCAAAATTTCTTTAAAATCAAACTACGTACATTACTAAAAAAACAATTTGGAGCAGCCCATCAAAATTATAATTGAATAATATTGAAGGTGACGCGGCACTCGGTGTAGTCGAGGTCGCCATAATTTTCCAAATAAGAGATAGAATAAAGAATGGTCCATCAATATAACATACCCAGATCGAGTACCAAATTAATTTTTACTAGAAGAAAAATAAATAAATCACAAACCAAATAAATCTCTGATTTACACCCGTCTTACAAAAATGAGAAAAAAAAAATTAAATACTCGTCCTTAAATTGCAAAAATATTTTAAACTAAATCTTATAATATTATTATTATTATTATTATATGCATATGCATTTTAATTATTAACATGATATGGTACGGTACGGTACGGTACGGTACGGTACGTATAATTGACATCTTTACACGCACACACTTAACAGCTAGCCAAGCCTAGACCATAAAGAATACTAGTAATTGGCAAATGGAGTACTTACTACTCACGGCCCACGACAAACAAACTCATACTTTAATAGTAGCAAAAGTATTACTACCTCCATTCCATAATAACTGTCTTTTTAGCTTGATGCACATAGATTAAGAAACTCATTTAATACTATCATTTAAGAATTAAAATTTGTAGGAAATTCCATCACTACCCCTTTATGGGAAACTAAAAACTATTAATACAAGAGAGAAAATTTCTTGGGACAATGAGAAAAGTTAGGGGTAACATAGGAAAATAAATAATTTATTCTCCTAGAAAGTTGTAAACGACAAATAAATTGAAACAATTTTTTTCTTCTAAAAAGACTGTTATTATGGAATGGAGGTAGTACTACATACTACTACCGCCCAATGAGCGAGTGCATCTTTTTAGGACAGCACGTACAGTACAGTGATTATTATCCTTTAATAGCAAAAGTATTACTTTCTACCTTACATTAATTTAAAAAATAAAAAGATTTTGATTTTAACTTTATGGAAACATTAATATTAATTAATGTAAATTTATATAAGTTTTGAAGGAAAAAAAAAACAAATTTGGTAATTACTTGTACATTTTAGATTGTTTACCGTATTCACAATTGCATGAATTAAAGACAAATAAATTTATATTAATTTTGAATTTTATAATTTTTGTGAACTACTTAAAAAAAAGTCTCATTTTGTGGAGCGAGAGCTTGAGTAAAGTATATGTCAAACTTGATTATTTAAATTATTCAAACAAATAATCAAGAGACTCTTTAAATTATAATATTTAATATATTTACTAAATATAATTTTGTATATTATAATTTTGCGTAAAAGTTTATATTAAATATTATTACCAAATGAATACTTTTAAAAGATTAACGATGCAGTACAGATGAAATTAAAAAATATATATATATAACTTCCCATAAGAAGACATAGAATTCGATGGGGTGAGCCTAAGAAGACGCATCCAAAAAAGTTGAATATGAAACATATGCTTAAATAGGAAGTAGAATGTAGCTTTTACATATAGCAGATGTTCTCTAAAACTCATTAAACTTTTAAAAGTTTCAAACATTTGGCTAGAAAAAAGTAAAAGACCAGACGCAGAAAACTGAATCTTATTAGCTGCTGCTAATCTTAACACCGAGGATCTTTATTTCTTATAAGCTTACCCAGAGATACCATGTCCTCCTACATGGGAAAAGGAGGGGGATAAGTCTGCACAACCTTCTTCCAAGAAGGCCTATTGCTAATATCATCCCACCATGCACTCACATGCTTCCTATCCTTGATCATGTACCCCTTCTTCATAGGGCCTGCCAAGTAGTGAGTGAATGGAAGGTGGCTTAGGTCAGCAATACTGAGGAAATCCCCGGCCAAGTACTTGCTCTTTGACAGCCTCTCTTCGTATACATCAAGCACTTTTGCAAGCTTCTCTTCACTCTCTAGGACTAGCTTGTCATCTTTGGGAAATCCCATTTTGGAGCTGAACAGAATTTGGATGACTAAGGTGTAGAGTGGTGGGTGGTAGTAGTTGGCCTCAATTTGCAGCCATTGATCGACCAACGCGTTCTGCTCAAATGTCTTTCCAAGCAGTTCAGTTCCTTGGGACTTGTACTTCTCAGCATAATAGCGAATGATGGCCCTGGATTCTGTTCAAATGTACATGTACAAGCTAATATTTAAGATCTTACAAAAATTAATACCACATTAACATTCCTTCCACCGGAAAAGGGCTCTCTACGGCAAACATACTGTGCATACACCATTTTTTTTCTAATTATTCTATATATACTGTGCATACACAATTCTACTTTCTAATTATTCCATCTTGCTAATCAACTACAATTGTGCATAAACAGTTCAGAAACATAAAGCCGAATCTAGTTCTCTTTTTCACTTTAAAATTGGAAAATATGACAAAAAAATTTTAAAAATTTATTTATATAAAAAAAGCCTCAATACTAAGATTAAAATTGAAACTTTGTTCCACGGGAAAAGTTTAGCTTTACTTCTTATATATGCAAGTACACAATTGCTCATTTTATTACATACGACAATGTCTTTTAAATTAAATACTACTTTGTGCACATATAGTGTACAAGTAGTAAAGCAAGACACCACCATTTTTAAGGATTATGTAATATACAAGTCAATAAAGAAGAACATCTGTTCTTGGAGAAATGATATTTCCGGCGTAGTTATATTAGTATTTCTAGGACAATGTATGGTACAAGCCTGCAATGCATAGTTTAAAGCTGGAATACCAACTCCATTTCTCAGGATCAAATCCATTTACAAGAAGTACAATTGTGCACACTGAGTAGTTAACAAACCAGAAAGTAATAAATTCTCTTTTTTACTTGAATTAAGTTAAGTACTACCTCTAAAATCTCCCTCTCCAATCAGTAGGATCAATCACATTTGTATAGCTGATGTGTGAATTGCTTTTGTCAACTTTGACCATAAACTAAAAATTAAATTGTGTGCATAGTGGGTACTGGGTACCAGGGGGAACCAAGTGCAATGGAGGTGGTACCCTGGATCACCCTTAAAGCACTGAGTTCAACTCCTGGGACCCAGGAGAATGAGCACACGTGCATAAGCACAGCCGCCAGGACCTCTAAAATAAAATTATTACTGTGAAAAATTTAGAGCGTGAGATTATCTGATTATGTGGACACAAGTAACCTAATGGGATTCCCAGGAAAAAGTAGCCTTAAGTAGCCTTAGACCATTAATAACAGTTTCCTTAATCAACTCTCTATCCCCAATTTTGAAGAATACATCAACAAATCATTATCCAACAACTTCCTTATCCTTATTTGACTATCTATTTTAATCCATATATACGATTTTAATCCCTAGTGTGAGGGAGTCAAAAGACAGTTATCTATATATACAAAATGACATTTTACACCCTCATTTAAGTAGACAACTCATCAATCATACACATACATTTTTTACTACTTTATTTTCAAATTATAAACTTAATATCGACTTATTTTTTAAAAATTAATTTCAAACGTATTCAAATTTAAAATTGATATAAATTTATTTAATTTATGTCAATATAATTATAAATATTATAAAAGTACTATTAATTATAAAATTTATTATTTTCAAATTTTAAATGAATCATATTAAATTTAAATTTAAAAATATCACAAATTAACTTTTTAAAAATTAATATTGATAACTACAATCTATTCAATATTCACTTCATAAATTACTTAAAATTTAAAATAAAATAAAATTTATTTTAAAGTGGAATATAATTGATAAATTATAGTGTCTCTTTTATAAATTATAAGATGATTATTAATTTGATGTTTTGATTGTTGGAACTTTTAAATTTGAACTTTTAACTTTTAAATTTTATTATTTAAGGAAACAAAATAAAGAACTTGTTGGGTACTTAATGAAAAAATTGAATCTCTATTTTGTAGAATGACCCGATAAAGATAAATATAAGAAAACTGTATGCTCTAATATGGCTATCAATCCTCCAAATATTTTATTGGAAAAAGTCCAAAAAAAAAAATGATCAATAGATCATGCTGCTTTGGCAGCTTTGCCATGTCGAATATTATTCCGTAATTATATGCCCAAATTTAGACAACATAATCGTAAGTTACACTAATTGTTGGAATATGGATATCCAATTGGGGCGCCCATAGAGGGTCCGACCCATTTGGGTTAATTTATCGTTCTCTAATTAACAAGGTCAATAGAGACGTTCGTGATTTTGAACGGGGGGTGACTAGACGTGGGAAGAGAGTTGGGAAGTGGCTCAACCACTTCCTTGTTAAATAGTCATCCTCGATCGATCAATACGTAACAACACTCCAATTGCCAAACACTGCTTCCAATATCCAGTCCAAAACTCTAATTGTTACGTACCGTGAATTAGTGCTTCGTTCTCGATCGTAGCTCGGAAGACGCTGTTGGGTTAAAGAACAGCAGGAGGTTTTCCGCATCAAAGGCTTAATCACGCTTCTTCAAGAGGTATGCCTTTGATTCTCCTAATTATGTGTAAATATGAATAGCATGCGTATTAAAAACCCTTCATTGGTATCAGAGCATGGTTTAACGATGTGATGTATGCTATGTATGAAATATTTACACTTTATGCCATGATTGCATGTTTAAAAAGCTTGAAAACATCATTAATGGTAATCTTAGATACATTAAATGTTAGGGGCTGATATTGAAGTATATTGTAGCCTAAACACAGTGTATATGATCTGCATAGTTTTGGGTTTAATTGGATAATTAATTTGAAACCCTAGTTTGCAAACAGCTTTCTTTGAACAGCCATAACTTTTTTCGTGATTGTCCGATTCGGTTGATTTTTATATGTATGCGTAGTACTCGTTGTAAGCTTTCCAACGATAGATTATGGGCCTAAATCGGAGTTATATAGAGTGAGATATGGCTTCTCAAAGTTTTAGTCGCGAAATGGCATTTCTGTAAATTTTGGTGTCTGGAGGTTAAGATGACCCGCGCGCCCGACCCGCGAGGCTGAACCGCAGTGCAGACCCGTTTTGACAGTTTTTCATATTTAATTTCCAGAAAATGATTTATTAATTATTTTTAACATGGATATTAATTTAAAAATAGTAACAGTGACTATTACATTCTGAAAAATTAATAGAAATTAATTATTGGCATATAATTAATTATTATACTAGAATTTCGAAATATTGACAGTTTTTGATATTTTTGGTTAATTTTCTACCTAATAATTAATGGTTTATTAATTATGAAAATTAGCAAACATATCACGAAAATTCCAAAAACGTTACAGTGACTATGATGATGTTAAGTTATTGTTAGGATTTTTCAGATGAATTGGGCGGAATGCGGCCTTGAGAATCAGCAGCATACGTGCACAACGCTTCTCATCAGTATGGGAAGTTAGGCCCGAGGGGTAAGAAGTGTATTTTTATAAGATATTCTGAACACTCCAAAGGCTTATGTGTTTGTAGGAGAGCAGCCTGATGGGACTGTATCTGAGATAGAGTCACGAGATGCGGATTTCCTTGAGATGGATTTCCCTAATAGAGGTGATGTGAGCAAGGAGATGAACCTTTATGAGATGGAGGAAGATTTAGGCGCCCCAACTCATACAGTAGAAGCCGAAGATGTTATTCTTCAGGCTCCTGTAGAAAGTGGGAGTGACATGCCTTCGAGCAGTTCTCATCCATCAAATGAAGAGTCTCATGTTCCTCAAATGCATAAAAGTCAAAGGGGTAACATTCCACGTCGTCTTTTTGAGATTAAGGGGAATGCCTTTGTAGCTGATGCGCAAGACGATGAGGAACCTCGATCTTATCGAGATGCTCTATCATCTGCTATGAGAGATAAGTGGATGATTGCAATGGAAGAAGAGATGGAGTCCATGGAGACTAATCAAGTCTGGGACTTGGTTGACCTTCCACCAGGGCGAAAGACTATTGGGAACAAATGGGTTCTTAAAGTCAATCGCGCGCGGATGGTTCCATTGAAAGGTACAAAGCTCGTCTTGTAGCCAAGGGCTACACCCAGCAAGAGGGAATTGATTACGAGGAAACCTTCTCACCAGTTGTGAGGTTTGCCTCAATTCGCCTCATCTTAGCGATTGTTGCGCATTTAGATTTAGAGTTATATCAAATGGACGTTAAGATAGCTTTTCTCAATGGAGATTTAGCTGAGGAGATATACATGGATCAGCCAGAAGGTTTTGTCATGGAAGGACAAGAGCGCAAAGTATGCAAGCTCAAACGTTCTATCTATGGTTTGAAACAGACGTCCAGACAACAGTATTTGAGATTCCATCGAGCCGTCATTAGTGATGGGTTTACGATGATCGAAGAAGACCATTGTGTATATATCAAACGGTCTAAAGATAAATTTCTTATCTTAACTATGTATGTCGATGACATCCTTCTAGATGGGAACGATAAGGAGATGTGTCGCCACCAAAGGGTGGCTGTCCTCTAACTTTGAGACGAAGGACATGGGGGAAGCAGCTTATGTTCTCGGAGTTAAGATCTTTAGAGATCGCTCAAGGAAGCTTCTTGGTTTGTCTCAAGAGACCTACCTTAAGAAGGTTCTTGAGCAATTCCAGATGAACAACTGCAAACCCATAGACACTCCTATTGTCAAAGGCGACGCCATTGGACCCGAACAATGCCCTACTTCTCCCGAGGAAATTAAGAAGATGTCCCATTATCCGTATGCCGATGCTATAGGAAAGCTAATGTATGTAGTTGTGTGTACTCGGCCTGATATAGCATATGCAGTCGGTTATCTCGGTCGGTATCAGTCAAACCTTGGGATTGCTCATTGGAAGGCAATCAAGAGGATCTTGCGATATTTGAAAGGTACTTTGGACTACATGTTATGCTATGGAGGACCGGACCTGCGATTAATTGGTTACTCCGATGCCAGTTAGGGAGGTAACCAAGGGATGCGCAAGTCGACCTCAGGATATGCATTCTTGTTACATGGTGGTGTCATCACTTGTGTAGCAAGAAACAGACTTGCGTTGCTCTTTCTACGATGGAGTCGGAGTTTGTGGCTTTTACGTCAGCTGTTCAGGAAGCCATGTGGCTGAGGAGATTCTTCGAGGATCTTGGTGTCGTCTCTTATGCTTCAGATCCTGTGACTGTTTACTGTGATAGCACGGCGACCCTAGATTACACTAAGGACCCTAAGTATCACGGCAGTACGAAGCACATCGACTTGAGGATGAACTTCATCAGAGATATCATAGCAAATAATGAGGTGATATTGGAGTACATGCCCACTGGTCTTATGGCTGCTGATCCTTTGACGAAGCCAATTCCTAAAGAATCCTTTTGTAGGCATGTTAGTTCATTAGGGCTTCGTAGGATTTGATGTACTTTACATTATTTCCTTGTATATCACTCATTATTTGGCTTGTATTAGAGATATTCATTGTTATTTCGAGATATTTATCATTTATGCAAAATTCATTTATTTTCACTTGTGTTTGGTTATTTTAGCACATATGATAAATTTTAGATGTTCACACAGTTTATTATGCATATTGGATATGCACACACATTAAATATATGTCAACAGGTTGATTGGCTCACTCACACGAGCAATCACCCTTAGCGCTTTGAAAAACGAGCAAGGTTGAGACAGTTCATTTATTGGCACTTTGAGTAGCGAGTTGTTGATGCTTTTGATAGCAATCAATTGGCGCTTAGTAGTGAGCAAAATGAACATGATGTCGTTTTGGCATGAGCCAAGATGAGGTTAACTTGGATTAACCAAATATAGTATGCCCCACCATCTATATTAACCTATACTGATAGCCGGATACGAAATTTTAGGTTTGACACTTAGATAAGCGAGCGATTTGAAAAATTCGAGTTAGGCGCTTATGAAGCGACTGAACTAAGATCCGTACATCACGACCATAGGACATATGCTCATGTAGATGAGATTGTCTGTCGTAACATGATAACCGGATGCGAAGTTTCAAATATGACGCTTACATAAGCGAGCAATTTGAAATCTTCTAAGGTCCGCACAACAAGGCTATAGAATAGCATATTGTGAGCGAGTTACATGTGCTTAGCGACCATGTAAAAGAGGTGAGAGAATGAATCCCTGCTTCCTCATCGTGTAAGTCTTGTAGGACAAATTTTTGTTCCTACATCAAGTGCTCTTTGTGATCTTTGACTATACTGCAAAGACATAGAATAATGTTGCTACTTTGGTTTCGATTCCTAAGGTCAGGATTGATGAGACTATAAGGACCGATTCTGGGAAAGCAGTTGATTCATTTCTGAGTAGTATTAGGGCAAAGGGAAGACAATTTGATTTCACCTCGTTCTGCACTAATTGTCGACAACTATAGCGTTTTTGATAGCGATATAGTAATAGGTGAGATACGAAATGGACTTGGGCCCAAAGGTGGTTAAGTAAGGCTCTCTGAGGGGTTAGAGATGCTTAGCCTAGTGAAAATTCAAATGTGTCTGGAGTACTCTGAGTTTGTGGGTTGTAGCCTCTACGTGAACTAATTAAGTTCGACGTGAAAGCTCCCTTATTATTTCTTTGAAAGGGTAGATGTCTCTTTGTTGGCCCTAACAGGTTTGATATAGAGCTCCCGCATTACAGATGAACTCAGCGGTCGCACGGTTCGGCAGTTAGAGGTTTTATATGTTTTGGTTTGAGCTGTTTTTGACAGACATAAGGATTACATCGTCCCCACCATGGGCGAGTGGGAGATGTTGGAATATGGATATCCAATTGGGGCGCCCATGGAGGGTCCGACCCATTTGGGTTAATTTATCGTTCTCTAATTGACAAGGTCAATAGAGACGTTCGTGATTTTGAACGTGGGGTGACTAAACGTGGGAAGAGAGTTGGAAAGTGGCTCAACCACCTCCTTGTTAAATAGTCATCCTCGATCGATCAATACGTAACAACACTCCAATTGCCAAACACCGCTCCCAATATCCGGTCCAAAACTCTAATTGTTACGTACCGTGAATTAGTACTCCGTTCTCGATCGTAGTTCGGAGACGCTATTGGGTTAAAGATCGGGAGGATTTTTCGCATCAAAGGCTTAATCACGCCAAGAGGTATGCCTTTGATTCTCCTAATTATGTGTAAATATGAATAGCATACGTATTAAAAACCCTTCACTAATTATGCCAGTACACTGTGTCTGGGAGTTTTTAGTTGAAGAAAAGAAAAGAAAAGAAAAGAAGAGAAATTTACAGTAGAAAGGAAGAGGAGAGAAAAATTCACTTTCTATTCTTCAACTTTCCACTCAAGTGTGAGAATAAATATTTTGAGAAGAAAATTTTTGGGGCCAAATAAGCATAACCCTAACTTTCTTTTCTTTTCTTTTCTCTCCCGAATTAAAAGACATCCTAAAATAATGAACAATTAAAGCATAAGAATATATTAAAATAATTAAAATAATGAACAATAAGGTCAGGTCAAGTCAAACAATATTCGGAAAAGGAGAATGGTATGATAAAAATAAGTATATACCAGACAAAGTGAAATCTCCATCTTGAATCACAGGAACAACCCCGAAAGGCTACATTCAACAGAACAAAAACAGGTAAAATATGATGTAACGAAGATGAGCTAAACAAAACACAAATTGCCCTGAAAAACATTATGCTCGCTCCGGCGAAATTACTCCTTTCAATTCCGGAACCCGATACATCGGAAAGAATAGGAAACAAAGAAAGAAAATAAGTAACCTGTAATTTGAGAAATTCAGGGGATTTGTTCTCGCCGGTCAAGATGTTTATCGGAACAGTCTCGAATTCGATTCCCTTCTCGATTAGACAAACAATCACGCGCTTCGTGGACGCGGTGGCCGGACCGTACACTTTCACTGCCATTTTTTGCTTCTACTCCTTGTGCAATTGCTACTTGTTCGATTTGGCTTCCTATTTTATAGTGGATTTTTAGTTTGCTTCAATAATAACTAGTCTACTTGACTCCTTTACCACATAAAATAATAAAAGTATATATTTCTAAGTATTAAAATAGTATTTTTTCTATAAGTCAAGTGAGATTTATTCACAATTTATGTGAGAGAAATTATATAAAAATATCAATTTTATATTTAAAAATATTAATTTCCAAAATTATATTCTCTTCGTCTTAAGATAAAAGTGTTGGTTGATTTTTGACGTATATTAAGAAAAATGATAAAATGACAAAATTATTCGTATTTAAATTCTCATTTAATTACATAGTTTTTGCACATTACTAGTGATGCTCCATAAATATGTATAGAGAATAATAATATATTAACAATTAATAATAAGGGTATTATAGATAAATTATTACTCCCTCAGTCTCAGAATAAAAGTCATGGTGGATTTTTTACGCATATTAAGGAAATGAATAAAATAACAAAAATTGTCCATAATAATATCATTAAATATGGAGAGAGAATTAGAATAAGAAAAGTATGAGATATTTAATGATACGGGTATAATTGGAAAATATGTGTAAAAATTTGGTTATTAAAGAAAAATGGACATTTAACATGGGACTACCCAAAATACTAATAAAGACTTTTATCATGGGACAGAGGAAGTATAAAAAATAAATTATTTAAAATAAGTAAATATTTAATTTAAAATTACTTAAAATAATAATAAAAAAATTTATCCTGCACGGAGGAAGTAACTATTAATTGATTGATATTAATGTAGGAAAAATATAGCCTTGGCACGGGGAGGAACGTTGCTGAAGAAAATAAAATTAAAAATAAATTGTAAATTGATTGGGACAGTAAAAAGATAAAATAAAGTTCTAAGAAAAAAAATGGAGCGTAGGAAGTTGTATTTAGTTTTAATTGAATTAATAATAGGTTTACGGACATAAAATTAATGAAATAAGTTAAACTCTTTTAAGAATAAATTATGACCTAATTACACTAAAAACACAGTTATAAAAAATCCTTTATAACAAGAGACAAGTAAAAATTGAACAACACTATTTTAACATGTATTATTTCATCTTAAATTATAAGATTAATATTAACTTTAAAAGATTTTTATATTCAAAATTTAGATAATTCATTAAAATTATGATTTAATTAAATTTATAATGAGTCATCTTTTTTTATATAAGATATAATATTCATCATTGTAGTTATTCAAATTAAAAAAAAATCAACTCTAAATTTGTAATATTTTAAGTTTATTTTAAAAAACCAATAATAATCTTATTGTTTTATATCAATACTTCAATATAAAGACAGCAAAGGCTATCTTTTTTTCCTTGATTGATTGGAAAACTCACTGAGTCAACTCTTACTTAATTAAGAGTTAACTCGGTTAATTTTTACTTCAGTCCATTCATCTTTCTCTTCGGCTTCTTCTTCTATTAAACCCTCCGTTTCCTCTTCCTCCTATTCTTCTTCCAATTTCAGTTTCTCACCTTTTCCAATCATTTCCCTTTTCCCCTTCTTCCACTTTCAGTCTCTCTACAATTATGTATTCGTTATGTTCCCTTCTTTTCCTTCATCACAAATCTCGGTTCCGCCTCTTTCCCTCTATCGCAGATCTGGGTTCCGCCTCTTTCCCTCTATCGCAGATCTGGGTTGTTCGGGTCAAAAAAGTACAGAGTCTCTTGCTTCTTCCCAATCGTGAATCCAAGCATCCGGGCGTACGAAATCTGGCTCATTCTCACTCACGAATCCAAGCATCTCGCCAGACAAATTCGAAAGCAAGTTCGCCGGACGTTCGCGGAAGCAAGTTCGTCGGACCCCAAGGTATTTTCTAATTTTCTAACTAAATGAATGAAATCTAGGGTTTGTGTGTAATCTTATTGTATAGGATTTTGTAATTTTGAGTTGATTGTTGGATTTATTTCCCCCCTCCTATGTGTACTTCATAAATTTAAAAAGAAAAGTTAATTTATCATCAATATTCTTCAAAACTGTGGTAAGGATAATTACTTTTGTTTTCATTCTAGGGAATTTCAATAAACACATTCGATTTGAAGAATGTAACCTTTCCCATGATATATGGTGGCGATGCACCTAATGTCACCGGAGGTTTTTCTAGTTCCTCATCCAGATAAGTCAAAATTAATTGACAATGAGTGAAGTACTTGACATGGTTTATATTTAGGCATTGTGAGGATTTACAATTCTCACACTAATTGTATATTTGGATAATTACTTTTGTTATAGAATGTGTTGCTTCTTATGCTCAGTGTATCCATATTGTACAGTTAATTGATTTCATGTTTCATTTGTTATGTTGTTATTTCCCATACATTTTGGTGGTTTAATTTTACTTGCATTACATTTCCATGTTTATGTAGCATTCATAGGCTATAGGGCTATGTTTGTGTTTCTTTTACATGGTAAAACTCTTACTTTGAATTATGCCAATTAGCTGGAGTTGCAACCATATCATGGTTAAAAATCTAATGCAACTATGTTACTTGAGAGAACAAAATCATAAATACACTCGCATAAAAGAGACTTCATAATCAATTACCATGGTAAGCAGCAGTAGGAAAGTTTTAAAGGTAATTCAATTTTTTGATCGGGTAATGTACTGTATATATTTGCAGGAAGATTTATTAGGTTAGTAATGGAAAGAGAAAAAACACAAAAGAGTAAAGAAATTTTAGGGAATGATTCATAAATGTTGGAATAAGGTATAAATTTGGATGATAGAGTAGGAAACATTGAATATAGAACATGTTGATATTAGTGGACATAACTATTTTGTTGTTTTATAGTGCGTGAACTACAAGGCGAACCTGAAGACATTTCCAAAGAAAAAGCTCGATTAGCTGCAAAAGAGGTACGGAGTATCTACCTAATATCTCTATCTCTCTATATATATGTATCTATATCCATACTGTATAATTATTGTATTTGCTTTATAAATTGAAATAATGTTTGCTTTTGTGGAATCAGGGGCAGGTGAATGGGCCTGTGTTGGTGGAAGATACTTGCCTCTGTTTCAATTCCCTTAAGGGACTCCCAGGTACTAAATCATCTATCTATCTATCTATCTATATTCACACACAAAATTTTCATTATTTGTGTCCTTTTTTTATGGTTTAATTGTTGTTAATGCTTTATGCAAGACCTTACATGTAAGTTCATTTTTTTTCCTTCTGCAGTGAAAAGTTCTCTATATCCCAGTATGGTAAAACCTTAATCAAGAGCTACATCTTGAATGTATTTTTTGTTAGATGTTCAGGTTTGGCTTACCGTATATTGATGTTGCAAAACAATCCAGAAGTATGATTATATTTATGTATTAATATGAACTGGATTACTGTTTACTAAGAATATTTCGCATAGGGTGTGGGATTTATAACATCTGTTATACCTCCAACTCTGAACCCCCAAATCTGCATTTCATTTAGTAAAAAATTTCACTGTAATTGTGAATCACTTAATAAAAAGGATCAAGTTGTTATGCAAGTATGCAACTCAAGTGCCTAGCTACTGATAATTCACAACCTTATGGGCGATGCTTGACTTCAAATGAAATTGGTATAGAATTATTTGGCACCCTTCCGTTTTGATTTTACTCCAGTAGATTAACTATTTGTGTACATGTCTACTTTCTAGATATCTAAAGCTTTACCATGTTCTTATATATAAGGTTGGCTTTGAGTTTACTGTTGATTTTAGTTTCTTTAATTATCATCGGTGGTGTACCTGTGTGTGTGGTATTTTATGCACGTTTAATGTAAGACCCCAACTTTTATGAATAAAGATGATTGTTCTATAATTATCATTTTGAATATTATGGAATGAATTTGTTATAATGTTATAGTTGTTGGTAGTATTTATAAATTCTGCAAAGTATGTAAGTTGTTATATTATATTCGATTAGTCGGAGAATATTCGTTTTAGCAGGGAATATTCGTACAACGCGCAATCATTGGTGGACCCCACAACAAAATTATTGTCGGATTGAGAAACGACAAAAATATATTTATGAAAATAACGACAGAAGTTTTACCGTGAATACTGTTGAACTACTCGGTAGTAAAAGTACAGTAATACGCGTGGTTGCATAGTAGCACACGGTATTGATTATTGATGCTTACGTGAGAAGTCACTCAGTTATACTCAATTATTGCTATAGTAATTGTTGCATCATATCTCTCATATTATTGATTCGATTATTGTCACAGTATCATCTGCATAATATGTTATTTTATTAAATCAATAATTGAGACGACAAAGTTATTTATATTATTAAATTGCAATATTTACAATGTCTAGAAGTTCTGTCAAGGAGAGGTTTGGTCACCTAATTACGCGTCAATAGGGAAAAATCCTTATTAGAAAGCCCCCTCTTTCTTGGGAACGACCTGGTTGATAAATATTGTGAATTATATATTAATGATGAATGTTCTTAAAATTGAAGTTGTGTTCGGAGTTGAATTTGGAGACATGGAACGTGATATTTGAATCTGGAGCGATGAAATTAGTAAAAATAGACTATAAACATAAAATTTTCCAGGTTTTACTATTTGGTCAAAAAGTCAATAGTTGGTTTTTTCGAAAAAAGTCAAACTTCAAAATTTCAAAATTTATATTTTTGATAAAAATAGTTTCATTGTGTTGGAATTATTTGTGTTAGTGAAAATCGACATTTATTTCGATAATAATTGATGTTTGGAGGTTATATTGACCAATCAGATATTTAACCGGATAAATGAACAATTAATTGCTATTATTTCACATGATTATAACTATTTGTTCACATGTATATACTATTGTTTCACATTCCTGTTACTATTAGGGGAGTTGGTGCAAGATTAATAATACTTGCATGACTAAGTTAAAAATGGAGTTATAGATGGAGGTACTATACTGTAATTCGTAATTTCACATGTCTAGAACTATTGATTCACATGATTTTCTATTGAATCACATTATTTACTATTAGGGGAGGTGGTGCAAATTTGATAATACTTGCATGACTAAATTAAAAATAAAAGAAAAGTTTGAGGTATTGTACTGTAATTTTTTGAGCCCCAAAACGTGCAATTATTGAAACTATATTTTTCTATAAATAGAAGATCATTCTTCTTTTATTTCTCACCAATTCACTAAAGCTATAGAGCAATTATTATAGAGAGAAATTGTAGAGAGAAAATCTGTAGAAGAAGAGAAGCCTGCTACCTCACTACTCCTATATCCAGTTTCTTTCAAAGGTAAGGGGTATTATTTATTTCATATTTGAAGAGATATTATTTTTCATATTCGTGTGAATATTATTTTCGTTCAATATTCATAAGGAATATCATATTCGTTCAATATTCGTAGGGATATTATTTTTGTTCAACAGTCGTAAGGGGTATTATTCCTTTTGTATTTATGAAGAGAACTTCTGTTATTCCATTCTTTATTATTATGTTGGAATAACCTGGTTATGCAAAGTACCACATACATGGTGAAATTCTTCTGTTATTCCATTCTTTATTATTCTGTTGAAACATCCTGTCTGTGCTTTACGCCGGACCTGGTTCCGTCTTTATTATTCTGTTGGAACATCCTGTTTGTGTTTTATGTCGGACCTGGTTTCGTCTTTATTATTTTGTTGGAATATCCTGTCTGTGCGTTTTACGCCGGACCTGGTTCCATCTTTATTATTCTATTAGAATATCATGTCTGTGCGTTTTACGCCGGACCTGGTTCCGTCTTTATTATCCTGTTGGAATAACCTGCCTGTGCGGTCTACCACATGCTTGGTGATTTCTTTTGTTATTCCATTTCTTATTATACTCAGTTGGTTAAAGTTTCGACTTCTATACCCCCATGAAATTAATGGAATATCCTTGATATTTGCGCTTCATCCAGTATCTTTTCATGGAAATATTCTTCTGAGCATTCTTGAATTTTACTCTACAAAGAAGTATCATGTTGACAATTTGGACGTTATTAGTTCCTGGATAAATTAATTCGTGAACTTGTTTTATTGAATTCCTATATCATTGTCATCATCCTCATGTTTATATTTTTTTGAAAGTTATCTGTGGCCTGTAGTGCATAGATGGACTATTTATTAAGCTGAGTCCCAACGATAAAAGTGATGAAAAACCTTTTAAATAATAAAAGATAGTAGATTTTATTCTCTATTTGACTCTTTTAATGGATTGTTTGTTCCGCTGCAGTTAAACTTGATGTCTATTGTATTTTATCAGTTTAACATTGTTGAAGACTAATGATAATTTATTCTGCATTTTTTTAGTCATAATATTTCTTACTGGGCTAGTTGAGCTCACCCTTTTGCTTTCATTGTTCTCTTCAGGAAATGAGAACGTAGCTGAGACTAGTTGGGGAACGGAGTGACGGTCCAGAGGATAACATTAGTAGTTCTCACTATTCTGTTAAATAGTGTGACAATAAATGTAATGAAGACTTATTCTGAGAGTGAATATTGTCTAGAAGACAATATGTGTATTAAAACTCACAGCTCTTTTGTTGTATATTAAAGATTGTATTTGTATTCTATACCATGTATTTGGCGACTCAGAAAAGGTGATGTATACCTATTTTGGGGGCGTCACATTTAATGCTTAAAGCTAATTTTCTTTTTAGTGGAATAATTTTTCAATTTACCAAAAAAATAATTAAATGTCAATTCTAGCCCTTACACTACTCAGCATCTTAGAAAATAAACATGTATTATAAAGTTAATAAAAATAGTAACACAAAGGTTTTAAACTTTAATTTTTTTTATTGGAATAATATCTTCAATTATTTTATTTTTTGATCAAAGTTATTGTTAACAAGAGAACCAAATTATGCAGGTGGATACATCTCTAAAGCTGTTGAAGGCAAGGAAACATGTTCTTCAAGGTGAATACGGTAAAATCTTTGTCTTTTGAATTAGGACCCTCATTATGGGAATGAGATAGTATATATAGTTTTGGATGATTTTCTTCAAAAGTGTTTGGTTGTTCTCAAAACTCTAATATATATATATATATATGTTTGTGTGTGTGCGTGTGTGTACATGTTGGATGGTTATATAATGTTTAATATGAATGAGTACACGTTATTAAATTCAGAGAATCTCTCTTTCATCTTTACTTCTAATCTTCTGATAGCTTCCTTTAAAAAGTAGGTGAAATTTCATATAATATCTATAAGCTGGGAACACAGTTCATAAATTCGATTAAGATTGATACATATGTTTGCATGTTGAATGACCCTGTGTGTATTTGCCTGTGTGTGAGTTATAGTGCAGAAAATTTGTATATCTAGCCGTCATTATAAAGTTTTGATTTTAGACAAAAATACAATCCGTTATTCAAACTAGTCCGTGCATTACACGGGTTACCAACTAGTATATATAAAGAGAGTATTATTTATACTTTCATTAGGTTTTCCCTTACATAATAGTGGAGCAAGTATAAGAGGAAGTTTTACAATAATAAAAAAAATACAAGTAAAAATACCAATCTCAAATAATATTATTTTTGTTCCACAAATTATATGATTATTATTAATTTTTAAAAGTTAATTTAAAATATTTTTAAAATAAAAATTGAGATAACTCATTAAATTATGAAACAATAAAACTTACAACGGTAAATATTTTTTAAAAAGTTTACAATATTTAGAAAATTGATATTTTCACATGGTCATATCTCACATGAGCATAAAAATAGGTCTCACTTTCACGTGAGAGAAAATCATACAAAAAAATCAAAAAACGTGTGAAAATAGTGTTCCCCCAATATTTATTATTGTATTGATTAAAATTACAAAAATCAATCTATGTCAATTTTGAATTTAAAAATCTCTTAAATTTTCTTTAAAAAATCAACAATGATCAAATAATATTTAACGGATCGAGTATTTCCCATAGCACTTAAAAAGAATCCCATTACAAAATTTACAAAGTTTGAAAATATATTTTCTTTCATATTAATCTTAAAATATAACGAATATATATTTAATTTAATAGTAACATAATATTAAATTATATAATTAAAAATGAGAACTTTATGTCATTTCATATATTATAATAAAAAACTCTTTTAATAACATATTATTTTAAAACTCTTTTTAATGATATATTTTCTATTATATCAATTAATGTTTGAGTAAATTAGAAATTGTGTTTTTTATTGCATTAGTAAAAACATTTATCTATATATAGTCGGTGAAGGTGAATTCGCCAAACTTTTACTTAACTTATCCTCTTAAATTAAAAGTATTCGTACTTTATTCTTTAAATATAATAATATTTTAATTTTATTATCTAAATTAATATTCAAATCTATTTAAAAAAATTGATAGTTTTACATATATTTTTGATATTTACACATAGTCCTCTCTCATATCAGAAACATATTTTAATATTAAAATGAATATCACCTCATGTGAGAGGGAAACATATTTTTTAGAAACTAAAATTTTTATATGTGTTTTTGATATTTCTACATAATTCCCTCTCTCATAAAAAATAAGTGAGTTTTTATATAAAAAAAGAATATATAAAAATATCAAAAAGTTATGAGAATCCAATCTATTACTAATAGTGTGTGATTCAAGAGTCATGTATGACCTCAAAAGTTGAATCGAAGAAACTTTGACCAAACACCTTTTTGTTGTTTAAGTTTAGCCACGTCATAAAAAAAATATCTAAAGATGTTTATATTATAATTTTTATATTTAATAATATTTTTATTTAATTTTTAATATTAATATACTACTACTATAAATTATATATGAAGCTCATGTGTAGATTTGTTATTATTATATATGAAGCTCATGTGTAAATTATTGATAAGATTATGATGCTATTATGATACTAAACTTAAATACATTATGTTATTTATACTATCATTTATTAAAAGAACTCTTTAGGTTAAAAATTATGCCTAAATATAGATTAATACTTTGAATTTTTAATTTTTTTTGCTTTGGGGATTGTCTTCTTAATTTTTTTAATTAGGAGATTAAACTTTTAATTTTTTTTCACTTTGGAGATTTTCTTCTCAATTTTTTCAATATGAGGGATTAAACTTTAAAAAATTTCTGTTTACGTTTAAATTGATAGTGTCACATCATAAAATTGATGACATCGCAGCGACACGTGACTAAAAAATACTAATGTGTAATATTGAGTCTCATTTTAACATTTATTAAATTAATTTTTAGTACCAAAAATAATAAATATAAGTCCATTATTAATTTTACTTTAAAAAATTGTCATTAAATTTACTTTAAAAAAGTAAAGTCGCCAAAAAAATTAAATTTAAGATATTAATAATTTGCCAAAAGGGTAAAATTATCATTAAATTTACTTTAAAATTTCAATAATGGTTATATATTAAAATTATTAAAATAATAATTTACTTTAAAATTAATAATGGTCCTATATTTACCTTTTTGGTACAAATGGTCTATACTTTCGCTAAAAGTATAGACGACGGTTGTATGACTGAAACCGTCGTCCGGGTCCGTCGCTAAAGTAGGGTGAGCACGGGTGAGTAAAATAAGGGGTATGCACTTAATCCTTGCTATATATATAATATTTTTTAATATAATCAGTAAAATAATTTAAAATGTTGTACATAAGCAGATATAGTTCATGTATCAAACTAATTTATTATTGGAAATGCTTTTTCTATTTTAAAGAATGGAGTACTGTTTTTTTTGGATTTGGATCATCTGTGAGGATCTTGTGAGAATTTTGTTGTGGGGTTGACTACACATTAAAAAAGAGATCCAATAGCTCACAACTCCTTTTCTTGTCTGTGTATCAAAACGACGTCATTTTGATAGAATTTTTTTTACAAGTTGCTTCGTTTTTCTGTTTTCTTCTCTTTTCCTTCTTTGCTTTATTTCTTGTTCTTCCGAGAGCACGCCAAGGTTTAGGATTAATCAAATTTCAATTGTTTTTTCTTTCCTTTATTCAAATTTTCCCAGATTGTTTACCCTAATTTTTTTTTTCTTTAATTTTTTTCAATTGACTTAAAGAATCATAATGGAAACTCAATTTTTTTAATAGGATAAAAATTATCCGTTGGATTTGTTTTAAATTTTTAAAGAGCAAAAAACAATATTATTAGCCTTTGACAAATATATAAAGATTATCGATTCTAAAACCCAAAAAAAATGATTAATAAAACTGTCCCAACTAGATTAACACCCAACTCATTACAATCATGAAAAAAATCATGTCGCTCATAACTAACAAGAATTAGCAAATAAACAAAGTAAACGACGTTTGGTGGCTTCTAATTTTGTCAACTTTTTTTAAAAAAAATCCTATCAAAACGACGTCGTTTTGATACACAGACAAAAAAAGAGTTGAGTCATTGGATCTCATTTTTAATATATTGTCGACCCCACAACAAAACTCTCAAAAGATCTTCACAGAAAAATCCTCATAAAGAATCCGGATCCATTTTTTTGTTGAGTTATTATTTTTAAAAAGATTTGCGTTGCACACATTTGACATACTAGAAAAATTAATTTAAAGTATATACAATACTAGAAATTAAATGTCATCGAAAAAAATAGTATGTGAAAGTTAATTTATTCAATTTAACCCTTAATATTAAAAGGGATATATGTATATGCACGTGTAGTACACAGTCGTGTTATGATGACGATTTTTTGGGCTATAACAACGGTTCAATCGTCACCATATACCAGAATATCTTTGGCTACAGTTGAACTGTCGTCATAGACGATTATATACTACATAGCTCTGTATATAAATTTTTTCCATATTAAAAAATGGTATAACAAAAGTGTTAAAGAAAATAATATTTTGTACATTATTATAAACATATATTGTCTGAAGTTGTTTGTAAGACTCCAACTTATTATGAATAAAATTAAATTTCCTCTATTTATTATTTTGAAATAGTAAGGGTTGATTTGATTAATGTGATTAGTTATGGGTAAAATGCTGCAAATATTTCAAATATGCAAGTGGTTATAAAATATTCATTTTTATCGAAGAATATTCGCTTGGTCGTGGAATATTCTTACTATTGGGGAATATTCGTACGACGGCGCAGCCTTGTGTGGGCCCCATAACGGAAAGCGATTGGATGAAGAAAACGACAAGTATAAGTTGTTTTTAATTAACGGCGTAGTTGTTACCGTTAATACTGTTGGAATACCCGGTGGTTAAAACACAGTAGCACACGGTATTACATCGATTATTGATTCTTACGTAAGAAGGCACTACTCAATAATTGTTACAGTAGTTACTGTTCAATATTTTATTTTATTGATTCAATAATTGCTACGTTAATATTTTATATTATCGTTGTTTCAATAATTGTCACTACACGGTATTTTCATTATCAGATCAATAATTCATATTATTTAAATAATATTATTTGATAGTATTATTGGCAATATCTAGAAAGTTCTGTCTAAGGAGAGGTTTGGTCATCTAATTGCGCTAGTAAGGAGAAATCCTTATTAGAAAGCCCATTCTTTCTTGGGAACTGTCTGGTTGTCGATATTGTGATTCTGTAATATTATTTGTGAATAATTAATTATTGATTTATATGATATGAAAAATATCTATTTTATGTGGATATAGATGGAGAAAATTTTTAATGTTACAATTATTGAAAATTGATATTTTATCTCTTTTAATAAAATAATTCATTTAATTATATTATTATATTTTAATAATATAATAATTGTGATATTTTTACAGTGAATGTGAGATATATGAATAAATGAGGAGGAAAGTATTTTTGTTGCAATAAATATTTTAAACATGTTAAACATGTCGGTGGACCCCATTTCTTGACTGAAATTGGATTATAGCCCGTAAAATCGCCCGTTTATGAATTTCGGTCAACTCTATAAAGAAGTATCATGTTGACAATTTGGACGTTATTAGTTCCTGGATAATTTAATTCTTGAACTTGTTTTATTGAATTCTTATATCATTGTCATCATCTTCATGTTTATATTTTGTTGAAAGTCATATGTGGCCTGTAGTGCATAGATGGACTTGGTATGATTATGACCAAGGATTATTCGGTATAATCATGACCGTAATGTTACAAATGATATGGAAAAAGTCCTCATTGGCCCGTAGTGCATTGATGGACAGTTTTTGGTATGATTATAGCTATGTATTCTCTTCAGCCAAGGGAGCAAAGATGAATTGTTTTATGGCATGATCAGGACCGTTGATGAAAATACGATTATCTTTTAGCCCGTAGTGCATGGATAATTCATGGTCGTGATACTAAATAATATCCTTGGCCTGTAGTGCATGGATGATTTGATGATGTGGATTATTTATTAAGATGAGTCTCAACGATAAAAGTGATGAAAAACTTTTTAAATCATAAAAGAAAGTAGATTTTATTCTCTACTTGACTCTTTTAATAGATTGCTGGTTCGCTGTAGTTAAACTTGAGCATTGTTGAAGACTATTGATAATTTATTATGTATTATCTTAGTCATAATATTTCTTACTGGGCTAGTTGAGCTCACCCTTTCTTTCACCGTTCTCTTCAGGAAATGAGAATATAGCTAGGATGAGTCGGGAAAAGGAGTGACGGTCCAGATGATAGCATTAGTAGTCCTCACTATTCTGATTAAATAGTGTGATAATAAATGTAATGAGGACTCCTTTGAGTTTGTATGCTGTCTAGATGACAATATACGTATTAAAACTCTTAGATTATGTTTTATCGTATTTTACATGACAATTGTATTATTAAGTTTGTGATGTATACCTATTTTGGAGGGCGTCACACTTATTCTCTTGAACGTCTTGCTCATATGTATGTAAATGAGATTGTGAGATTGCATGACATGCCCGTATCCATAGTTTTGGATCGTGACCCAAGATTCACTTCACGATTTTGGGTTAGATTGCAAAAAGTTATGGGCATGGATTTATGATCCAGTTCGGTATACCATCTTCAAACGGACGGACAATCAAAGAGGACTATTCAAACTCTTGAAGATCAATTAAGACTCTGTGTCCTAGATTTCAAAGGGAGTTGGGATAAGTATTTACCATTGGTGGAATTCTCTTACAATAACAGTTATCAGGCAAGTATAGGTGTGGCTCCATTCGAAACATTGTATGGACGAAAGTGTCGCTCTCCAATATGTTGGGATGAGGTGGATGAAGCAACATTGTTGGGACCCGAGTTGGTATGTATTACTACAGAAAAGATCCAAATGATTCGACAACATATACAAACGGCACAAGATCGACAAAAAAATTATGCGGATCTTCATCGAAAGGACGTGGAATTTAGTATTGGGGATCATGTATTGTTACGGGTTACTCCATGGAAGGGAGTTACAAGATTTGGAAAACGAGGAAAGCTCAATCCACGATTTATTGGTCCATTTCAGATTCTTGACCGAGTAGGAAAAGTAGTCTATAGACTCGCGTTACCTCCAAGTATGTCTCGTGTTCATAACGTGTTTCACATATCTGTGCTTCGCAAATATGTGAAAGACCCAAACCACGTTATTGAGTTAGAACCAGACGAGATAGCCGAAGACTTAACGTATGAAGAAGTACTTGTCAAGATCTTGGATAGGAAGGAGTATGTCTTACTGTACAAAGGTCATACTGCAAGTCAAAGTTTTGTGGAGGAACCATGCTATTGAGGAAATGACCTAGGAGTTGGAAACGGAAATGAAAGCGAGGTATCCTCACCTTTTCGAAACACCAGGTACGTACGTTAATTTCGAGGAAGAGATTTCATAAGGAGGAGTGGTTGTAAGACCCCAACTTATTATGAATAAAATTAAATTTCCTCTATTTATTATTTTGAAATAGTAAGGGTTGATTTGATTAATGTGGTTAGTTATGGGTAAAATGCGCAAATATTTCAAATATACAAGTGGTTATAAAATATTCATTTTTATTGGAGAATATTCGTTTGGTCGTGAAATATTCTTACTGTCGGGGAATATTCGTACGATGGCGCAATCTTGTGTGGGCCCCATAACGGAAAGCGATTGGATGAAGAAACGACAAGTATAAGTTGTTTATAAATAACGGTGTAGTTGTTATCGTTAATACTGTTGGAATACCCGGTGGTTAAAACACAGTAGCACACGGTATTGCACCGATTATTGATTATTACGTAAGAAACACTACTCAATAATTGTTATAGTAGTTACTGTTCAATATTTTATTTTATTGATTCAATAATTGCTACGTTAATATTTTATATTATCGTTGTTTCAATAATTGTCACTACACAGTATTTTCATTATCAGATCAATAATTTATATTATTTGAATAATATTATTTGATAGCATTATTGGCAATATCTAGAAAGTTCTGTCTAAAGATAGGTTTAGTCATCTAATTGCGCGCCAGTAAGGAGAAATCCTTATTGGAAAGCCCATTCTTTCTTGGGAACTTTCTGGTTGTCGATATTGTGATTCTGTAATATTATTTATAAATAATTAATTATTGATTTATATGATATGGAAAATATCTATTTTATGTGGATATATATGGAGAAAATTTTAATGTGACAATTATTAAAAATTGATATTTTATCTCTTCTAATAAAATAATTCATTTTATTATATTATTATATTTTAATAATATAATAATTATGATATTTTTACAGTGAATGTGGGATATATGAATAAATGAGGAGGAAGAGTATTTTTGTTGCAATAAATATTTTAAACATGTTAAACATGTCGGTGGACCCCATCTCTTGACTAAAATTGGATTATAGCCCGTAAAATCGCCCGTTTATGGATTTCGGTCAACTTCTGTTTGGAATTTGGAAAAATTTAAACTTACAAAGTTGTAGAGAATAGAATTTCCTATGGAAAAGACATAAGATTCGAATTTTTCTGATAAAGGGCTATTTATTATGAATTATTGAAGTTTCAAAGTTCTAGAATAATTGATTTTTGGAAGTTTTTAATGATGTTTATTAAGAAAAATATTTTTTGGGCTACACTAACATGTGCAAAATGAGCTGAGATCAGTTGTCTAAGGTGGGCTTGAATTTTGTTAATTATATTATTATTTTATTAAATTTTCTGCTTTAGTGTTCTAAGCATTTTTCTATAAATAGGGTGCTTAGGTTAGAATTGAAAATCACACCAGAAACTGAAGTTTTCTCTCACTTTCTCTCTCTATATTATCGAGCGTATTCTTGTGAGTATTTTGATACTTTGAGTGTTGCTATACGGTGCAAGTTTCCTTCAGCACTATATCTAGTATTCCAGTCAGAAGAACTATCTTTTCGAGGTAAGGGATATTTTTTTTTTAAAATAATATTATTTTTTCTAATATCATTATGCCAGAATATTGGTAAGATTTTTCTTGTGAAATTCTCGTCTTTTAGTGTCGGGGTTACTATTCACGAATACGATACTATTCACAGAAAAATTAAATTTTTGTTTTTGTCTAAAATATCTATTATGGATACTAGCTTTGATTGTATCCATATTTTAATCATTCTTGAATTTTACTTCACTATGGTTATTTATGAAGTATTTTTGAACTCGAATTGTTTAAAGTACGAATTCTTAATATTTGCTCTTTTGTTTTACTGGATTCGTTTTCTTTAAAATATTTTTCATCATCCTCAGTCCTAAATGATGATATTACTGAATATCTCTGGCCTGTAGTGCAAAGATGGTTGATTTTCTTATGAATATCTTTGGCCGTAGAGCAAAGATGTACATGTGTTGAAATGAACATGACCAACTGATAAATATCTTTGGCTTGTAATGCAAAGATGAATATTTGATTCAAGATGAATATTGATTGATGTTGCAGAGATAAAATATTGATGATGGACTTTTAAATTCATAGATTATAGTAGATTTCATTCTCTACGTAACTCATCTATGAATTATTATTTCCGCTGCGAATATTGATCTGAAACTTGTTGTCTATTGTATTTTATCAGATTTTTTCCTGTTGAAGACTAACGATAATTTGTTCTATATTATCTTAGTCATAATATTCTTTACTGGGCTAGTTGAGCTCACCATTTTTCTTTTTGTTCTATTTTTCTTCTTAAGAGGCGAGAATGTACCGAGTTCTAGTCGGGGTGTGGAATGATGGTTATAGAAAGTTGTTTTAGTAACATTCACTATTTTTGTAAAATAATATACCAATAATTGTAATAAGGACTTATTTAGGTGTGAATATTGTCTAGACGACAATATTTGTATTTAAACTCACAGTTTTCATGTTGTATTAATAAAGTTGTAGTTATTTCTATACCATGTTATTGACGACTCAAAATGGGTGATGTATATCTATTTTGGGAGCGTCACATTGTTAGTGAGGGAGTATTTTCTTTCTTAATTACTCCCGCGGTTCCACTTTATTAGTCGTTTAAGGAATTTTTTTCATTCCAATTTAATATTGTTCTCTAATATCTAGAATAGAAAATTATTTAGTTTTCTATAATACTCCTATTTCCTCTTCACTTTTCAAGGAAATTTATTTTTATAAAAACACTAATACCTAATTTCTCTCCACTTTCTAAGGAAATTTATTCCCATAAAAACACTTAGTCCATTCTATTTTCTCTTAAAAGAGAGATACACACGTTACTAGTTTGCAGCTTAATTAGAGGAGATAGACTAACAACACATAAGGGGTAAATATAAAAATTGGGACTTACATTAATTACAAAGTAACAATATCCTTAATATGTGTGCTTTATGTAATAGCAATTACTAGTAATAAAATGTAACCGAGTAATAATTATTATCTCCATTCTTAAATAAGTGTGAATTAAGGTTTTTACACATGGATTAAGAAAATTATTTAACTATCATTTAATAGTTAAAATATGTGTAAAATTTCATCAGTACTATCCTTTTATGGGAAGTTGAAAATTATTACTCCCTCCATCCCATGATAAAAGTCCTTATTACTATTTTGTGTAGTCTCATGTTAAATGTCCATTTTCCTTTAATAACCAAACTTTTACACATATTTTCCTATTATACCCGTAGCATTTAATGTCTCATACTTTTCTTATTCTAATTCTCTCTCCATATTTAATGACGTTATTATAGGCAATTTTATTATTTTATTCATCTTCTTAATATGCGTGAAAAGTCCACCATGACTTTTATCCTGGGACGGAGGGAGTAATACTAAGAGTGAGAATTTCTTGGGACAATGAGAGAAGGAAGGGGTGATATAGGAAAATAAATAATTTATTTTCTAGAAAATTATAAATGACAAATAAATTAAAGAAAAAAAAATTCATCTAAAAAGTCACTTATTTAAGAATAGAGGAAGTATTATGCTACGTTTGGATCGATGGAATAGGAGGGAGAATGGAATGAATCATTCCATTGAAATGATAAAAATGTTGTTTGGTTTGTTTATTCCAACGGAATAATGTATTCCTCTTGGAATGATAGTTAACTTAAAATTTTAATTTTCATTCCTTGAGGGGTGGTCAGGAATAAATCATTCCATCCATTATTTTTAAGTAATTGACAAATATGCCCTTAAAGATATAATAGGGCTTTTTACATATTCATTCAATTAGATCGATCTGGGAACGACGAGAAGGAAGGGGCCGAGATTTGATAATTTTTTCGAAATTTTCATATTTGTATTTCTTTGTAATTTACCCCACTTACCCCCACCCAGCCACCCACCCCACCCCACCCCACCCCACCTACCCCCAATACACCCTACCTACCCTCAGTCCCACCCCACTCCTTACCCACCTACCCACCCACCCCACCCACCCCACCTACCCATCCACCCCACCCACCCCACCCACCCATCCACCCACCCACCTACCAACCTACCCCCACCCAGCCACCCCAACCCACCTACCTTACCTACCACCCCACCCCACCCCACCCCACCTACCCATCCACCTACCCTACCTACCAACCCACCTACCCCCACCCCCTACCAACCTACCCCCACCCAGCCACCCCAATCCACTTACTCTACCTACCAATCCACCCCACCCACCCCACCCCACCCCACCCCACCCCACCCCACCCTACCCCATACCAACCTACCCCACCCCAACTACCCCCACCCCCTACCAACTTACCCCCACCCAGCCACCCCAATCTACCTACCCTACCTACCACCCCACCCACCCACCCACCCCACCTATCCCACCCACCCCACCCACCCTACTCCCACCCCACCCAACCCAACCCACGCCTCCCCTCCCCTCCCTTCCCCTCCCTTCCCCTTTATTTCTAAGAATTAAATATGTATTAAATTTTTAATATAAATTGAATTTAAGTTAAATTTGAACATTTGAGGGTATTTAGGTCACTTTCTAATTATTTATTTCATTCTTAGATGTATTCCTAACATCAACCAAACATGTACATGGAATATTAAAAATCATTCCATTCCTTTCCTTATTCCATTTCCTCGTCTATTCCATTCCCTACTCTACTCCATTCCTTCAATCCAAACTTAGCATTATAGTTGAAAAAGGTCGCAATGAAAATCTAGTTATCCAAATAAAAGTCAGCGACCAAGTGTGAATGTCAAAAATATTCTCAAAGGGCGCGGCGCAGATAAGTGGACGTAAGTTTATGTTATAACTACAAGTCTTTCGGTTGTCGGAGAGCTAACATCCTTGCCGTAAACATATAAACACGTGCCCCAATATACATCCATGTTGGTGTTCATATTTCATAATCTCCGACCGACTATGTATGGATGACATGGGTCCGGATGATTGGTTTGTCAACGTTGCAGCTCACCAACTACAATCCACGTGTGAGTATCATCTTCCAAATTTTCATCCCTAGTTGGGCTTAATTTCCCAACACAACAACATTAAAGTAGCACGTACCCCGTGTCCCCGTCCCAATTACTACTACTCTAATAAATAAGGCACCCGTTATGCAACATTTGGAAGTTGTTTAGTTGTGACATGATTGCTAGCTAGTTAATTCATCACCATGAGTACGACCACCACGAGTACTGTAGCTGCTTCTTCTTGGTCGGCTTTGTTTTTGTTCATCCTTCTGGTTCTAGCCAAACTTTCCGGTTGCATATCCGGCCGGATTGCTTTGGGTTCGAGATTGTTAGCCAAGGAGAAGCAAGCATGGGTGTCGGACAATGGAACCTTTGCTTTTGGCTTCACCCGGGACGACTCCTCAAGTGATGATGATCATAGGTTTCAGTTGGCAATTTGGTTTGCTCAACTTCCCGGAGATCTAACCCTGGTTTGGTCCGCTTATTTGTAAGCTACTATATAATTTATTTATTCATACAACCTCTTTAAATTAATAATCTAATTTCAATAATTGTCTACTTGGAATATGCAAGTGTTTTCTGCATGGTCCTTTTTTGTTTGAATATTGAATAATAACTAAAGAGTATAGTTTGCTAGTAATTTTGAAAATATATATATATTGTTCAATATGGCATGCATTACCACTTCTGTGCATTAATTCATAAACAAAATTGCTTGCTATCACTACCAAAAAATTAATAAAGTAACTTCGTACAAAAGGGGGAAAGACTTGAGCTCATAAACATTACGGCTCCATCTCTAGTCTTTACAAAAGGTTTTGCCGGAATACTCTATAACTCTTGGCCAACCCTTTCATTTTGTCTCAATCATCTCAATAGAAACAACCCCGTCACAAAAGATGCAGTCTTAGAATTTGACACCACCGGAAACCTCGCGCTGATCGACGGAGGCACCACAGCCTGGACATCAAACACCTCTGGAGCGGGCGTCGAAACAGCCGTCATGTCCGACAACGGCAACTTCATTCTCTACACCTCCGACCGCAACATTTCGTGGCAAAGCTTTTCACATCCTTCAGATACACTGCTACCCGGCCAACCCTTAACAGTTTCACTAGAACTCACATCATCGAGATCACGTGATTCTCATGGTGGTGGTTATTATACACTTAAAATGTTACAACAAACCACATCATTAAGCCTGGCTCTGACCTACAACTTGCCCGAATCTTTTAATTCATTGCCCGAATCTTACACAAACTACTCCTATTGGTCAGCCCCCGAAATATCCAATGTGACAGGTGAGGTTATCGCGGTTTTGGATGAAGCAGGAAGCTTAGGAATAGTGTACGGTTCATCATCAGATGGAGCTGTTTATGTGTACAAAAATGATGGTGATTCTGGGGGAATATACTCTGCTGTAAATCAATCAAACATTAGTCCAGCTGTTCCTCGGCGTTTAATCCTAGAGACTAATGGAAATATACGTTTGTATAGATGGGATAATGATGTTAATGGATCGCGCCAGTGGGTACCAGAATGGGCTGCAGTTTCAAATCCTTGTGATATTGCTGGGATTTGTGGGAATGGGATATGTAATTTGGACACAAGTAAGACTAATGCCTCCTGTACATGCTTGCCAGGGACTAATTCTAAGCCAGAAATAATGACAAGTGCTATGAAAATTCATCGGTTACAGGAAAATGTGGCCCTCATCATGAGAATTTGACATCAGATTTCAAGATTGAATCGGTGCAACAAACGAACTACTACTTCTCTGAATCATCAGTTATAGCAAATTATAGTGATGTACCAACTGTGGCAAAATGTGGTGATGCTTGTTTATCGGATTGTGACTGTATTGCATCAGTGTATGGGCTCGATGAAGAGAAGGCCTATTGTTGGGTTTTGCGGAGCTTGGAATTTGGTGGATATGAGGATCCTGGCTCGACCTTGTTTGTCAAGGTTGAGGCCAATGGCACATCAAGTCCAGGCAGAAATGGAAAATCAGGCGAGGATTCAGCAAGTGAGCGAACCAAAACTTTGGTTCTTCCTATTGTTCTAAGCATGACTGTTGTTATGGGACTCCTATGTTGCCTATTGTATATTAATGTCCACAGGAAGAGATCCCTAAAGAGAGCTCTCGATAATTCCTTGATTGTGTCAGGTGCTCCAGTGAATTTTAGTTTCCGTGATCTTCAAAGCAGGACTAGTAATTTTTCCCAATTGCTTGGAACAGGTAAAGTAGTATAAATTTATGATCTTAATTTTCATCGATTTAATTCAGATAGTGTTGAAAACATATTCTTGGTTCTAATAAATTTTGTTTACTTGCAGGTGGTTTTGGCAGTGTATACAAGGGAAGCCTAGGAGATGGGACTTTAATTGCAGTAAAAAAACTTGATAAAATGTTGCCTCATGGGGAGAGAGGAATTCATAACGGAAGTAAACACAATCGGATCAATGCATCATATGAACTTGGTTCGACTTTGTGGCTACTGTTCTGAGGGATCACAACGGTACCCCATCTTTTGATTGCAAATAGTTAACTGCTAATTAAGATATTTCTATTCAATTAGTATCTGAAAATGTGATCATTGACAGGCTTCTAGTTTATGAGTTCATGAAAAATGGATCACTGGACAAGTGGATATTTTTTTCTTATAAAAACAGAGGTAGACTTCTAGATTGGCCAACTCGGTTCAACATAGCAGTGGGTACTGCACAAGGGATTGCATATTTTCATGAGCAATGTCGGAACAGGATAATACACTGTGACATCAAGCCGGAAAATATATTATTGGATGAAAACTTTTGCCCTAAAGTATCCGATTTCGGACTGGCCAAGTTGATGGGCAGAGAGCACTCCCAAGTAGTCACTATGGTCAGGGGCACCAGAGGCTACTTGGCTCCCGAGTGGGTTAGCAACCGTCCTGTAACTGTAAAGGCCGATGTCTACAGTTATGGAATGCTTCTTTTGGAGATTATTGGTGGTCGAAGAAATTTTGACATGACTTGTGATGCTGAGGATTTTTTCTTCCCCGGATGGGCTTTCAAGGTATATATAGTGAAATTAAATAATTACTTATGCACAACTTTTTAAGCTAACATTATATTAAAATAGAATCCGATAATTGAGCGCTTATATGAATTCTGATTCCTGCAGGAGCTGACAAATGGGATACCGACGAAAGTTGCAGATAGAAGACTAGAAGGAAGAGTGGAAGAAGAGGAGCTAATAAGAGCATTGAAAGTTGCCTTTTGGTGCATTCAAGATGAGGTTTCCATGAGGCCTTCAATGGGGGAAGTAGTGAAAATGCTGGAGGGATCAGTTGATATAAATTTACCACCAATGCCACAGACAGTTTTTGAGCTGATTGAAGAAGGGTTGGATCATGTATACAAGGCAATGAAAAGAGAGTTCAATCAGTTCAGCTCTTTTACCATCACCAGTACTACTCACCCATCATCTCATGCTACATGTAGTTACTCCACAATGTCACCTAGATAAACATAATCAAGGCGAAATGGGTCAAAATTTTGTGGGATTGGGGTCATGTAAATGTAACTATCATTGCTGCAATGGCTGCCTAAGAGTTGGGTGATCAGGTTGTACTTGGCAGGTAGCACAAATGTATCTTTTTCATATTTCAAGTTTATTTTGCATCATTTACGAAATAATAAATTCATTTATAGTAATATTAGTGTGCACATAGACTGGTATAGCAGAGGAAGAGGGAATAAAATAGAAGCAAAGTATGAGACTAAATATCTACTGAGCTGATGAGGCTAATGGACGGTATGCATTATACATGAGCTTCCTCAGGATTCCCAGCGTAGTTAGAGGCGTCAAAGCTCCGCTGTTGAGTGCTTGATGGAATTTTACCCGACAAGTTGTTGTTGGACAAGACAGTACAGGAATGTATCCAGAAAGCCGGTTTCGAGACAGATCGAGAAAATCTAGCCTTTTCAGCTGGTCAATCTTCTGAATTATAGTATTTGGTGTCAAATTGTTTCTTGACACGTTCAGTGAAACAACCCGGGTCAAATCCCGAGTCCGGAACAAATTTCGGGTCAAATCCCAAGTCCGAATCGAATCAAATCCATCAAAATAAGGTCTCAATTGGGTCATCTAGCCCACCACAGACTGCCAAAAGATCATGACTTGAAGGTACTATTGGTAGTAACTTTATTGACAAATTTTTCCCCCTATCTTTCGATCCCCCACTTAAATTTTCTGACGTCCCCGTCAGAACCGGACCTTCACACACGGCCCAAAGATCTTTGCCTCTCGGCTGGCTTCGTGTCCCCACCTCCGGACCCCATTGTGGGATAATACCACCAGCCTTCGTGTCCCCACCTCCGGCAACCCGATCGGATGACCCGACCCGAGCTTTTGAGAGTCGGCTTTGATACCATATGAAACAACCCGGGTCAAATCCCGAGTCCGGAACAAATCTCGGGTCAAATCCCAAGTTCGAATCGAATCAAATCCATCAAAATAAGGCCTCAAACCACTGGCCCAATAGTATCTTTTTGGGTCATCTAGCCCACCACAGGCTTCCAAAAGGTCATGACTTGAAGGTACTATTGGTAGTAACTTTATTTCCTTATATGCAGACAAATTTTTCCCCCTATCTTTCGATGTGGGACTGGGGTGTTACATTCAGGGAAACCACTTCTTTTAGACTTGCAAATTCAATATTCCCAACAAGTTTTTAGAATAGAAAAGAGTGAAAATGACAGAAATTTAGGGAATTAATTACAAATTTGTTGTTTGTTTGTGAGTTTTTTGAGTGAGAAAAGAAAAGAGATTTTTTTATAAAAAATATCCAAAAATTTCCTCCAAAAGTTGAAAAGAATTTAAAGGAAATTTACTAGTTTTTAGATAATATACTAAAATATCAAAACTATATATATAATAATTCCTAAATTGTAACCTAATAAAGGTAAAATAGTAATATATTGATACCTCTGTTCCTAAAAGATTGTCGTTTAAGGTTTTGACACATGGATTAAGAAAATATCATTTACCAAGTAAAATTTGTTTGAAATTTCATCACTATCCCTTTATGAAAAGTTGAAAACTATTAATACAAGGGAGAGAATTTATTGGAACAATGAGAGAAGGTAGGAGTAATATAGAAAAGTAAAAAATTTATTCTCTCAAAAGTTATAAAGGACAAATATTTTGAAACACATTTCTTCTTCTAAAACGACAATCTTTTAGGAACGGAGGGAGTATTTTAAATTAAAATTTATTACAAAACTCACAAACACAAGAAAGTTAGTAACCACATTGGCTAATTTGGTTGATGTTGAACCTAATGGAAATAAACAATGGGGTAAAATACAAGGTTGACCCCCGAACTTTAGGTGTTTTTGGGTATTGAGTCCTTTTCTTTTGGTCAACGCATTTTGAGCCCCTTTCTATTAAAAAATTTGGAATTTGAGCCCCAGGCGCCACATGTGCGTTGACATGCATATGTGGCGCCTACTTGGAAATCTGACGTCAATATTTTTTATTTTTTTAAAATTTTTTTTACACGTGGACATGCTGACATGACAAATATTTAATCTAATTCAAAACCCATGTCTGCTGCCAAGAGTTGAACTTGAGACCTCCAGCTTGAAATTTAAAACAACTAACCAACTGAGCTAACAAGGCTAGTTGTTATTAATTTGCAAGATTAATATTTATAACTTAACAAATTATTTCCCCCAATAACAACAACAACAACAACAACAACAATAATAATAATAATAATAATAATAATAATGATGATGATGATGATGATGATGATGATGATAATATTATTAATAATAATAATAATAATAATAATAATAATAACAATGATAATAATAATGATAATAATAATATTAATAATAATAATGATGGAGGAAATAAATAATAATAATAATGATGATGATATTATTAATAATAATAATAATAATGGAGGAAATAAATAATAATAATAATAATATTAATAATAATAATAACAATAATAATAATAATAATAATAATGGAGGAAATAAATAAATAAATAATAATAATAATAAATATTATTATTATTATTTATTTCCTCCATCATTATTATTATTATTATTATTATCATCATCATCATCATCATTATTATTATTATTATTATCATCATCATCATCATCATCATCATCATCATCATCATTATTATTATTATTATTATTTATTTCCTCCATCATCATTATTATTATTATTATTATTATTATCATTAATATTATCATCATCATCATCATTATTATTATTAGTATTATTATTATTTATTTCCTCCATCATTATTATCATCATTATTATTATCATTGTTATTATTATTGTTATTATTATCATCATTAATATTATTATCATCATCATCATCATCATCATCATCATTATTATTATTATTGTTATTGGGGGAAATAATTTGTTAAGTTATAAATATTAATCTTGCAAATTTATAACAACTAGCCTTGTTAGCTCAGTTGGTTAGTGGCTTTAAATTTCAAGTTGGAGGTCTCAAGTTCAACTCTTGGCAGCAGACATGGGTTTTAAATTAAATATTTGTCATGGGTTTTAAATTAAATACTGACGTCAGATTTCCAAGTAGGCGTGTAGGGCTCAAAATGTATTGACCAAAAGAAAAGGACTCAATACCCAAAAATACCTAAAATTCGGGGGTCAACCTTGCATTTTACCAAGTAAAATTCGTTTGAAATTTCATCACTATCCCTTTATGTATTGACCAAAAGAAAAGGACTCAATACCCAAAAACACCTAAAGTTCGGGGGTCAACCTTGCATTTTACCAAGTAAAATTCGTTTGAAATTTCATCACTATCCCTTTATGAAAAGTTGAAAACTATTAATACAAGGGAGATAATTTATTGGAACAATGAGAGAAGGTAGGAGTAATATAGAAAAGTAAAAAATTTATTCTCTCAAAAGTTATAAAGGACAAATATTTGAAACACATTTCTTCTTCTAAAACGACAATCTTTTAGGAACGGAGGGAGTATTTTAAATTAAAATTTATTACAAAACTCACAAACACAAGAAAGTTAGTAACCACATTGGCTAATTTGGTTGATGTTGAACCTAATGGAAATAAACAATGTGATACCAATGATGGAAAACAAATTGATAGAAGACAACATATTAGAAGAAGGAAGATGGTGAAGTTTTTTGCACTTTTATTGATTAAACAAATAGCCTATATAAGGAAGGAGTAATTAGTATGACAATTGACTAATACAATGTTGATACGCAAGTCTCTCCGCTGCATGCAAGTCTTATATAAGCTAATACATATAACTCATACATGATATACAAAGCTACCCAACAGACTCTTAAATATTAGGTAGGGATCTACCAAAAGACTCTTAGGAAGGCCAACAGACTCATAATTGAAACATAACCGATAGTAATACATAGTAGTAATTGATATAATAGGTTACCCAACAGTGTCCTAGAGACTAGATGAGAGCAGATCATTTGTTCCTATTTTTCTTGTCTCTTTGTGTCTCCCCACTTCAATTTTGACACATACCCTTTTATTTAACACCTAATAATTCTAAAATTAAATAAAAGACTAAGTGTCAAAATTTAAGTGGGGGACACAAGAGAGTCAGGAAAAATGGGGACATAGGATCTGCTCTCAGACTAGATAGACGAGAGCAGATCCTCTGTTCCCAATTTCTCTATCCCCTTGTGTTCTCCCATTTAAATTTTGACACATAGTCTCTTACTTAACATCAATTAATTCTAAAATTAAATAAAAAACATGTGTCAAAATTTAAGTGGAGATCTGCTCTCTAAATAGACAGACTCCTAATAATCTATCTATCTATCTAATAAAATACAAATGATTTTGAATTTCCCGCTCATTTAATAAATCATCTGGGCCGTCCAAAGTTTGGGATAAATCCCACCGTTCATACATCTATATAATAAAATACATCTATCTATCTAATAATCTAATAATAATTTAATAAAATACAAATGACTTTAAATTTCCCGCTCACTCAATAAATTATTTTGGTCGTTCAAAGTTTGAGATAAATCATATTGTCCATACAGTGCCGGAGTCACGGGACCCAGCTAGTTAGGCTAATATTACTCAAGAGACCAGACCCCTAGACATTAGGTAGCCACTGCCCAACATGTAATTTTCTCAATACAGCCAACAATGACTGAAATGGTACTCTTTTCTCTTTTTTTGGTGCAAACTGAAATGGTTCTCAAAAACAATAAAATACAATTAACTGGAATGGTCCTCACGAGTCACGAGTCGTACACTAAATTTGGATTTTATAGATTACCTCCTCCAGCCAACCCATTACACCCCTTCGGTTCCTCACCACCAGGCTCAGTCAACGGCGTCGTATTAACTTTCACAAAAGGATGAAAAATACAAAACACGTTTAGAATAACAGACTTTAGCGGAAGAAAAGCTTTCGATACAAACGAAGCCTCCATCTTCATATTCCTGCTTCACTTCCGCCAAATATATTAGCGATTTCTTCAACAATTTCAACTTTCTTATCACAAACTAAATATATATACAGCTCCAATATTTAGTTCCAGGAGCTGTAATTACCTCCTGAAACTATCTCTCTCTCATTCTCTCTGTAAAAAAAAACTCTAACAATGGCGCGAGTAGTGGCCACTAGGTCAATTCACAGTAGTTCATCTGCAAACCTTAGCTCTGGATCTCTTCAAAATCAAGTCGAAAAGCTCAAGCCTTCTTTTTTTTCTTCCAGAGTACTTATTGCTTGCAATGCGAGAATGAATCAACACAGAGCTGTTCGCATTAGCAATCCTATCACTGCGAGAAGATCTGCACGTGCTGAGCCTGAAGTCATTCCTGTCTCGCCTGAAGACGTTCCCAAGGTCGTAATGTCAATTTTTTATTTTTCTATCTTGTATTTGTAAGTAGTTGGAATAGAAAATAAAAGTTTGAATTTGATTGAGGAATTTGATGCAAATTGAGATTTTTAGTAGCCGACTGTTATTTTATATATGTTATTGAGATTTTGAGTAGCTGACTGTTGTTTTTTATGTTCTCATAGTCCTCTTATATTATATGCACTCAACTCTCAAAGTGATGTTGGTGAAATTATTGTTATGTTATACTAGTTGTTCATGTTGTAGGTTCACCGGGTAGGTCGTGTTGTAGGAATGGTGGCCCAACTTTAGTTTTCTTTTTTCAAGAAAGTGACGTGGGAAATAGTAATTTTAGTGTATCACGAATTGTTTTTTGTCTTACATGTGTTTATTTTTCAGTTTACAAATCTAACTGTAATTTAAACTTATTTGAGTTTCTTTATTTCTACTATGAATCTCCACTGAAGAAATTTTACTCTTCCGAATTTTATTTTGATTTAATCGATGTTGGGAGTTATATAGACATCTCAATAAAGAATGTTAAATAATAAATGTGTAAAGCAGCACAAAGGAAAAAGTTCCTTCAGCCCAGCTCCTAAACTAAACAGTTTAGTGATACTTAGATGTGCAGATACTTGCTGCTCTTTTTTCTTTTCTTTTTTCTGCTTAATTTTAATTTTTTTTACAATGACGGTGTTTCAATTCCCACGATTTTAATTTAAAAATGTGTGTGATGGGGAATATCATTTAATATGACTTTGGACAAGCAGGTATAGCTTTCACTCAACTCAAAGTGAAACATCAGTTATTAGAGTAATTTTTATTTCTTATTTTCACTCTCACAGTGTTGGATGTCTTCAGGAGCTGGCGGTTCTATTACCACTTTATTGAATTTATATCAAGTATTTTATTACTAAACTTAACGCTTAATTAGTTAATTTAGAAACACTACACACATATATGAAAAGGCACTTTATTCTATTGATTAAAGTTCTTTTCTTAATCTTTTTTTTGGGTGGTCACTGTTTAATTTGGTCAGGCAGACGAGCAGATTCACCATTTACAGGAAATTCATCAGCTTGGTGATACATCAGTGGGTATGTGGTCTAAGACAACAGTTAAACGTAAGACGAAAGTTGTATGCACAATTGGTCCTTCAACCAACACTCGTGAAATGATCTGGAAGCTGGCCGAGGCTGGAATGAATGTTGCAAGAATGAACATGTCCCACGGAGACCATGTCTCTCATCAGAAAGTCATTGATTTGGTTAAAGAATATAATGCTCAATCCAAAGACAATGTCATTGCAATCATGCTTGACACCAAGGCATGTTTATCTTCATGCTTGCTTCTTTTTGCTTCTATATCAAATCTAGCATAAAACATTTGGATATAGTTATATGGTTTTCCGTGTAGCATGTGCCCTTAACTGATAGCCGAAAGGCGATTCGGTAGTACAAATACAATCTAAGAAAATACCTGGATGGGGATGGATTTTCCATGCACTGAAACACTATACTTCACAGATTATGAGCTAATGTATTACATTAGGTGGGATTTCCATAGTCTTTTCGTAAGTTGGAAATGGTTGCATAAATATATCAATGATAAGATGATAAACTGATATCGTAACTGAAGGACCCAATGGTTACCCCCATCCCTTGTGTACCAAGACAGCGGTGGCTGAGGGGTGTGTGTGTGTGTGTGTGTGTGTGTGTAAATTCTGTCACAAAGTAGCAAAAAGAAAAGATAAAGACCCTGATATTGTACTTGTATGCATTTGTACACAAAAATATTTTATGATCTAAAGGAAGGTCATTACGAGTTTGTTTCCTGTTAAAACAAGAGTGGACTAGTATATATATATTATATTATGTAAATTTTCTACTTATAAGTTGTGTACTTGTGTTTCATAGTGTTTTTCCTGGTAGCAGGGCCCAGAGGTTAGGAGTGGCGACTTGCCTCAACCAGTCATATTATCAAGTGGCCAAGAATTCACTTTCACGATTAAAAGAGGGGTTGGCACTGCTGATTGTGTCAGTGTTAACTATGATGATTTTGTGAATGACGTAGATGTGGGTGACATGCTTCTTGTTGATGGTATGTGACAGCCCCTCGTTTTTTGTTTCTCCCCATACTTGCGTGTTTTAAATTACATCCATTATGCTAGTGATATATTGTATAGCTGGGAGTTGTCGATTGACTGGACATTACCCTAGTTTTGTCAGTATGAACCGTGCATAATTTTTCCTTGGTTTTTTGTCCAGGAAGGATTATGTAGGCCAGACTTTCAGTCAGCACACTGATTTAGCATCTTCACACTTCCACTCCTAAGATTCTTGAGAGTTTTCTAGTTCTAATGATTCAAGCAACATAATTTTCTAGAGGCAATGTTTTTCAAATTTTATGTTTATTTGAAGATTCAATTTATCCTCCGCACTATTTATCTTTCTCGTGTTCAATTTTGGCAATCTGAAGTTCCAAACGGACATTTGCGGAGGTTATTAGCGTTTAACAATAAACATAGCTTGCTGCTGTGATACTTGTCAAAGAAAAACAAGAACACTTTGCTGCAATTGTATTTAAGCACCAATACCCTTGTTTTCTGTTGTAGGTGGTATGATGTCTTTAATGGTTAAGTCCAAAACAGAAGATTCAGTGAAATGTGAAGTTGTTGACGGAGGAGAGCTCAAATCGAGACGACATCTAAATGTTCGAGGAAAAAGTGCTACACTGCCGTCCATCACTGGTTAGCCCCAAGCTCTGACCACCTAAAGGACTACAATGTTTTTGTCTTCCTACGGAGGAATACTAAGTTGTTTGTTTTGCAAATGAACATAACTGTGTCACTTGATGTGCAACAGAAAAGGACTGGGATGATATCAAGTTTGGAGTGGACAATAAAGTTGACTTCTACGCTGTTTCCTTTGTTAAAGATGCAGCAGTGGTGCATGAATTGAAGAATTACTTGAAAAGTAAATTCTTGTGAATATTGTTAAAAATTATAGAATAAGGTTAATATCATGCTACAAAAGATATACAGTACTTCAGCTCGAATCTTTACTGTCACTTTTTTATTGCTTTGGCAGGCTGTGGTGCTGATATACATGTTATTCCAAAAATTGAGAGTGCGGACTCTATACCAAATTTGCATTCAATCATTGCAGCATCTGATGGGGTAATTGTTATGTTCTACATGTTTTTCCCTTTGAAAAAAATTTGAATGCTTTTGAGGTAACTAATCCTTGGTTGCTTTGCTGGAAAGCAGTGATGAATATACTTTGTTATTGAGTTGCTAATCCAGGCTGTTTCAGAAAAGCATAGAAATAAATTTGAAATATTCTTAGTTGGTGGAGGGTTTACACTCTGCAACTGTACCTGAACTTTTTATACCGTATATGTAATATACATTGTCATGATAAACAGCTTATTGGATTCCTTTGGATCCTTTTTACCCTAAATCTGCATTCCTTACTATTACATCTTTACATGCTAAAAGTTGTATTGCTTTTCTCGTCTCAGGCAATGGTTGCAAGAGGAGATCTTGGCGCAGAGCTTCCAGTTGAGGAGGTTCCACTACTGCAGGTATTATCATATTTAGTAGTTACTAATGGCAACAAATTGATGATAGGGTGACTTTTGTTGCCAATGCTGCTGCTTCTTCTACCCTTTTTTTTTACAGTAGTAAGACAGGTGAAATAGCTTAATTATCAGTGTTCCAACAAAAAAGTTTATACATTGGTACGAGTGATTGACTTAATTTTTTTTACTAACAAGAATATAATTTAAACCACAGGAAGAGATAATAAGGTTGTGTCGTAGCATGGGGAAAGCTGTTATAGTGGCAACAAATATGCTGGAAAGCATGATTGTTCATCCGACACCAACCCGAGCAGAGGTATCAGACATCGCGATTGCTGTTAGAGAGGGTTCTGATGCAGTTATGCTTTCTGGAGAAACTGCTCATGGAAAGTAAGTTACTTTGTTTTGGATCTTCTAGCAACATAAGACACTGGGTGCACTTCATTCAAAGTGATAGAGTTGTTTGGACTAGGGGACACAAGCATGCCACAATCTGTCATATTTCAGTGTAAGGTTAACTCTATTGTGTGGTTCCTGATTGATTCAGGAATTTAGATTCTGTGAAGATGATGTATGTTCTGTAAAACATGCTCAAACTTGGGAAGGCTTTGTACATAAAGCTTGGTCTTGCTTATATTCTTTGATTGCAATAGTCTTCTATGTTGCATTTTCATTATCTTTTATTATCTGAGAATTCACTCCGAGTCTTTAATGTTATGGTTTATTCGAGTGCCCAAGCAATTCCCCTTCATGTATTGAATTGTTCGATTTCACGCTTATGCAGGTTTCCTTTAAAAGCTGTCAAAGTCATGCATACAGTTTCGCTACGGACTGAAGCAACCATTGTTGGTGGGGATACGCCACCTAATCTTGGCCAAGCCTTTAAGGTAGATCTATAGTCTTATGCTGTGTTTGACAGCAGGAAAAGGCAGGTGGAGGTATAAGGTATTATATAATGGGAGACGTACCACTACAGAAGGGATGCCTCATCCTTGTGTTGTTTGGAGCTGGAAGGAATAGGAAGCGAGATGGGAAGCACTTATAGTTTTTGCTTGGCAGGGAGGGGGAGTGTTTTCAATTATTTTTTTAAAAAAATTATCGTTAAATCTGCACATGTTTCTGTCTCGATTCTATGATGGAGATAGGACTATTATGTCAATTAGTACCAAACACCATATAGGCTAGCTATTTCTTACTCTTTTCTGCTCATATTGATTATTGGGAGGGGGCGGGGAAGATTTTTGTGGGCCTGGAGGGGGAGGGCTTCTTTTTTTATTTCCTCTCCCTTTTCCTCTCTACCAGACAAGGTAGACACTCCTTTCTTTCCACCCTTCAAACCCCATGGGCTTTACCTCTCTAGCAAAGGCTCAGTAAATTAAAATTTTCCATTTAAATAGTAACACTGACGCTTGCTGAACCCTTTGTTTTTTGCAGAACCATATGAGTGAAATGTTTGCATTTCATGCTACAATGATGTCCAACACTCTTGGAACCTCAATTGTTGTCTTCACCAGAACTGGTTTCATGGCTATCCTCCTGAGTCATTATCGACCTTCTGGCACTATATTTGCCTTTACAAATGAGTAAGTCTTATGATTACATATTAATTCAATTGATTGCTATTAAAGACTAAAGATAAAATTCAACTTGTAGAAAGTTAGAAACTTGAGTTGGTGCTATACCTCCTTTTTGGTGGCTATAATCCATTGATTTTCATTTTCTTGAGGTTCCAGAATCTGGATAATTGCATTTGTTAAAGATCATATTGCATTGTCCTTCAAGCATTCTTACAAGATTCTGAAAATTGTCATTACATATTAATTGATACCACTTTGGTTAAGATTTCAAATCGTGGTGATTATAGAACTTATGTTTCAACAAATATCAAACCTTCAACATCACATGAATGATTCATGATGTTTCCCATGACCTCCAAACAACTATTTCAGATCACAGCTACATGCAATTCTCTTCACATTTGTACAAACTTCCACTTAGACTCCATTCTTATGCTCTCTTTTTTTAAAAAAAAACTGTTTATTATACTAGTTAATTGAGCAAATCCCGAATGATTCCATGTATTGGATGACCAACCCTGGGGTTATCTCCCTTTGAGCATCTTGCGTGCAGGGTTATTATCTATATGTCAGATTGAGGGGAACAGCTACATGCATGCATGCAGGATTAATTTATTGATAATTACATGAACTACTTAGCCTTTTAATTTGGGATGATGATTCCAAATTGCAATTTAGATAATCATGCAAATCTTATTAAAAAGGCAATCAGCAACCAATGAACTTGATGTATTCTTGTACCATTCTTGGATTTGTTTATAAAAGCATTCTATGAAACTTCTCTGATAGTATATATCTACAGGAGTAGATTTCTTTGGTTAGGCTATGAATTTTATATTTCACGTCTTGCATGGGATTCTGGTATGCAGGAAAACGATACAACAGAGATTGGCTTTATATCAAGGAGTTTCCCCTATATATATGCAGTTCTCAGATGATGCCGAAGAGACCTTTGCAGATGCATTGGCTTTGTTGCAGGTGATTTCTCTTTGTACAATTACAGATCAATTCACAATTCAAAAATCTAGAATATGGTAGAAGGATTAAAAAAAATGATGTGTTAATTGATGAATCATTGAGAACCTTGCATACTTTGTGAAGTGTCTCTCATAGTTTCCATCAAATATAGTAGTGAAATGATTTGCATGTTTGTGGTTCCGAGTCTATGACTCTACATACTGCTTTGCTGCGCCTTTAGCGGTCAACGTTCATGACAATTCTTCTAAAATTAGTGTGGTTACTGATAATACAGAAGCAAGGGATGGTGAAGGAGGGAGAACAAGTAGCTCTTGTTCAGAGTGGCATCCAGCCCATCTGGCGATTCCAATCTACTCACAATATCCAGGTCAGGAAGGTTTAGTTGGGGAAAAAGATATGAGCACCCACAACAGAGCTCTGCCGGTTATTGATTGTTAGATTCTTTGATCATCAATTTGGTTATGATTTTTGCTTGTAGCAGACAAACCTTGGTCTTACTATACTGTGCACTATATGATACCTGTCAAACAGTGTCCATGTTTTGGTTCTGTATGTAATGCATCCCTTTAATTACAATTCTGGTATTATGAAAAAGTTGGTGACTAGTATTAAAAAGAGCTGTTACTTGAATGATAATAAGCAACTATTTTTCTTTCACCTTGATTTCTGGAGTGCAATCAGATAGGTGATTATGTTGAATAGTTTTTACTCGTCAGACTAATCTTCAATGCATTAAGCTTACATGGCAATTAAGTTTGAACCAAACTTTATGGTGTAAGCTGTGACTATGAGAAGCACAGTGATCAACATAGGTATAGGTTTTGATGTGTTTGCGCAATCTAGAGACTCACCAACTGCTCCTATCAATTGGCAAAAAGACTGCACAATGAAGGTGGAGGTGAATGTATTCGACATACTAATCTTGTTTATAATATTTTAAATTCCAGTGACACCGAAATTTGAGTTGATATGTATTTTTTTAAAATAATTTGAGCAAATCTCCATTAACTATGATTTCTATATTACGAGTAGAGTACATTTTCTTCTGTTCAAGTGCTGGAAAAGGTTACATGGCTTCAGACATAAATTCTTATCCAGATTTTAGGAGAATTAAAAACGTTTATCTAGCATGGAAGTGGAGAAATTGGTACTCAGCTGCACATCAGCAGCAATTAGTAGATAGAAAGCTCAATTAATTAGTAGACCTCTATATTTACCTTTCTCAATTTGAAGTGAGATAGAAAGCTCCCTTGGATTCCATCCTTTAACTTATCGACCTTCATAATTGTCCACTGCTTAGACCTTAATAACCTACCACTTAAACGGAGGAGAGAGCCAGAGCCAGTTACTAAAGATGAAAACAGCAGACAAGTTGGTTCATTTGTAGATACATGGCTCCAAATGGAACAGTAATTTTATATATTGTTCCAGAAATAGATGAGATGCCAACATGTATGTATTATGGCTTAAACTGCATAAACATCAATCAACTCAGAATTTTTGAACTACATGAACTAGGCAATACTATCATTATTTATCAAAATCAAGCCAAGTGGTCACAAAATTACATGGGGAAAGGAGTAGAATAGACAAAGTTATGTACATTATCAATGCATTTAATGACTAATAAGAAAAGAAGCCATTAAAGCACTAAACAGACAACGGTTTGTTATAAACATTACTCCATCAGTTAATTTAAAGATTGAAAAAGAAAAACCATCTTACAATGTCTTCTAAAATATAAATAATTACAGGAGATACAACCTAAACTTATAACAGAATCTATACCTCCCAGCTCTTCCCCCCCCCCCCCCCCCCAAAAAAAAAAAAATCACTTTTCCTCTTTGACTCTCGAGGGTGTCAAGAAGATCAGTTCTATTATATGATAAATAGGTCAGAAAAGCTCCAATGCATTTCTTCCTTCTTTTCCCAATAGGTCCCCTTAAACATGTTCATCCATAATTAACTTACTCCTAGACTAACAAAAAAGGACTAGATTAAGAAACATACAGATCACTACAAAGGCAAGCAAGCAAACAAAATGGAGAGAGAAGTTTGCTCACACCCACTTACAAGGCATTGAATAAGATGTTCCTAGTTCCAATGAGGCACAAACTTTTTGATCATTGTTGCTTGGTCCAACGGTGGAACTGCCTCTAAGCATTGCCATTAGGCTTCTTCCATGTACCCTACCTTCTGGAAGTGCAAATTGAGGTAAAAGAACATTTTCTTCCAAACATATATCCAAGGGTGATATCTGCATAGGAATCCATTTCTGCGCATGACCCGTTGAATCAATTGATAGTCCTCCACTTCCCATAATAGGAATGACATCGGCATGGCTGTTTCCAAATGCATAAACCCCTTTCATCTTCTCAGATGTGCAAGCTTGTAGGTCTTGCATTGCAGGATACACTGTGCTTTGGGCAGGAGTCTGCATGTCATGCACTTGGTAACTGTGTGAAGCACACAGGCCAGATTTCCCCCTAGCCAACTTATCACAAGGATTAACAGGCTGACCACCAAAATCTGACCCCAAGAACACCTTTTCCCTCCTTCATGTCCCTTGCAAAAATCAGTGCTGCCTTGTGCATGCACTTTTATCACATTCTTCATGTTTGCACCTTTTCCCCCTGTTAGGCCATGATTCTTTTCCTTATTGGGCCAGATTCGTTGGGCTCCTCCTTTGGGTATTGACTATTTTTATCGGATGTTGACCCGACTGTTTTGGGCTCAATCACTTATTATTTCACTGAACCCGTACGTATTGGATCCATTCATATGGGTCGTCTACATTATTTGGGCCTATTCATCAAATTAGCCCATTATGCATGTTCCCTCTTAACCCAGCTTTGACTGGTAATCATTACTAAAAATGACAGTTGACTATTATGTCGGCCACCTTTCTCTATGGCATTAATGAGGATGAGACGGAGAAGGAGGCGGAGGAAAAAGGTGTGACGGGAAATATGGAGACTGAGTACATGCTTTCGGCGGAAATGACCGGAAATGAGAAAAAGATGTCAGGAAATGATAGGTGGCACGGTGATCCGGGGAAGGGGGTGGGCGTGGAGCTGTGGTAAAAGGGAAAGAGGTAAGTAAAAAATAACATACACCACTTAATTATTATCTCAGACACTAGAAATTATTTCCTCTTGAGTTAACCTTGTGAACACAGATATACTTACTCTCACGCCTGAGCTATCCCCCGGCGGTCCGGCCGTCAAGCTCTTGGTGTTTGTTGTGTTTACTGTGCAGGATCAGGACGTCATTTGTGATTGGGACGTGGCAAAAGATCCTGGCGTTAACATTGGCGCTAGAAGGAGGGCTGAGTTCTAGTGTCCTGAGTATTTTCCAATCACCCATCTTGTTTTATTCTATCCAGTACTCATAATGAAGAGTCGAACACCTACGCCCGAAGGGCAACCCATGCCAGTCAGTGAATCGACACCGCGAGTGTCTGTCAAGGATCGTTTAGGACCAGCAATAAGTGTTCATGCTAGCACCGCGTCCAAACGATCGGATGAAGATCTTCGGCCAAGGATCACGAGCAACGTTAGGCGTAAACTAGTTTTCCCGACAGAGAAGGGGTCTGATCGTGATCGGAGACGAGTAGAAGACACCTCGCCTAGAACTCGATACCGAAACGACCGAGACGAGAAAGCCTCACGATTAGCTAAAATGGCCGATGAAGCGGATAGAGCCATGGAGGCACTTATGAAACAACGACAGGATATAACTGAACAAATGGCTCGAGTGACAGAAATGAGAGATGAAGAGCTCAGTTATGTTCAATCTGAAGAACGTGATCATCGGAGGGGAAAGGAACCTGCTCATTCAGGGCGAGAATCGTTGGGCCGAATCAGGAAAAGGAGAAAGTCCCGAAGCCCTACCCCTCCAGGATCAAAACGGACATATCGCCCTACTAATTCTAGGGGACAGAGGCAAAGCGAACGAAGAGGTCGATCCAAGGAGCGCACCCCAGAGTACAGGAGAAGAGCACTTGTTGTTGACCATTCTCACCATAGCGCCCGGTCACAAAGGCGAAGTCTGTCAAGAGATCATACCCCCGAGAGTCTACTGAGGGTACACCACCCTGTAGACACTCGTCATCGAAAGAGTCTTTCTAAGGTGGGAGCATCTGTTGAAAGAAACCAGTTTACTCAGAAGAGGAAGGAATCACCTGAGAAAGAAGCATCGTCTCAACCAGAAGGCGTAGAATATCTGGTCAAAGAATTGAAAGAGCTTCGGAAGCAACTTGCCGAAGTACAAAAAACCAAAGACACTCCGGGAAAGAAGGCATCTCCTTTTTCCGCGGATATTCTTAGTGAAAAAGCTGACCCCACCAAGAAGTTGCCCCATATCGAGAGTTATGATGGATCGGGAGACCCTTACGACCATAGTCAGGCGTTTGACCGACTTATGGACTATTATGACTTTAGCGATGCAGCTAAGTGTCATACTTTTGTCACCACGCTCAGAAAAGATGCCCGACAATGGATGGGGACTTTACCTTCGGATTCTATCTCATCCTGGGAAGATATGTGTAGCAAGTTTCATGCTCGCTTTGGGAGCAACAGAAGAAGGGGAAAACCGACTGGTTCATTGGCTCAAGTCCGACAGTATTCTAACGAGTCTTTAGGCCAGTATGTGAAACGGTTTCGTGAAGCCGTCGGTCAAGTAACCGATTTGAATGATTTACAAGCTGTGGGACTATTTCAGAATGGATTAGATTTGGTCAAATCAGAAAAGTTGGTGAAGAAATTAATGTTCAATCACCCGAAGAGTCTTGCCGAAGCCTTTGATAAAGCCGAAGGTTATATTGTGGTGGAGGAGGCTATGAGTAGCCTCAAACGACCTTCTTCAGAACGGCCCAGGGAGACAGATCGGGATAGAATTGATGGAGACCAGAAGAAGAATGAAGGGAATAAAGATCGTTATGAGAGCGGGTCAAAGAAGTATAATAATTGGAAACAAGGAGGACGTTCGTCCGCGCCGACCCAGAGGGTGAATAGGACATATACCGCACTCAATGCAGACAGGGCTGTTATCTTGGAACAAATCAAAAATCAACCTATCTTCGAACCACCTCGAGATAATATCAAGCCCGGAAAAGGAAACCCTCGTAAATATTGTGATTACCATCAGGCTTCGGGTCATGATACAAATGATTGTGCTAGTTTGAAAGATTTCATTGAGAGAAAGGTACAAAGTGGGGCTTTAGTTCAGTATGTGGCTGCCCGAACTAACCAACAACAGAACCAAGGACCTGTCCCAGCGACCCAACCAGTTCAGCCGGCGTTGCAAGCTTCGGGACAACCTGCTAGGCACGTGATCGATGTCATCACTGGAGGCACTTCTGGCAAATTAATTGGAAAGAAGCGCCGAAGCTATTTGGACTCGGTCATGTCGGTGGCGGGATCCCTCCCGAAGACCGACAGACCCTTTCCGAATACGGTGATCTCCTTTACTAATGAAGATTACCCTCCAGAGGTCATCGAACCGCATGAAGGATCGTTAGTGATAACGGCACAAGTGGGTTCTGTAGATATGAAGCGAATGATGGTGGATAATGGGTCTTCTGTAGATATCCTGTATGCCCACGCTTATCAGAGGATGAATTTGGATGGACGAAAGATGGAAATAGGGCAGGAGGCTCCTCTGTACGGTTTTAGCAATGATCCGGTCAAGGTTGATGGAACCATTGAGCTACCCGTCATTTTCGGCACGACCCCTCAACAGGTAGAGATTATTTATAAATTTTATGTTGTACATGTCGATTCTGCTTATAATGCTATTTTGGGGAGGCCCACTTTAATTGCTCTGCAAGCTGTGACCTCAATACCTCACTTTAAAATCAAATTCCCTACGGCACATGGGGTGGGCGAAGTGAAAGGGGATTTGGATTTGGCCAGAAGATGTTATAGAAATGCTGTGATTACTTCGGGAGTGGGAGTGTCAAAGCAGAAGCATGCCATGGCGATAGAAATTGAGCCCTTTACTGAGAGCAGTTCTGAACCATCAGTCACACCGGCCGAAGAAACAGAAGAGATAGAACTTATCCCGGGCAAAGTGGATAAGGTAGTAAAGATAGGTTCGGATCTACCAGAACCCCTCCGAACAAACCTCATGGAACTACTGAGGTGTTATGTTGATATCTTCGCATGGGAACCCCAAGACATGCCTGGAGTAAGCCGGGACATCGCTGAACACCGGCTAGAAGTGGATCCGTCAAAGAAGCCTGTTCGACAGAAGAGGAGGATTTTTGCGCCTGAACGACAGCGAATCATTGATGAGGAGATTGCAAAATTGCTGGCAGCTGATTTCATTTTTGAAATCGACTACCCGCAGTGGATGGCGAACGTCGTGCTGGTCCAGAAGCAAAATGGTAAATGGCGAGTCTGCATCGACTATACTGATCTGAACAAAGCCTGTCCGAAGGATTTTTATCCACTGCCCCACATTGATCAGCTTATTGACGCCACTTCGGGGCATGCTTTATTGAGTTTTATGGATGCGTTTTCTGGATATCATCAGATCTCCATGTGTGAAGAGGATATACCGAAGACGGCGTTCATTACGCATCGTTCGGTATATGCTTATAAGAAAATGACTTTCGGCCTCATCAATGCCGGAGCCACCTATCAAAGGATGATGAACCATATCTTCAGATATCAGTTGGGCAGGAACATTGAGGTGTACGTGGACGATATGATTGTCAAAAGCATGTTGGTGCATAAACATTTGGACGATTTAGAAGAGTGCTTTCAGACCCTTCGTCATCACAATTTGAGGCTAAATCCCACAAAGTGCACCTTCGGTCTGGGATCTGGTAAATTTTTGGGTTATCTTGTTAGTCAGAGAGGAATTGAGGCCAATCCAGAAAAAATTCAAGCGATCTTAGACATGAAGACTCCTCAGTCATTTAAAGACGTTCAACGTCTAACTGGAAGGATTGCAGCTTTGCGAAGGTTTGTGTCCAAGTCTGCAGAAAGATGTTTGCCGTTTTTTGACACTCTGAAAGGTCCGAAGAATGCAAAAACCTTTCAATGGACTTTGGAATGTGAAGATGCCTTTCAAAATATCAAGTCTTATTTATCTTCGGCACCCTTGCTGGTAAAGTCCGTTCCTACAGAGCCTCTGTATTTATACTTAGCAGCTAGTTCTTTGGCAGTGGGCGCAGTTCTGGTACGAGAAATGGGGGGCAAGCAACGCCCAGTTTATTATGTAAGTCATGTGCTTCGGGATGCAGAAACGAGGTACCCTAATATTGAAAAGTTTGCTTTTGCTCTATTAATTGCTAGTCGAAAGCTTAGGCAATACTTCCAAGGTAGATTGGTAATAGTATACACAGATCAGCCTCTAAAGAAGGTTATGGGAAGACCAGAGGTATCGGGGAGATTAGCTGCATGGACGATGGAGTTGTCCCAATTTTTTATTGAATATCATCCCCGAACCGCCATTAAGGGACAAGCGTTAGCTGACTTTGTGGTTGAATGTTCGTTTTCCGAACCTGATAAAGTCGTGGCCGAAGCTGAAGGGGCTGACAGGGCAGTTGCAGTTCTCCAGCAGAAGGATGGTCTATGGACGCTATATGCAGATGGGTCTTCTACCTCAGACATCAGTGGAGCCGGGATTATTCTGACGAGTCCGGAGGGATTCAAGGTGCAGCAAGCCATCAGATTTCAGTTTAAAGCAACTAATAATGAAGCTGAATATGAGGCAGTACTCGCCGGACTACGATTGGCAAAGAGTCTTGAAGTACAGAAGGTGGTCATCTACAGTGATTCCCAGTTAGTCGTCAAACAACTCTCTGGAGAATATGAAGCTAGGGGCCCGAAAATGATCAAGTATTTGGCAGAAGTGAAAGAGCGACTTCAGTATTTCCAATCCTATGAATTTCAAGGGATTGAACGTAACAGAAATTCAATTGCCGATGCGCTATCCAAATTAGCCACTACGGATGTTGATACTTTTGATGGGTCGGTTTACTTAGAAATTTTACAACATCCTAGTGTTCGTCATGAAGTGGTGATGTGCGTCGACCGAACTAACTGTTGGTTAACTCCATACTTAGAATATTTGGCAGATGGCGTCTTACCTTCGGATCAGATGCTAGCCAAGAAAATCAAGTACAAAAGTGCTAATTTTGTTCTAATTGATGGGGATCTTTTCCGAAGGGCCTTCTCTTCTCCATTATTGAAATGTCTGACTCCGTCAGAAGCTGAATACGCTCTCCGAGAAGTGCATGAAGGAATCTGTGGCGACCATATGGCCGCTAAGTCATTAGCTTATAAAGTGCTTCGTCAGGGGTACTACTGGCCTACGATCTTTAAGGAAGCTACCGAATATGTCAAGAAGTGCGAGAAATGCCAGCTCAACAGTCCAATACCACATCAGCCACCGGAAGAGCTATACTCGATTCTATCTCCTATACCCTTCGCTGTCTGGGGGGTTGATATATTGGGTCCACTACCGAAAGCAAAGGGCCAGGTCAGTTTTGTTATAGTTGCCATAGACTATATGACCAAATGGGTAGAAGCGAAGCCACTTAGGTCAATAACGGAACAGGAATGTTTGAAATTCATGAAGGAATCAGTTGTATTCCGTTTCGGAATTCCTAAGGTGGTAATATCAGACAATGGCCGTCAGTTTGTTGGATCAAAGTTTGAAGCATTTCTAGCAGAATTGGGGGTCCAGCACAGAAAGACTTCGGTGGCCCATCCTCAATCAAACGGACAAGTCGAGGTAACCAATAGAACCCTCCTGAACGGGATCAAACGCAGATTAGACGAAGCTAAGGGCAGATGGCCTGAAGAGCTGCTTAGTGTGTTATGGGCTTATCGCACTACTCCGAGGACTACAACAGGGGATTCACCTTTCAGATTGGCCTATGGCACTGATGCCTTAGTCCCAGTTGAAATTGGATCTCCAAGTCTTCGAGTTAGTCAATACAGAGAAATCTACAATGAAGAGGGATTGAAAGCTAATCTTGATTTGCTTGAAGAAGTTAGAGAAGTAGCTCTGATCAAATTGGCAGCCTATCAGCGCAGAGTAGCCAAACATTACAATAAGGGAGTAAAGCTTCGCAGATTTGAAGTAGGAGATTTCGTCCTTAGAGAAGTTGAAGCATCCACCCCTCAAAATCTGGGAAAATTGATGCCGAACTGGGAAGGGCCATATGAAGTCATTGAAGTGCCGAAGCCAGGAACTTATCGGCTGAAGGCTTTAGATGGGTCAGCAATTAAGAATACGTGGCATGCTGGTAGACTTAGAAAGTATTTTCAGTAAGAACAATGTCAGCTCTCATCAGAAGTCTGTAAATATTTATATCCTCATCAATAAAAATCCCTTTTTTCTCAAATCAATTTTGTCCCTGATTGTCGATCTGATCATTGGTGTTTGGAGGTTCGGGAGGACTTGCTGACCATTCGATGGTAGCCTCTTCGGCAGGAGGTCCTTATGAGTTTGTCAGGCCCTTCGTGGTAGGCAAACGTCATTGATGTTTGGAGGTTTGGGAGGACTCGCTGACCATTCGATGGTAGCCTCTTTGGCAGGAGGTCCTTATGAGTTTGTCAGGCCCTTCGTGGTAGGCAAACGTCATTGGTGTTTGGAGGTTCGGGAGGACTCGCTGACCATTCGATGGTAGCCTCTTCGGCAGGAGGTCCTTATGAGTTTGTCAGGCCCTTCGTGGTAGGCAAACGTCATTGGTGTTTGGAAGTTCGGGAGAACTCGCTGACCATTCGATGGTAGCCTATTTGGCAGGAGGTCCTTAAGACCTTGTCAGGCCCTTCGTGGTAGGCAAGTGTCATCTTTAAGACTTTGTCAGGCCCTTTGTGGTAGGCAAATGTCATCTCTCATTTTTGGATCAAGCCTTTTGAGGTAAGCAAAGTCCTAACAAAGCAGATCTGTCTCAGTCTTCGATAACTAACAAGTATTCCTTAACTCTATTTCCTAAATTTTTTCCAAGTGTTGAGTTCAGAATACCTCATTATTTAAACTTCATCTGTTATGATTAATTGTTAGTAACAACTGAGTCCTCAAAGCTATTATGTATTTTTTCAGTAACACAAGTACTAAGGAATTCACACAATACAAACGCACCGAAGTCATAATGGACGAAGTCCGAATTCATTAATATTCAAATCTGATTACAAAAATAGATAATTTTTACAAATCCTATAAATCAAAATAAAATTGTCTTTAGTTCTTGGTAACTTCCCAATCCAATAAAGATGGATCTAGTTAAGCAGCCACCAACTTTTCCTTTCCTATACTACGGCACTCCTCATATCCTTCATAATAAACCTTTAAGATTTCTGATCCCAGTTCGTCCGATGTACGATAGTCCGCCCGAATTTGGGCAATCATATCTTCGGTCAAAGGTGGATCTCGTTCTTGAAGTGCCTTTATCTTACCACGAAGCTTACGACGCTTGGCCTTCTGAACTTTTTTAGTAGATCGAGCCTTCGTCTGAGCTTCACGGAGTTGGGTCGATAGTTGTTGGTTGGCTGCAACAAGATCCTCTTTGGAAGTCTTCAAAGCCTCGGTCTCAGCAACAAAGCGGATATTCAGCATGGATAACTTTTGTTCACTAGCTCTTGATGTCTTCAATTCTCCCCTGACCGAGCTCAGCACATCATGAGTTTCCTTCATATCTTCCTTAGTCTGGGCCAATTCTCTTTGAAGACTCTCGTTGGTATGAAGGGCAGATTCATGTTCCTCCCTCTCTCGAGCCAACGTAGCCTTCAGCATGTTGTTCTCCCTCCTCAGAGTCTCCTCATCGGATTCGGCATTCAGATGCCTGGGACGTAAACGCCCGAAGACTGCGACCGCCTGCACATACTCAACAGTGTTCAGTTGATTTTAGCAAGTGAAGAGATGTTTGCCTAATAAGATTCTCACTTACCTTTGCCAGATAACTCATGCCTTCATCAAGAAAGTTCCCGTTCGTATGAGTAGTAAATCTGTGATCATCATTCTCCCGGACGAAGGCGTCAAAAAGATGAAATGGGAAGTTGACGTTGTACCGAGGCCATAAGGTTGGCAATCCAGTAGCCTCATCATGGAAATTATGTGCTGAAGGCCTTGGAGGAGAAGGCATCGGCTGATCTTGGACAGGAGAAGGGTCCATATAGATGTTTTCGGGGGAAGCAGATCGAGCTGGAGATGGATCTCGAACTGAAAGAGTTGGAGATGTTGGACCAGAGTCATTATCATCTGGTCGTTTTCTTTTTCGAGATGGTTCTGCAGCAGACTCGTTTATTTCTTCTTCATCTACATTTGAAGTTTCCATGGGTTCTGTGGAAGGATGAATGCTTGAGGAGGGAACTCTAAGTTCATCGGGTGTTAGAGGGACGATCTTGGTCTTCAACTTTTTAATCCGAAGCATTTGTCTTCGTTCCTCCACGGAAAGGTCCAATAAACTTGTTCGGACCAATGGAGGGGCAGTAAATGGGGGTACTGAGTCTATGATCGGAGGCGTTATATCAATATTTGGTGGTATGGGATCTGTGTTCGGAGGTATTATATCGGCAGTTGGGGGTACTGGATCTACGATCAGTGGTGAAGGGTCGGCAGTTGGGGGTACTGGACTTTCGTTCGGTGGCATTGAGTCGGCCGTTGTTGTTGGAATGGTGGATGAAGGTATCAGATTGAAGGAGGGTTCAGGTTCGGAAAATTCTTCAGAATCAGAGGGGATGGAGATTAGCCGAGGTTTTCGGACAGCCCTCTTCTTTCGTCGAAGCTGAAGAACTTTTTCTGGAAGAATAGGTTCTTCATCTTCTGTTGCATGGGCTCGGGGTTCTTCGGTCGGTCTTTTGGCAGATGGACTGAGTCTGGAGGCAGCATCTGGTTGTGGAGATCCTGCACTAACATCTGCAGACTTTCCAGCATTGTCTTCAGTGGGGGCTTCCTGTTGTAAATTGTCGATGGGGGCTTCTGCCGTCTTTCCAGATAACAAGTCTTCTAATTCTTTCATCTCTAGGAACGAGGGTTTGATCAAAGTCACTACAAAACATTAACAAGTTCTATGTCAGAATTTGCATTTCATAAAACTTCAAATATTCACAAAATGGATTCATACTTACATTTGTGATTGTACAACCACGCTTGGTTAGAAAGGAGTCTATAGTTCCATTCCTCCCTCGGAAAATTGTCCAGAAGCTCTATTATCTCAGCTTTACGTTCTTCGGACACATCCCCGAAGTCTGTAGATATTTTCTCATCTGTAGACCAGCCAGGTAACGACATGACTTCGGGCCCGTTAACGTAAAACCATCTCTCGTGCCATCCTTTATTGCTTGAAGGGGTATTCACTAGAGAACGTCTCTCGAACTTTTCCCCCGTTCTTGAAGATTGCTTGCTGATGGTTTTAAACCCTTTTTCTCTGGATTGGCCAACCTTGTATATAGTGAAGAAGAGATCGAGCGAAGGATCGACGCCGAATTCGTAGCACAGAGCTATAAAAGCCAAAATATGGATGTACGAATTTGGCATCAGTTGAGCGAACCCAACGCCTAGAAACCCTAACAAGGTCACCACGAAGGCATGCAGGGGGAATCGGATGCCTTTCTCCAGAATGGTTGTCGTCACGGCTATCCATCCTTCAGGACGTTGGTACATTTTTTCCCCAGACCTCGGAATTTTTATCTGGTGAGTTTCTGGGATATGGCAACGAGTTCGAAGCCTATCCAGATCAGCTTCAACAACCTTCGAAGAGATGTTGGCGTGCACGTACAGATCATTGTCCCTATAGAATTCAGAAGGACTATGAGAAAACGTTGTTGTCTGTTTCTTTGAGGAAGTTGCAGCAGTTTGACTAGAACCCGAAGCGCCTCTGCTAGGGTTTGAATCTGGAGCAATGGAGCTGATGGGTTTAACTGGCAGGGGAATGCCTTGGTCGGAATCTTGAGACGCCATTGTTAACAAATTCGCAAAGATTGCAAAGAGAATTCGATAGATAAGAAGAAAGCTTGAAGGTTGGAAATTTGAATTGACGGGTAAAATTGTTCAAATTGGTAAAGTTTGTCTTTTATAATTGGCGGTTACACGCTAATCGAAGGCGGCACAATAAATTCACAGTAATTATGGTGAATTGGAAGAGGCGCTACCCGGTTTTGGGTTTAAATTTCCTAATCCGAATGGGTTTATACTCGTTGGACTTCCCGGTTTTATCTTTGATATTGATTTGGACCGACCCAATTGGGCCTTGATGAATTTCACTCTGGACCTTTTACAACTTACCACGAACTCTTATGTCATGGGTCTACATTATTTATAGTCTTCTATTAAACCTCCTGTTTAATAAAAGACTAGGGGGCAATGTTAGGCCATGATTCTTTTCCTTATTGGGCCAGATTCGTTGGGCTCCTCCTTTGGGTATTGACTATTTTTATCGGATGTTGACCCGACTGTTTTGGGCTCAATCACTTATTATTTCACTGAACCCGTACGTATTGGATCCATTCATATGGGTCGTCTACATTATTTGGGCCTATTCATCAAATTAGCCCATTATGCATGTTCCCTCTTAACCCAGCTTTGACTGGTAATCATTACTAAAAATGACAGTTGACTATTATGTCGGCCACCTTTCTCTATGGCATTAATGAGGATGAGACGGAGAAGGAGGCGGAGGAAAAAGGTGTGACGGGAAATATGGAGACTGAGTACATGCTTTCGGCGGAAATGACCGGAAATGAGAAAAAGATGTCAGGAAATGATAGGTGGCACGGTGATCCGGGGAAGGGGGTGGGCGTGGAGCTGTGGTAAAAGGGAAAGAGGTAAGTAAAAAATAACATACACCACTTAATTATTATCTCAGACACTAGAAATTATTTCCTCTTGAGTTAACCTTGTGAACACAGATATACTTACTCTCACGCCTGAGCTATCCCCCGGCGGTCCGGCCGTCAAGCTCTTGGTGTTTGTTGTGTTTACTGTGCAGGATCAGGACGTCATTTGTGATTGGGACGTGGCAAAAGATCCTGGCGTTAACACCCCCAAACACAGAATTTCGTCAGTCCCCTTGCACTCTTAGTGCAACCAGTCACAGCACATCTCTTTCCACCACCATGATTAACACAATATAAAGTACCCCATGCACACTCTTTGTGCATCCGCCTTCAAAAGTGCATCTTTCCCCCGCCATGGCCCTTACAGAATGGTGTGCGGCTCCAAGACTGACAATTATAAGCCCCTCTCTACACAAGTCTTTCAGTGTTACGTATATAGGTCCATGAGAGGTCGATCCACCTTGTAGCGAACCCTGATTTTTGGAGAAACTTTTTTAGTAGTATTATAAATATTTATTTTTTAAGAAAATAGGATAAAATATAATATATATATATATATATATTTTCCCTCACCATAATTTTGAAAAATATATGTTTAGTTCTTTTTTACCCACCCTGATAAAAGTTTTGGCTCCGTCCCTGACTATAATACTTTTATGATGTAGGTAAAATACATGTTCTTGAATTAACAATATCAATAAACATAATTAAAAAGAAGGGTCCTTAACACTAATATAGAACAATTAGAAAGTAATTACAAAAATAAAACACACACAACATAATTACAAAAATAACGCAATTCATATTAATAAGGAAACCTAAAATTAAGGAGAAATATCTGCTATAACTAATAATTCAAATTTAAATATCTGGGATCTAACCACAAAAATAAATTCAAATATTCAAATTCAAATTTCATAGGAAAGACTGCACAAATTTTGTAATTTGCAGGAGGTGGCGGAGGCAATTTTCAGAGGAGGTGGAAGCTTTAGAGGAGGTGACAGCTTCGGAGGAGGTGGTAATAGTGGCTTCAGAGGCGACGGTGCTGGCTATGGAGGAGGTAATAATGGCGGTGGTGGCGGTGGTGGCGAAGATGGTGGTGGTGGCTCAAGTGGTGGTTACAGAGACGGTGAGGTGGAGGCTGGGGCGGTAGTGGCTGGAGCAACCATTTTCTGGTAGTAAAAAGAAATTCTCAAGATATTGCAGAGGAGAAAATTATTAGTAATGTCATGGTAACCAAACTTTTATAACAAGGTAATCAAACTTTTATACTAAGGTAACCAAACTTTTATATCAAAGTAACCAAACATTGGTAATTACCAAGGTAACCAAACTTTTATACTGAGGTAACCAAACTTTTATATTAAGGTAACCAAACTTTTATACCAAGGTAACCAAAACTTTTATACTAAGGTAACCAAACTTTTATACTAAGGTAACCAAACTTTATATTGAGGTAACCAAATATTTATACCAAGGTTACCTTGGTATAAAGGTTTGGTTACCTTGGTGTGAAGGTTTGGTTACCAACTGCATTATGAAAAAACTGATGGTGTGGAGGTGGATTGGTTACCTTGGTATAAAAGTTTAGTTACCTTAGTATAAAAGTTTGGTTACCTTAGTATAAAAGTTTGGTTACTTTGGTATATGAGGTAACCAAACTTTTATACTAAGATAAACACCAATTAACAAAAAAAGTGATCATAAATTCATAATCAAACACACATTTTGCATAAAATTAAGATCATAAACCCCAATTGAATGAAATTTAAGAGAAAATCTTAAAAATTAGTGCTCGAGAGAGAGAGAGGTAAAATAGAAGTACTTACAAAAACAGAGTACAAAGAAATATGAAGAACAATTGGAAGAATGAAAGAGATAGAAAAAATGGCAGAATAGAAGAACATGGCAGAAATGGCGTCTTCATCTTTTATACAAAAATGGCAGAAATGGCGTCTTCATCTTTTGAAGAAAAAATGGCAGAATAGAAGAAAATGAGAGAGAAAATGGCAAAATGGCGTCTTCATCTTCTCTCTTCAATGGCGTCTTCATTTTCTCTCTTCACTCTTCAACTTTTGTCTTTAAATATGAAAATGGAAGAATAGAAGTGCAGTGGCGTACAGAAAATGAAAGGAGGAGGAAATGAGAGAGAAAATGGCAGAAAAGAATAAAATGACAGAATAAGAGGAGATGAGAGAGAAAATGGCACCTACCAAAACTAATCCCCTAAATTTAGGAATCCTAATTATACTAATATTGTCATGTCAGCCATTACATATTAATACCTTAATTTAAGGACCTTTAATTATGTTAAGATTGAAAATAAAAACAAAAAAGTGTAATACTTTTGTAATTATTTTATAGGTGTATGATTTTTATAATTATTTCTAAAAATGTACTATTATATGTAATTTACCCTAAAAAGAATAAGTAGTAAAATTGGATTAGAACAGGCCCAACTAAAATAAAGCTCTAGTGGCCCAATAGAGGAGGGCCGGACAAATAAATCAAAAGGCCACCGACTAGGAAAAACTTTTGTGGGCCCGGGATGGGCATAGCAGACAGCAGAGAAACGTTTGGAACAAAAGTAGGATTAAGTAAGAAGGTCCTCCGTTAAAAAGAGTTTTTCTTATTCGTAAAACTTGTAAAGGTCAAGATTGTTTTTATGTTTATCCTTAAAAATAATATATTTTTATGTCATCAAAAATAAGCTTAGTAAAAAGTAATGATAGTAAAATAGAATGTATTTCTAATTTTGAGATAGAGAGAATAGTTATTATGATATGATAATAAATTATACGGTAATTACAAACTTGAGAACAATATTACTTAACAAATGACACTAGTATTAAATATCGACAAAAAGCAAACTTTTTTAGTGAAAAAGTTGATATAGAAAACTCTTTTTATTAAATAAAAATACATCAATTAGGAAATGACATAAATGCCAATAAATTATACAAACATTTGTTAGGACTAAATTAACTTTCAATTAAAAGAATTAATCTTTCTAATTGTGATTTGTGTCTACTTGCATTAACCACATAAGTCAAGAATTGGTAGGTAAAAATAGAAATGGCCCGTGACTAGGCAAAAAGGACAATGTGTCCGCTCAAAAATTGACAATAGGTGGCACTAATTATGTGTGGTCTTGACTCTTTTTTTTACAACGTTGAATACTTGAAATGTCAATTTTTATGTCCAGAACCACGAGGTAAAATTCAAGGTTTATGGCTGATAAACCATAAACCTTTAGAAATTTGATTACTTGACTCATTCAATTTCAGTATGATTTTCTAAAACTAATTCACGAATTTATTTATATAGCTTAAACTCGCATCATCAACTGCTGTGACTTTGCTGCGCGCATACTTAGTAAACTTGAGGATTGAACTTTGCAAAGGAGATCTTCTTCAAGTTAAAGCCACACCATTACATTCGGATACGAATTTATTTATAAATTATATTGTCAACAACAACAACAACAAAGTCATATATAGCTTAAACTCGCATCAATTATTCTCCTAGTTTCCCTCATATAATTACTAGATATAATGCTGTTGATTAAGAAAGCAGGCTGGCTAGATACTGCCTTTGATAGCAGAGCTATAAGTTCGGTCAAGCAGCCTGTTCCACAGCATAATCCCTCCATACTTGGCAGAAGTCTTAATATTTGGAAGAACCTGAGAAATCAGAGCACTAGGTGGAATATATCCACCACTGGCGGCATTAGGAGCCGCTGGTAATCCAAGGAAAATCTCACTGCTAGACGGAACAGCCGCAGCCCACTGATTCCACCTTGCCAAAAGATTAGCAGCATTGCTCGTATAATGGCACTGTGGATTGTTGTAAAACTGAATCCAAACGTAGTCAAATAAGCCCGTTTGTATTGCTGTGTTTAGCTTAGCATCCGGGATTGGACATTGTGGTGCTGCAGATAAGTACACTTTGCGACTTCCTGAGCTGAATCCCGAGAGAGTCCTAGCAAGATCATCCCAGTACAGCCTCGAGCCTGACTCAATGTCGAAGTCGATGCCATCCAAAACAGCGTTCCCCAGAGGCCGGGAGCTAGATTGGCCGCCTAGGTAGTTGTTATAAAGGTAAGTAGCAACTTGCCTTGCATCGGCAGGGGAGGATAGAGTGGTGGTTGCGGACCCACCACCAAGGGAGAGAAGCACTTTGATGCCTTGGCTTTGGCACGAGAAAATATCAGCGCTTAGGCGAGTGCAGCCGTTGGAGCTAGGGTTACAATGGCCAGCTAAGTTTAGGACCGGGGTTCGGCCACTGCCAAAGGAGGTTAAGAATGCTATGTTTACATATTTGTAGTTTCCTGTGGCGCAAGCGGCGGCCAAACTACCTTCGTTGCCGCTTTGGCCCCAATAGATGGCGATTCCGGCAGATTGCGAGGACTGGAAAAAGGAAAAAACAACAAAGAGGAAGAGTATAAAGAGCGGTGGTAATGCTTGTGACAAGGCTGCCATTATTCTAAGGCAAGTTCAGTTTGGTCTTTGGTGAAGATAAAAGTTTGGGCAATAAATGATCATTTTATAGACTTGAGAATGAGTCCTTCATTATTGGACATTTTCAAAAAAAAAATTTGTTTTTCTTGTGATTTCTATAAAAAATGTATAATATTTATTCTAACGGGAACTTTTATAGAATACAATATTTTAGGTGTAATTTGAATATATATACAAAAAAATGATTGTACTGTACAACATTATTTTATATATGTATTCAAAATACACTTAAAAACACTGTATTTTAAAAACTGGGACCGATCCAATTTTCTGATCCATTGGACCAGTCCGCCAAGACTTATTCCTTGAGGATGGGTTGGGTTGGTACGTTTGTAGAGAAAAAAGAGTTAAATTCTTGGCGATTGATGTGTGGAAAAGACCCTGATCCTTCCACTAAAGCTGCTCGCCTAGTAATGGTTGACCTCGGGTCAAGTCATCGATAAAGACAAGCACACCCTCCACAATTTTTCCCTTATTAGACTACTAAGGCTGCTTTTTCTTTTTAAAGTAAGAGGTCCGTGTAGGGCAACTGCCACTTTTACGGCCTTCTGGATATTCTTCATATTTGGTTGAATTTTTTGGTACAATGTATTTATTTATGCCATGGCTTACTGTACTAATTTCATAAAATTTGAAGGGGGAGGAAAGGGTTTAAAATCTCTTTTGGAATCCCTTGTCAATTTCCAGCGCATTTGATTGATTGAACCTGTAACACCAAGTTTTACATCGAAAAATATATAAAAAAATTATTTATATATAAGAAATTAAGTTACTATATATAGTATCTTCAATCTTGAATTTTTGGGTAAGTCTATGATATTTTACCCTCATGTCAAAGAACCCATGTCAATCATATACACCAACATAATTCATAAACATGGCCTCATGAGTGGGTCCTACCTCCATGTAAGTGAATATATCATTTTAATTTCCTTTTCTTTTATCTCAGGGACATAACCTGCCTCTTTCATCTTCCATACTATCTCTGCACAAATCTCCTTGGATTGTGGATGGGACCGATCACCAGCGAGAAAAGGATGGACTTGATAATTTAGCTCAACATTGCGGACACAAAGATTCCTTTGCTCTTCATGATTGTTACGTCTTTCCATCTACCAGTCTTTGCATAAATATTTGGTAACAACACATAGTAACCAGCTTGCTCTGGAGCTAATTGGTAAAGAAAAATCTGCAGCTAGAAGCCCGATATCATAACCCCAAATTCTTTCATTACGCTTCACTGGCATCTGCTTGATGAAGTTATATGCCTCTTTTACTGTCATGCACGCCCTAGTAGATCAACCACGCAAGCCAAGTGCTCCATTCTTGGAATTATTCAAAAGAACTGAAACAAAAGCAATTGAATAAGGTGTAAGCCCAAAGTCCTGCATTTTTTCAAATACCGTAACAGCTCAGAACCTTGTCCACTCATCCCATAAACGGAGATCATGATCAACATCAAGACACCGCCCATCCGTCCTCGCAGATTCACACTTGGCATACATACCAACCAAGACATTCTCTAATGACAAATTCCTCGCAGATTCACACTTGGCATACATACCAACCAAGACATTCTCTAATGACAAATTCGGCCAAGGCCCATCCTTTCAACATGAATGGATCTGTTATTCTGCTTTCCCACCAACAGAGCCGCAACATCTCCGGAAGCAGGAAGAACACTAGAAAATGTGATCGCATCTGGTTTCATTCTACAAGTTTCCGTGAGTAAATAAAGATCAATTGCTTTGGCAGGCATAGAATTATTCACGTTCCATGAAACCGAACTCTGATTAGTATGGTTCATGAACTATATATATAACTACGATATATTAGTTAGAGCAGACAATATACACTAGCCATAGTGCCAGGATCGGGTTCAACCCCAAATGTTTGCATACCCCTGCAAACCTCCAATGCATCATCAATCGTCCATTTTCTGCATACCCAGCAACCATTGAGTTCCAAGAAACAGCACTTCTCATAGGCATTTCATCAAGCGGGCTTCCACTAAACAACCACATTTACCGTACATAGCGATCAATCCATTCCCTATAAAGAGACGCATAATAATATCTTCGCATTTGTCCAGGATTGGAGGTTGGGATGTTCAACGGTGGAAATTAGGATTTGTAGTTGATGGGCAGTAGAGAAGTGGTGGGAAGTGCAAATAGACTTTGTTGAGGCAAATATGATCCGTCTCGGTTTTTTAAATAACCCAGTTACTAAAACTATTTTAATGGGTCTAAAAGGCTACAAATTTACTAAAATTATGACAAATACAATATTAAAAAGAAACGATCACACTCTAAAAAACCTAGGATAAAATTAAATCTTATATTGAAGCTGAAGCTCAGTTTTAAAAAAAAATCAGATTCCCGTAGACAAGCTAAGAGAGTAGAATCAATGCAACCACTATAAACTGTCAAGAGTAATCAACATTTTTCCATTCCCATTCTATAGATGCTTAAAGTTTCCAAGTACATGAAACTAAAGGAGAAACTTCTATGCTAGTATAAATGCTGTTATACAAACTGGGATGTTAAAATAAGTTGCATAACTGACCGTTTTACCTTTGAAACAATGTTACAGCTGCTGAGCAAAGCTAACTCTTTACACATTTGTATTCGTGAAAAAGAAATGCCCCTCCATCATTGATCATCTTGAAATAAAGCTTTAGATACACAACTAGAGGAATTACTTCCATGATCATGGAACTCTTCATCACCTTTCCTACTTCCTCGAGAGTACGGACGTTTGTGCCCAGTCATTGGGGTCTCACATACTACTGTATAAGTTGCCCTTTGCCTTTCCTTCCTTTTTGATTCCTTCGAAAGCAACTGGGATTTCACTATCCCAGCCTTCGGCTGCTTAGGTGCCCAGACCCTCTGCAAATCTGGTACCCAACTTGTGAAAGATACAAATCTTCTAGCCCTTTCTCTCCTCTTGCGAGCCTCACTCAACTTAAGAGCATGCTCTTCTCTCCTAATTCCTCGGGAACTTTCATCAGCAATTTCCAGTGGTTGGGAAGACTCGTCTTCTAAAGAGACTGATCTATGAATATCTTTAGTATCAGCCATCTCATATAACTCCTGTTTATCCCTCCAAGATTGATTGCTATCCTCGCTGTTGAGTAGGAGAAGCTGGGGTTCATCTTCTTCATCAAATGGCAATAGATCCATTTGTGCATATATTCTTTGAACCACGTCTCCAAGATTATGAGAATACCTGAAAGTTTGGGTATACAAAATATCACTTAATCACACTGCCTTTCCCCCTTATAAATATATTTAACTGATTTTTACAAGGTTTCCCTTTAATGTTCCTCAAAAGTTGAAGTTCAACCTTTAAAATTGAAATCGAAAGTGGAAACACTATAGCCTCTGGATATTTGAGAGGGAAAACAATTTGTCCAGTGACAAACAATTTTAAGATCTTAAGATCTCAGGTACCATAATCTTAAGATCTTTAAAATGTTATTTATCAAAACTCAATGGCTTTGTAAGTGTGAGTAGCCCTCCCTCTAGTCATACTACTCAATAAGGTAAAAACAGGGCTCATTTCCATGTCATTGTAACGAGACGAACTTAGCTATCTGAAGCCACCATCAAGTCTTTGCCAGTATAGTTGCTCAACATTTTTATTTTTATTCTGTTTACCTACATCTTTTTTAAGAGTAAATTCAGATTACATGCATGTCCTTAAATGTTTGCACACAAATACTTCAGGCAGGTTCACTAATTTACTTGCAAGGAAAGTAAGAAATTTTAATTAGTTAGTGAAGTTGTTAATGACCAACATACTTTTTGATACATTTAGGAATTAACAGATACACAATATATGAACACATAACACATAAAACTAACCATTACAGAAAATAGTCAACTTTTGATGCCTTAAGACGTATATACCTTGTTTTTATGGTCCTTTCAGCATAATCATACAGGCTCACATGGCCATGAATGCCTCCTTCTACAAGATACTGAATGATCTCTAAAAGGGAGCAAATCTGTTTCACAAGCTTCAGTTTTGTGAGCTCTACAAGAGTACCTGCCACCTCTGATTGCAGTATCTCCATCCGCAGTAAAATCTGCAATTCATATCTTGTGTGTATTAAGGAAATTGTTGTAGCAAAATGAAGCCAAGTCGTTCAACTACAGAATACTTGTATGATTCATAAAAGGCATTAATAAATTAATCCACGAAACATGAATTAGTTAAGGATACTCTCTAACTATATTTTCCGAGGTGAAACCTTGATCAGATGCTTGCAAGGATGTATGGTTATCATTCCACTTCTTCAATTCCTTGGGCTTCCTTGTTAAAAGAGCTATTAGTTCAGTACCAATTGTGCTTTTGCCAGGGTTTTTTAATTTAGGAGTCTGATTCTCCAGGCTGTTGCCTCTTTCTTCCTTTTGACGTAACCAATGAATGGATGAGTTTACAAGTCTCTGGGCCAAGATTTGCAAGTCAACTCCTTCAGCTTCAAGACCGTGTTGGATTTTCTTATGAAGATTATAGAAGAAGGCTTCTGCAGTTTCTGAGTAAGAAACTAAAGCAACTCCCTCTTGCATTCCTGAGGGTTCTGATGAAAATTGTTGACAAATGGGTTGTTTGCCCTGTTGGTTTGTCCCAATTAAGCTTTCATCTATTTCTTTAGCAATATGCTGATGTGACTTAGATTTATCTGGTAGTATATGGTTATAACAGCTAGACTTTTTGATTTGTCTCATCCAGCATTTTATAAACTTCAACTTCTTTGATTTAGAGCAGTCTCTGGTGAAGTAAATCTCTGCCAAGTCCAAATCAGAGAATTCAAATGCCGCTATACAGAAGGTGTTCCATGTGAGGTCCAGCAACAAATGTTTTTTGATTTTCTTTCTCTTTCCATCCAGAAGGGGTACACAAATTCCAGATGGCGAAGTCCCAATTTTAGAATCAGTAGATCTTTTAAAGTTGTTTATATCGATACCAAGTTTAGATGGTATCTCATCTATCTTGTCCTTTTTTGATCCACTGACATTATCTGGAATTATAATTTTGTTATCAATAATCGAGAGAATAGCCAAATGAGCTGTGAAAGGCTTTAGAAAACCCATGAATGACTCACCATTGCCTTTTAAGATCGACACTAAAGCCCAGCAACCTTCTCTATAGAGAAAACTCAGGAGAATGTGCCAGATGGGAGTAAAATTTGTCCGAATGAGGTCACACATTCCTCTTGAGAGTTGTTCAAGAACTCTATCTGCAAAAAACTCATCAATACACTTCTTTCTATTTTTCCCAGATTCTTCAGAGATTGCTCGTACCAAAATTTGATCACATTGTTGTGTTTGAAATTTCTCTCCCTCAATGTACCTCTGAACTGTCCTAACATGCAGTGCAACAACCCCATCACCAAATTGGCCCCAGAATGTCAGATCTCGGTCAAACCCCACACCAGGTGAATTTTTTAATTCAACTGGGTCTACAATATCAGCAGATCTACCTCTCATATTCAGCAATTCTAGATCACAACATTTACATTCCAATGGGTTCCCACTAACATCAGATACCTCAAGGCTCAATTGCCCACGAATTCTCTTATTGAAATCATTATCATTAAGGGCCCTGAACCGAGCTCCAATCTGTGGATATATCAAACCAAAAGGAACCAAAGCAGAACCCAATATAATAGATTCAGTTGAGCAAAAACCCCAACCCAAGCTCCGAAACCCATTCTCAATCAACTCTAGTTGGAGCATAGATTCAATTATCTCATCCTTTTCTTCACTGCTGTCTTTTGCATAATGAACATCAGCCCAACTAATATGAATATCTCTACTTACAAATCTATCATTTACAACCCCAAAACGTTTGCAGAATTTGACACATAGCACATCAAAATTCCTTAGGGACTCATCAGTAGAATCCAAATTAAAAAATTGAGCTAAGCATTTCCAAGATTTGCATATAGGCGAAAACAAAACAACCAAATTCGAGGGAATAACTGGGAAATTGCCGGGCGTACCTGAAATATTCTCGATCTGGGATTCCCAAGCATAGTCGTGCATGAGCTGAAGCAATGAACTGACGGTATTGGAGGCTTGGGAGGGTAGAGGTGATTCTTTCAAGGTGGAAAATGAGGATGCAGAGATAGAATTTAGGGTTTTAGAGAGAGAGTTGAGGGTGTGAGAAGGGTGGTCGAATGAGACGGGGGTGTGGAGAGCGGAGGAGGAGCGGAGAGGAGAGAGAGAGGAGAAGAAGAGCTTGAAGGCGAAGAGAGAGGAAGAGAGGGGAGGGAAGGAAAGGAGGATTTTGGAGGCGGTGAGGATGGAATTAAGGTAAGGGTAAGGGTTAGGGTTTTGGAGGTGGAGGAGTGGGTTTAGGTCTATTAAGAGGAGTATACGCTGTGTCTTTGAGAAATCCATGGATTCCGCCATTGTATTGAATTAGAGAGGCACGTACGGGGTGGTTTGAGGGTTTTGCGGACAGAGGGAAGGAAAGTTTAGTTAGGAAACGAAGATGAATGTCTTAAGAAAGGGATTGACAGATTTGACTGAGGGAGATGATAATGAATGTTTGGTTTCAGATGCCGAAGGCGAAGGTGGGTGGAGATGAGAGAAAGTAGATGCGATTTTAAGAAATTTTTATTAATTTGGCGGGAAAATGAGATATAGCTTCCCAAAATTACAAATAGGCTCCAGTCCGTCTTCCTGGATACAAGAATGAAATTCCAATTCCAATTCCAAAATATGAAAACTTAGAAATTAATAGGTCAAACATAATAAATGAGAAAAAGAAAAGAAGAATAAGGTGACAATTTGTTAGTCTCTGTTGCATCCAAAATATTTTATTCTATTTTTTTACCTCTGAAATTGTAGAATAAATGAAAGAAAGTAATAGTTAGGGACTAATTTTGAAGGTAACAAATAGTTCAGGATCCAAATCATAATTGATACCGAGATTTGCTGTATCCGCGTCACGTGACAAGCACGCAAAACAAATCATAGACTACAATCATACTCGTATCTCAGCCCAGCCCATCAAAGGTTGTTGAAAGTGGAGATAGATAGAATCAATCCAATCAATAAGAATTTCACCCAAAAACACAAAAAAATGTCCACCATTTTTAGTTATAGGTTTATCTGTACAGATTACTACTGCATATCTTCTTCACTTTCTTATCGATCAACGATCTCAAGGATTTCCACCTCATGTCCTTCACTTTTAAACAAATTCCTTTGGTGCTCCCATCCCTCATCTCCTTCAAGAACAGGAACAAGAAGAGCTGTGGTTTTGGCCAAGTATTCTGAAGAATCAAAGGTCTCAATGACCAAAGATGAGTGGCTGAAGAAGTTGCCGGATAAGAATAAACCCCTCTACGCTCACAGCTTGCCTTGCATTGAGGCGTGGCTAAAGAGCTTAGGGTTCTACCAGAGCAAAGACGATAGAGCCCTTTGGTTTGTTGAGAAACCCGATTGGCACGCTCAACTCTCGCTTGATGTCACCGACCTTTATATTAGGTGTGTCCCTTCTGATTCAAATTTTGATTTTTTTCAAAGTTTCTTTACTGCTTTTGGTTCTAGAATATGTTGATGACTTGTAGTGTTTGCTTGTAAATGTGGTACCTTTAAAATTGCATGATTGATTAATTAGGGTAGGTAATTCAATCCCTTGAAACCTCCTCTCCTGCCCTCCCTTTCCATTCATCTCAAAAGAGAGGGGTTTATGTTTCTTTTTTTCTTTACATGTTTGGGGTTATCTAAGGAAGGAAGCAAGAAAGGGAAGAAGAAACCCCAAGGTCCACTTTTCTTTTACCAATGCTTATGACAAGTGAGATCTTATTCTCTAATCTCTACACTATTGACTCAAAGAACAAATATCATTTACCATTTTAAAAGGAATTGAAAGGAAAGAAAGATACTTCGATATGATAACCCCTCCATATTGAGGTGACAAAAGAAAGAATTACTAGCTTCGATAATTTAATGATGGTTTTTTTTTTTGGTTTCAATTGGCTTTTACTGAACTCAAAAATATTGTAAAATTATTTAACTCGTCTATATGTTAGTTCGGTGTAAGGAATATGCAGGGATATAAAAATATAAGTCAGAGGGTATTACAGTCTTTTCAGTTGTAATTTTTGTGTCATCATTGTCCTTTCTTATTTGCTGAGGTGTGAGTGAGATGAGAGTATATGTATGGAAATCATTTACAATTGAAGATAGCTAATGAATGAATTCATCTGATTTTCTCTCTTAACTTGCTGCTCTATCTCTTCTATCTCTCTAATCTCCTTCTTCAACTCTGATTCTGTATTCACTCCCTCTTATATTTTCTGGTTCTCTACATATTTGCTTGCCAATTCATTACATTCGGTTAAGAAGTTTAGTCTTTGGCTTATATTCTAAATCGTCAAGTAGCTGTAGTCAGTAGATATTATTAACAAGCAGTTGCCTGACTATTAGTTAGGTCTATATTAAGAATTGTAGTTTAAGAACTATGAATGTTGATGGTTGAGACCAACGTGGCTGTCCAGTTGCAAAGACCCGCGCCCAATACTAGAGAATGCAGCCGTGTCTGGGGTAGGTAGTGACTTATTATAAATTCAGCAATCAAACTTTTTTGGATGGCAGTTCCCTCTGGGGGGTTGGGTGGGTGCACAAATAGATGCAAACAAGAGATGCAGGGGAACTTTTGTAAGGTGCTGATGAGAAGTGGATTATCGGATTCTCCTGCAACTTTGGACCAATTACCAGTTGCTGAAATTTGTGGTGCAAAAATGGGATTGGAGATTGGGCTTTAAGTAGGTGGTGGTCTTAGAGATGCATGCGGCTGTGGTACTTCATCTTCTTAGAGAAGGTTCCAATGATGGCCATCTGTATGGGTGCCGGAGCATTGCAGGGAACTAACTAATTAACAGAGTGGGAGTGTAAACTCAGTCATGTGCACTGCAAGGGCAACACCAGCCGACTATGTAGCAGAAATTGTTTTTGGGTCGATCCTACCAGTACTTCAGGGAACCCCCTGTAGGAAGGGACAGTGCTGACCCCCCCCCCCCCTCTCCCCCTCCCTCTCCAAAAGAAAAAAATAAAATAAGAAGAATAAGGAGACGTGGGGTTCAACTCTCCCCCCCCCCCCCCCCCCCAAATCATGTTCTTAGTAGTACCTAAAGAAATAAATGAAAAAATAAAAAATAAAAAAAGTTAACCCGTCTTTGTTCAGTATAGTTTAAGTATGTGAGTTATATATGCAGTTTTGGTTTATAGTTTTTTATGATGTATCCACCTCTTAATATCCTTTTCACAAATTAAGAACATAAATTTATAGTCATATTCTTCACCACTTCTTTGATTTTCTCTGACCTTTACAGACTAATGGTAATATTTGAATGTAGGTACCTCAAGAGTGGACCTGGGAATCTTGAAAAAGATATGGAGAGGAGATTTAGCTATGCACTAAGTAGAGAAGACATCGAGAACGCTGTACTTGGAGGACCATAAGAACTCTCCTGTGCTCTTTCTTCTCCAAGAATCTCTAGAGTCAATAGTGTTTATTCATCATTTAGTTATGTCATTAACTTCTCCCCCGGTATCTGAGCACGTAATTTATTTATGCCCGACATATTTAACAAACTATTAATATTTTTATTCATGGTATAGGTTTTCATTCATGTATAAAATGAAGAAACATGTGCATTGCTCCTTCCATTGATAGAATAGTGAAGAAATGCTTGTGGAAGCCAATCACTTTCATTCAGTTTGCCTTGATGTCTGTAATTATGATCTTTTGGGGTTGATGGGGGGATCCAATAAGCCCAATGCCCAAGTCTAAAGTATAAAACTGAGCTGAAAATTTATATATTTACTTCAAAGGATGGTGCTTAAACTTGTTTGGCACCATTAAAATTGAGTTTTTGATAGAAAACACAAATAAAATCTTGGAGGAGAAGGTATACCTATACCCAACCTCTTGTGATGAAGCGGGTTAGAAAAAAAGTTCAAGAACAAGTAAATAATAAATTGTACAACTGCTGGCCCCAAAATCATCTGAAAAGGTAAAATAACAACGGTACTTTGTAGTAGATAGGAGGCTTTTTACAGAAATGATAAAGTTGATTAATTAAAACTACCAAAACAAAATTCTATCAGAGGACAAAAAGCATTGGTAAGAATGGGGCCGGAATAATAAATAATCAGACTTCAATTTTGTTCAAGTTTTCTGGTACTATACATAGTTGCATACTACCTAGTTCTACCTTACCTCTTCACTCCTTTTAGCAACCTTCCCAGTAAGACGAGCACGAGCACTTCAAGGAACCTGCTTGGCTATGGCTATGGCTATATGGGCCGACTCTGTACTAGACTCATATTAACATGAGATGGGCAGAAACTCAAGTGAGATTTTCAATCAAACATAAATCAATGTGATTCTGCAGAATGATAATGAGACCAATATTCCTTTACAAGCTGCCCAAACAGTGAGCCTTCTGTCTTCATTAAATTCATTGGTTCATCATACTCCACTAGTTTACCTGAGACAAAATCCAAACAAATACATCAGAATTCTGAGGACTATTGAATGCTTATAAATAGGAAGAGTAAAATAGGACCTAAAAGGTGAGCCTTTCCCATTTTCTTTCCTTGAATTCTGAGATCCAAAAGATAGGACCTAAAAGGTTTTGCCTATTGGTTGTGACTTGTGACAAATAAATGCACACAAAAAAGATTAAAAAAAGAGTCTTCAAATAAGATTCAGAAAACAAATCTTACCATCGCAGATAGCTAAAACCATGGTGCAATCCATCACAGTTGGTATTCTATGGGCCACTGTGATCACAGTGCAATCAACAAATTCAGTCCTGATAGTTCTCTGCAATATCAAGTCTGTAGCATTGTCAATTGATGCGGTTGCCTCATCAAGGACCAATACCTTGCTCCTCCTCAACAGAGCACGGCCCAAACAAAACAGTTGTCGCTGCCCCATGCTCCAATTTAATCCATCTTCCACAACTGAAATGACAGGTTGGCAAGTGTTAATGAGTCATGACTACCGGAAAAGAGAACTCTATTACCTAGATGTTGATAACTATTACCTAAAGAATCGAGACCTTCTTCTTTTTCCTGAACAGTCTCTCTAAGCTGACACTTCCCAAGAACCTTACATAACAAAGAATCAAGTATCAGAGGAAAAATGTTTTGCAAAAGGTTTTGTTTGACAATAGGTAGAACATATTACTGTGGAAAAAAGCATCCTTACAAAACAAGGAACTGAGGTTTACCTCCCAAATTTCCTGGTCGCTGTGTTGAGCTAAGGGATCCAGATTGTATCTCACAGTTCCATTGAAAAGAGTAGGATCTTGTGGTATAATCCCAAAACGTGACCTTAGATCATGAAGTCCAATTGTAGAGATGTCAATTCCATCCACTACTATCTTCCCTCCTGAGGGCTCCACCAGACGAAATAAAGCACCTATGAGGGTAGTCTTCCCACTGCCTGTCCGACCAACAATGCCTATCTTGTGCCCTCCTTCAAATGTGCAACTGATCCCTCGAAGAACAAGAGGTGCAGTTGGCCTATATTTGATCTGCTTCCAATTTTTTTTGTAAATATCTTAACATTCTTAAGTATATAAAGTAACTCTGCACAAATTTTACCTGTAAATCTTGAATGTCCACTTTGCCCACAGCTGGCCAATTGACGGGGGGGCGTTTATCTTCTATCACTTCAGGAGCTTCACTTGGTATGTGCATGTACTGCTTAAGCCTTTCAACAGAGATTATTTGATTTGCCAAAAGGCACTGATTATTGATAGAGGCAACAAAAGACATGTTTAATGAGAGACCATAAGACAAAGCCATTCCAATAAATCCTGCAACGTAAATAAGTAGTGGTCAAGAGAAATCTCATACAGAATAACTATTAATAGGATATACTTGTATCAATTTATATTGGATTTATAAAGAAGGCAGCGTCTAGAATTCCATAACATTTTTCTGAAGGTAACAGTAGTGTCAGAAAATTCAGATAATACCCACCAGAGCTGAAAGTTCCAGGAGGAAGCAAAACCATACATAATGCTGATGACGAAAGAATAGTTGCAGTGAGCGTTTCCAGTCGTTGGATCAACCACTCATTTGCTGCAAAACTGTGGAAGAATGGACTGGCATTTGTGTCAATGAGGTCAAGGTTCTTTGAAAAGAATCTATCTTCCTCCTCAAAAGCTCTTATTGTCATAGCTCCTGCTACCGATTCAGCAAGATGGTTTGCTACCAGAGACTTGGTTGTGCCATTAATCCGCATCAATTCTTTTGCAGCAGCAAAATAGTATCTCTATTTATAGTGATGGACAGGATAATCAAGTCAGTTATTATTTTAAATAACGAAAAAGAAAATCAAAAATTACGAAATACACGTAAACAGAAGAAAAAAGGATTCTCTCAGCTAATAATTAGGAGAGTAGACTTGCTTCCACCAACAGAAAAAGTAAAACCACGTAAAAACACAGTGCATTTTCTACCAAAATATACAAGTTCTTTAACTACTCCAAATAATCTTAGAATGATATTATGTGCTTTTACATTTTATTCTTTCCTCTCTCTAGCAAACGAAAAAAAAAAAGAATCCAAGTCACTAAACATTCATGAAAGTATTGTTACCTGTAAGTGGATAGCCAGATAAACCATCGGTATAGAGACAAACAGAACTTCCCAAGTAACAACAGCTAGCACTCCAAGATTAGCATAAGCGTTTGTGGTGGCCCCAACAGCAAAGATCAAGCTGAATGGAAGATCAATATCAACAATACTTAAATCAGCTGAGACCTGTGAAAGGAAAATGATATATGGACAAGGTAAGATTCAAAAACTTTCTTTTCGGTATATAAGAAAAGGATCAAGGTCATGTCCAAGAAATTCACCCGGCTTAATATCCTCCCCAAAGGTGTAGAGTCATAAAATGACATGGGGGCACGGAAAAGAGAATGTAATAGTTGTGAAAATATAGATTTTGATGACTGCATTCCCAAAAACACTGTGGACAGAGATCTACCGAGTAGAAATAACGTTGATATGAATCCAATCACCAAGTAAACCATAATTAATCTCAATGTGCTGATATCAGGATTTTCAACGTTTGCGGCCATCCAAGAGTTCTGCAATATCTGACAAGTCACAAAAACTAAGTGCGAGACAACAGCCAAGGAGAACAACAAGAAGCCTTTTCTCTGACTTATGTACTGTACATAAGGCTTCAAACCTGTATCTCCTACTTCCCTTTCCTCTTGCTTAATTAACTGATCACCTTCTGATGGTTTAGGTTCCTTGTCAATGCAAGTCTTTCTGGTATCTCTGGAAACACTTTCAAGCTCCTGAGAAGCATTAACCTCAGCAAGCCTCTCCGAACCAGCAGTCTCCTTATGTGCCTCGACCAGGTCCTGAAATTCTCTGCTTAAGGCCAACAATTGATGGTAAGGAGCGGCATGCACAATTTCCCCATCTGACATCAACTGTCAACAAATCAAAATAATACGACTATTATCAATCAAATGATAGACACAACTTCTCTCCAGAAACAAAATTTTGAAGAGAAGTGAAAGTTCGTATTGGTATGCATACTTGGAAACTATATTCTTGTAATAATTTGTAGATACCAACATACTGGTATAAAAAGCAATTAACCCCAGACTTCCAATGGTTCCACTTCCACCAACATGTGATCATTGATGATCACACTTATAAACTAGTTCTAAATCAGGGAACAGCTACTCAAACACAAACGGGGATAGCCACAGTAACACACGCATTTTTTGGTACAGAGTGCAATGAACCTCCATAGTTCCACCAATGTGTGTTATTTGATGAGACTTGTTTGTTAATCACATGAATAAAGGTGTATTCTAAAAGTACTTAAAATGTGAAACACTATTGAATTCTAGAATTTACAGTCACTAAACCTAGGTCACCAAGTACTTGAATAGCCCTAAGCCATCTCTGAGATATGAACTAGATCCAAAAAGACTGAATCTGTGATTTCAAAATTAAAAGTTTGATCTGATTTTTCCACAGCTTGCACATAGATATTTTACAATCCAAAATGGACAAGGCAATAAGGAAATTGAATTCACCAATCAGCAAAGACTATTAGTATTGCACCGACCCCTTAAATTCAGTCATGAAAGTGCAAAAAGTCAAAAATCAATTTGTATAACTGATGCCAATTTTTCTGAAGCACAACCAAAATAAGTTTAATATAGAAGAAAAATAAACTCACAAGAACAGAATCAAATGCAGGAAGGAAATCAACTTGGTGAGTCACAAGTAAGACTGTCTTCTCAGAAAGAGCTTCCATTACATATTCCTGCCAAGCTCATAGTTAGATTTTATGCTACGTGATGTTTCAAGAAAGATCAAATTCACAAGTTTACAGTAGTAAAAATGGAATTTACATTAAATAGGCTGGTAGCGGTGTGTGCATCTACAGCACTGAATGGATCATCCAAGAGATATACGTCAGCATCTTGATACAGCGCACGAGCAAGCTGAATCCTCTGCTTCTGCCCACCACTTACATTGACTCCTCTTTCCCCAATTTCAGTAAGATCACCATGGGGTAGAAGCTCTAGGTCCTGTACCAACGAACACTTTTCTAATGTTTTCTGGTATCTGTGGTTATCCATACTGGATCCAAAAAGAATATTTTCTCGTATACTTCCTGTCTGAATCCATGCTGATTGAGAAACATAAGCAATATTCCCATATACGTGCATCTGCCCACAGAGCATAAAAATTAATCACACAAGAAATGAAATAGTTGACGTCACAAAATTTTCTAAATGAAATCCAGATGCCTTTGTATTTATTTCTAAAACTAAAACTCCAAACACATGCAAGGAATTGATTTAGCATTAAATGTGAAAAGAAACAGTTCTCAGAAAATTAAAAGTACATTGCAACCAGAAAAGGGGAGTAGGCAGTCAGAACTTACAGTTCCCTGGATACTTGGAACCTCTCCGAGAATTGCCGCAAGAAGTGTTGACTTGCCTGAGCCAACCTCTCCACATATAGCAACCTTTTCACCCACTCTGACCTCTAAATTGATATTTTTAAGTGTAGGCTTCACCGCATTCTCCTCCCACGAAAGATTAGCCGACTTGATGAGTATGTTGCAGTTTGTGTTTTCCCTGTTCCACTTTTTCCGGACTTTTAACCTCTCCAGTTCCGGTGCCTCTAAAAACTTTAAGATTCTTGCAAATGCAACTTGGGCTTGAATAACCACCCCGATAACATCAGGGATAGATCTTACAGGATCCTGAACAAGACGTAATGTTGCAACAAAGGTGAACACATTACTAGCATATAATGGAACTCCAAAAAAATAGCAAGCACCAAACGTAGCGGTAGAAACCAAGACAGGGGATGACCAAAAAAGAAAGCTATTATATGCTCTACGCAACTGAACAGCTGATAACCATTTATATTCTATTGTTCTCAATCTTTCTATAGCATTCTTGAAATGGGTCTCCCATGCATACAGTTTCAACACCTTCATATTCACAAGAGCCTCAGAACTAGCTTTCAGCCTCTCATCTTGTGCAACCATAAGCTTAGACTGGAATTTGTGCTGTAATTTAGCAAGGGGAGTATTGCAAAGGACAGTAAGAACTATCACCACCAATGATGCGATCGTAGCAAGACCAACTGCACGGTAAAGGATTATGAGTGCAAAGCAGAGTTGAAGGCTTGTTGTCCATAATTGATGAAACCAGAAAGGGAACTCTCCAATTCGATATGTATCAACAGTAACATAGTTCATTATCTCACCAGCTGAGTGCATCATCTTTGCAGCATTAGATAATCTTAGTTGCTTCTTATAAATTGCTGCTGTGAGCAAAGACCTAATTTTTAAACCAACAAGTCTGCTCCGAAAGTACCACTGCCGTTGTGACAAGGACTCCAAGTTCTTTGAAAAGAAAAGTAAAATAGCCAATACATACCCCTCGTATTTATAGTTTCCTTTACCTTCAGCAACATTAATGAAAGCATTAAGAAGCACAGGTCCAGCAGACACAGTGATTATCTTCAGAAGTGCAAAGAATCCCGAAATGAAAATGTCTCTCTGGTGGCATAAAAATATTGTCCTTAAAATTGATGACTGGGTTGATGGATCCATCGCTTTTTGTTTGTTGAGTTGATCCATGAACAGCAAGTAGCATGTCTCTGCTCGGTCTTCTTCACGCAATTTGGGAATATCTTCATAATCAAGTGTTTTTTGCCGACCCCTTTTCATCAACGGATTCAACCACCAAAAGTACATCTCACTGAAAAATCCAGCTTTGGCGAGTGGAGTGACAATGCTAGCAGAATCAGTTTTGCTGCCAGTGTCACAATCACCATTTAAGGGGGTAAAAAGATCACTCCCATTCACATCATCTTCTTCATAATTGAATCCCTTATAAGTGCAAAACAACAATAAACTTGCTCCAACAAATGATAACACATCCAAAGCTATCTTAATTGACACCTCTTTGTAAAAAATGGCAGCAAAAAGAGATAAGACACAAGACACTGTAGCAAACAAAAGGGCAAGAAGGGACAAAAGGCGCGTTGGGGCTTTTGAAAAATGTTTGCCCCATAGGCTCACAGTGAAACCTACAAATAACCACGTCAATCCATGAAACAAAACTAGCAACCACCAATGCAGAGGTAAAACTGCCCGTTTTTTCCTCCACTTCTCTTCCAGTATAAAAACAGCCAAACACAAGTATCCCAATGCCAGAAAACCATTAAAACTTGCAGAAAGTAACTGCAAACGTGAATTGCTACGAGAGCTATGTGTGGGTTTGTGAGACCTCTTGTAAAAAATAGTGAATAAGAACAGGGCTAAAAGAAATATGTCAAAAAGAATGATCAACGCGTGATTGATACATGAAGAGAGATGAGTCACAAGCACCAAATCAGCAGCACAAGGCTTACGAATACCATCTGGACAATCAGATTCCCCACAAAACATGGTCCATAACTCATCCATTTCTTCTTCCTATTCGCTTTGTACTGCAAATTCTACAAGGCACCGATAATAGGCAATAATTAGCATTTACTAGAGACAGAAGAATTATGTCATGATTCACTAGCTGATGATCACCCGTGATTGGGATTCTTGAGTCCAACAGAAAAAAGAGAAATTCTGACATGAAAAGCATAATACAAGAGTGGGATGTGTTCTCGTGGGTGATCAAATCATCAAACAATCATAATCAAATGCGTAAACAGCTGATTATTACAAAAAAAAATCTCCATTAAAATGAGGAACAAAACGAGCAAAAAAAAACACAAAGTTCAACCAATATAATTATAGATCAAACACATACAAGAAAACTTGAATTCAACTTCTGCCACGTAGTGCTTGTGTCTTGCAATAGAGAAAAATACACTCTGATATTTTGTTATTAAGTCCAAGGTTTGATAAAAACGTTAAGCAATGAGATTGAGCTGAGAGAATCTGTTGAATTAATAAAACAGTTTTTATGTACATTGAATTTGTCAATGGATGACAAAGAAAAGCATTTATACTATCTCCGTTCTAAATTATTGTCGTTTAAGATTTTTGCATAATAGATTAAGAAAGTATCATTTACCAAGTAAAATTTGTTTAAAATTCCATCACTAACCCTCTATGGGAAGTTGAAAATTATAAATACAAAGGAGAGAATTTGTTGGGACAATGAGAGAACATAGGGTAATATACGCAAACATTTTGGAACAAATTTTTTTTTCTTAAAAGACCATCTTTTAGAAACGGAGGGAGTAGTACGGTAATGATAATTTGGGACATGATGAAACACCAAGCAACTAAACATCTCTGTTGCTTTTTTCTTCTCTAGACCCACTCTAAAGTCTAAACCCAAATGTTCTCATAAAACCAAAAACTAATCCCCTCCCCTCCCTGAAGACAGAAAAACAATTGAATGCGTGAAAACAGGAAAATGTGAGTGCGAGATCCAAAAAGCTAGCTAGCTAGTATCATTGAACATGGGCAACATAATATAAAAAAAATGCAACAGAATTTGTAGAATACTTAACAATTAACAATAATAGCTTCTAGCTATTCCATAAATAAATTAAAAGAGAAGAAGTTTCGAGTAGAGTGAACAAAATGAAATATATCGGAGTTAGGTTAAAAACACTAACCAGGCCACAATCGCGAGGAAATTCATTCCACTTGGCCTTGAGAAGAAGAAGAAGAAGAAGAGTTTTTATTTATTAATTCAGGAGTCAAAAACGAAGAAAATGATATACATTTAAAAGGGGGAATGGCCAAGTCTGAGGATATTGACGGTGTTTGACAAACTCGGCAAAAACAATGATAATCATGGACCTCGTCCACTGTATTTCTAGTTTTGTTTTATCACCCAGTGCCGAAACTATATATAGTGGCCATCCCTATTTAATTTTTTTTCCCACGTACTAAAAAAAATTGTACGTATAAAAATATTTTTAGTAATGGAGGGAATGAGTTTGTTGGGAATTTGAAGTTTGCTTCTAGTTTGGGCGTCATGGCTCACGTCTCTCAGTTACGAACTGACAAAGTGTTGTCATCTTGTCTTTTTTCCCTTCTCTTTTGCTTTCTTCAATTTTGTGATTATTTTCCCCTCCACTTCTCATTATTTTTATAAATATGGAGTAAATTGTATTTCTCATGTTATACGGTTTGGATTATTGAAAGTATAAAATTGAAAAATGAATATATGTTGAAACAAACCAACTACTCCTTACCCTTTTGTTCAATACAAAATTTATGTTTGATTGCGAGCTATGTACATATATGAGATAAAAAGTAATTAAAAAAATTATCACTTTAATTTATTATATCTTATCTCATATACTAATAATATAATTTGACCAAATATGTATATCATTTTTCATAGCATAAAACAATCGTGGAAAGTGCTTTTATTCAGAATATGTATATGGTATTGGAGCCGCATGCACGCGCAAATGTTGATGGTCCATCCACTTTTTAGCTAGCGTTACAAATACAGCCTACCCTGCCATTCCGTCGCTTGAAAAGTGCATTTGTTGAATTATTCCATGCAAGTTTGTAAACCATGCACGGGCTAACTTTCAAAATTATTTTTTTATAATAAGATATAATTTTAATATGAGAATAATTTATTGTAATGAAAATTTTAATAATTTTAATTTTTTATTTAACTTGTCTTTACCAACCAAATAATTTGTTTTACTCACAAGCGTAATTCTTACAATATTTAGAGTTGAAACGCAACCCACTACTTTTAATTAATTACTAGTATTAGCTTTAGAGTATACTGCTGTTGAAACTTGCAAGTCATTTATTTCGGAGACTGATTTCTTGCTAAGCCCTACTAAACCTCACTTTTGCAAATCTAATCAAATACGGAGTATATTTTAATCAACATATTAATAAATTCAACAATACATTCAAAATTTATCATAGTATCCTATAGCGACACTTAATAAAAATCTAATTTTCTTTTCAATATCTTTTGCTAAGTGTAACTTTGGTGCACATAATTTTTCAAACACTAATCAATTGTTTGTTCGCCCATTAGCTCAAGCGTTTAGTGGTACGTTATTATAAATCTAAACGTATTTAACTATTTTTAAATGATTTATTTTACTCACAAGCATAATTTATTTAAGTCATAAACACATTAAAGTTCAAACGCAACGTACTATTTTTAATTATTTACTAGTATTAGCTTTAGAGTATAGTGTTGTTCAAAACTTTAAAGTCATTTATTTCGGAGACTGATTTCTTGCTCAGCCCTATTAAACCTCACCTTTGCAAATTTAATCAAATATATTTTAATCAACATATTAATAAACTCAACAATACATTCAAAATTTACCATTTTTCTTCTAGTTTAGTTATGAAAATTGATATTTTTACGTAAAAATCGTTGTTATAAATTCTATAACGATATTTTTCATCTGAAAATATTAAAAAAAAATTGTAAAAACATCAAATCTTTTTAGTTATTATATATCATGTACTTTTTATTCTTTCAATGGCCTCACATTTTGATTTTACGTACAGGAATTAGTGCAGCAATGCAAACGAAAGCACTTACGCAAGTATTCAAACCACAATAGTAGAGGTGAGCATGGTACGATTTGAAATCTAAATTGCATTCGAAATCGCTTAGGGGCTGTTTGACAAATACAAAATTGCACTCGAAACCGCTTATGATTGGTGCGGTGCGGTTTCGATTCCAAAACTAATTGAAACAATAAAAAGGTCTAAGCCTTCAATAGAATTTAACACAAAGCTCACATATAGCAATTAACTTAGTGACAGTCGGCAATGGGAATTATATCAAGCATAGAAACAAAGTTCCTTCTACCAAACATGTCAAATTCACCATCAAATCAAAGAACAGTGAGACACATAAAATAGTTTTAGTTTATAATAAAAGAATGACGCTTTAAAACTAAAACATACTGGAGACAGAATAAAATTTTATCTTATATATTGCAGGATGACTTATATAATATAATCCTAACTGTACCTAATTTTAAAAAATAATCTATTAGATTATTACTACTATAGCATAGACTGTAACCAATGCATCAAGTGCTCGAACCAATGAATTTGACCCCTCAGCTATAAACCTCTTCAGTAACGCATCAAACAAATCTGAAATTCCAAAATTCAAATGCTTAATTTTTGACTCTATAACCTCTAACCATCATCTTTCGATTGGTGAAAAAATGACAATGTAGGTCTTTGGTTTTCTCTGAGCGTGTTCAAGTGAAAAGTAACTTTAGAATTTACTAGAGATAATACATACATACATACTCACATGGTGCGGTTTCGGTTTTATGCGTGCGGTTTTGGCTAGTAACAAAATCGGAACCGTAAATTTGGTTATTCAACCCACCTAAAATCGCCACATACGCCGGAACCGTTGGTGCGGTTTTAATTGGTGCGGTTCGTGCGATTTTTGGTGCAATTTCTGTTCTAATTTGGTTACTTGCTCAGTCCTACACAATAGTAATCGGCTTCGTAGATGAACGAAAGAATTTATATTAAGGAAATTGATATTTTTATAAATAAATTTGATAGTTTTATTAAAAAAAATTATATGAATAGTAAATGGTGTATGTGCTCATGTGAGAGACTATATTGTGAAACTAACAATTCAGTTGTGAAAATATCAATTAGTATGGCCTTGTAAACAATATCAATCCAATCACTATTAAATTAAAGGCTTAAATACATTTATGTTACATCAAGTATCACTAAATTTATAATTCGGTCCATAAAATAATAGGGCTTACAAATTATTATATAAACTATTTTATTAAATACAATGTCCACCCCAATTTCATTTTTCGACAAGAATTAACAAGAATACTATATTTACAAATAACTCATTTGATTTTATACGGTTTGATCGTATTTAGATACAATTTGACTTCATTAAATAATAAAGAAACTAATTTAAAGAATTATTTTTATAATATTTAATTTAAAGACTTGATAATGTTAAAAATAATAATATAAAAACCACCATGGAGATGGGAGTTGATGAATTGGGGGTTTGGGATTAGGGATTTTCATGGCTTGCAAACAATAAGGAATTGGAAGAGAGATTTTGCCGAAAATCGTGAAAGTGATTTGCACCTCTTGAAACTCTTAAAATCACAACCATCGTCATCTCCATCATTAAAACTTTAAAATAGAAATTACTGTAATTCCCATCTCTTGGATGTGACGCCCCCAAAATAGGTATACATCACCTATTCTGAGTCGTCAAATACATGGTACAGAATACAAATACAATCTTAAACATACAACACGAGCTGTGAGTTTTAATACAAATATTGTCTTATAGACAATATCCATTCTCAGAATAAAGTCCTCATTACAATTATTATCACACTACTTCATAAAATAGTGAGGACTACTAATGCTATTATCTGGACTGTCACTCCGTTTCCCGACTAGTCCCTACTACGTTCTCATTTCCTGAAGAGAACAATAAAAGCAAAAGAGTGAACTCAACTAGCATAGTAAGAAATATTATGACTAAGATAATGCAAAAAAAAAGTTATCATTAGAAGAGTTAAGTAGAGAATGAAATCTACTATCATCTATGAATTTAAAAGTCCATCATCGATATTTTATCCCTGTAACATCAATCAATACATGTCATAAATCAAATATTCATCTTTGCACTACAGGCCAAAGATATTCACCAGTTGGTCATGTTCATCTAAACACCTGTTCATCTTTGCACTACGGGCCAAAGATATTCATTATAAAATCATTCATCTGTGCACTGCAGGCCAAATATATTTAGTTATATCATCATTTAGGACTAAGGATGATAAAAAATATTTAAAAAAAAATAAATCCAATGAAATAAAAGAATAAATATTAAGGATTCGTACTTTACACAATCCAAGTTCAAAAATACTTCATAAGTAATCAGAGTGGAGTAAAATTTAAGAATAATCAAAACATGGATACAATCAAAGTTAGTATATATCCATAATAGATATTTTGGATGAAAAATGAAAATTTAATTTTTCTGTAAATAGTGTGGTATTCGTGAATAGTGCCGTATACGTGAATAGTGTCGTATACGTGAATAGTAATTCCGACACCAAAAGATAAAAATTTCACAAAAAGCATCATCATGCCTCATGAATAGTAACTCATGAATACTACTCGTGAATAGTAACTCGTAAATAGTAACTCGTAAATAGTAACCTCGACATGAAAATTTTTAAATTTGATAAAAATTCAGACCAATATTTCGGAAAAATGATATTAAAAAAAATAATATCATTTAAGAAGAAAATAACATCCCTTATCTCGTAAGATTAGTACTTCTAGCTGGAATACTGGGTATAGTGCTGAAGGAAACTTGCACTGTATAACAATACTCAAAGTATCAGAATCCTCACAAGAATACACTCAATATATATAGAGAGAAATATTGAGAAAACTTCAGTTTCTGGTGTGATTTTCAATTCTAACCTAAGCACCCTATTTATAAAAAAATGCTTAGAACACCAAAGCAGAAAATTTAATAAATTAATATTATTTATTTTTCCACATCTTCCTACGCATCAAAGAATCTGAATTCAACCCCTAGCACATGTTAATGATGCCTCCACACATTTCAAAAATATTTTTGTCATTTAAAATAATTAAAATTTTCAAAAATTAATTATTTCGGAACTTCAGAACTTCAATAATGCATAATAAATAGCCTTTTTATCAGAAATTTCAAATCTCGCAACTTTTTACAGGAAATTCAATTATCTACAATTTTACAGAATAAAATTTTTCCAAATTTTAAACAAAAATTGACCGAAATTCATAAACGGACGATTTTACAGACTATAATCAAATTTCAGTCAAAAAATGGGCCCACAGACATGTTTAACCTATTTTAAATAACTTTTTCAACAAAAATACTCTTCCTCCTCATATACTCATATATCCCACATTCATTATAAAAATATCATTATTATTATATTATAATAATATAATAAAATATTATTTTATCAGAAAGGTTAAAATATCGATTTTCAACAATTGTCACTTTAAAAATTTTCTCCATCTATATCCACATAAAATCAATATTTTTCTCATCATATAAATCAATAATTAATTATTCACAAATAATATTACAGAATCACAGTACTGGCAACTAGGCCGTTCCTAAGAAAGAGAGGGCTTTCCAATAAGAATTTCTCCTTACTGACACGCAATTAGGTGACCAAACCTCTCCTTAGACAGAATTTTTTAGACATTGCCAACAATATTTTCTAATAATATTATTCAGATAATATAAATTATTGCTTCGATAATAGAAAATATTGTGTAGTGACAATTATTGAAATAACAGTAATATAAAATATCAACGCAGCAATTATTGAATCAATAAAATAAAATACTGAACAATAACTAATGTAACAATTATTGAGTAGTGCCTTCTTACGTAAGAATCAATAATTGATGCAATACCGTGTGCTACTGTGCAACAACGCGTATTACTGTGTTCTAACCACCGGGTATTCCAACAGTATTAACGGTAACAACTACGCCGTTATTTATAAACAACTTATACTTGTCGTTTTCTTCGTCCAATCGCTTTTCGTTATGGAGCCCACAAAAGACTGCGCCGTCGTACGAATATTCCCCGACAGCAAGAATATTCTACGACCAAACGAATATTTCCCGACAACAATGAATATTTTATAACCACCTGTTTATTTAAAATATTTGCGCATTTACCCATAACTAACCACATTAATCAAATCAACTCTTACTATTTCAAAATGATAGATAGAGAAAACTAAATTTTATTTATTAATAATTTGGGGTTTTATAAGATATGTGTATTTTGCCCTAAATTAAAAGAATGCTTAAATATAATTAACTACCCTAAACTATAGCTCATATTCTACTTCGGTGATTCACCTTTTAATTTTGTCAATTAGATGATTGAACTATTAATTTTTTCAAATTCCAACAAATTGAATCTATCACGTCAGAAATTACTAACATGACTATCTGAATAGGCCATACATAAACTTATGTGTAAATAAAAAAAATTATTTTAATATCTATTTACATATTTATTTTATATTAAGGACAAATTCGTCAAATCACTTTATATTAAACATTTTTTTTGAAACAATATATTAAACATTAAAACTAAATAAAAACAACAAACTATCAGATAAATCAAAATCATTTTCCTTTTTTCTGATTGAATCAACCGTAAAAATCATTGAAAGATACATATTATCAGATAAATCCAAATCTTCACCATCATCAGATAAATCCAAATCATTCTTCTTATTCTTCATGGATGATCCATATTCTAACTCTAACCCTAACAAATCATCATCGTCTTCCTCTTCACTTTACCCAAGCCATGAAAGATCTGGTGGAGAATATCTTCTCTGATAACCCTAACCTTAGCTCCCCCTCTGCCCCGCCCAAATCTATTGAAGAAACCCTCATCACCATCCCCGGAGCTATTCTCCACTTGATCGCGATCTCTCTGTGATCCGGCTCCGATAGAGAGATAATATGGTTGCTGTGTACCTCGACTGCGAAGTATTCGAGTACGGCGAAGAGGTACATCGGAGAACCAGATCCGATCGACTCGCTGAGCGTAACGTCCAACCATGAGGAATTTGGCAACTCAACCGATGGGAAATTAGAGGTGACCCACTTTTGAGATCTGGAGACTGATTTGGTGCCCTTGAATTTGCATGTTCCACCTAATTAAACACTCGCCCGTTGTTGAGCTCATGATGATGATGATTTTGGTTACAAAGAGATTTGTGTATATCTGTAGCGTGATTAATGTTTGGAAGGAAGAAGATAAAAGATATGGGTTTATGGAAATGAATAGATTTAGGAAGTGATTTTATTTAGTTTTTAAAGTGAGTTGACAAATTTGCCCACAATGTATAAGTAATGTTTAAATAGATATTAAAATATTTTTTTTTATTTATATACCCCACTTATATTAGATACGTCAGTAATTTTTGACGTGACAGACTCAATTTATTGAAATTGAAAAAATTAATAGTTCAATCATTTAATTGACAAAATAAAAAAGCGAATCGCCAAAATAGAATATGAGCTATAATTTAGGATAATAAATTTTATTTAAGCCTTAAAAGAAATACAAACGTAACTATTTTTGTCAGTGCATCTGGGCCTCATTCTCACTATAACAATTGAAAGAAAAATGATATTTACACATTATTTTTTTATATTTATATATAAAAAATAGCGTTATAAATGTATAATGAAAAAAAATTATTGTTATAATGTAAGAATATTATTTTTTATTATAAAAATATAAATATCCTAATAGTAATTGTTCAGTTGCGTGTATAATTTTAATTGTTCAACAGCCCACCAAAAATACATATATGTGAGTTTGACATTGACATTTAAATTGACAATGTTATGGTGCAGGTCCAGACCAAACAAAACAAGTAGTAGGACAAAACACAAACTTACGTCAACTAATGTTTTGTCACTCACTCGTGATGTCTGACTAAATATTGATATTTTAAAATAATAATATTTTTATATCAATTTTTTTTACATTCAAGTGTGAGTCATTCAGTATTATTACATACGATTTGAGGTTGCGTTTGATAAAATTAAATATTAAAATTTGAAGAATTAAGACGTTTTAATAATATAATAATAATATAGAGCGTTTTTAAAAAAAATTATATCTGAATAAAAAAATATTATTTAATAACTAATTTTTTTAAAATATCTTAATAATAATATTTTATCATTTTAACCTTCTAAACCATTTAAGCAAAACTTGTTAAAATTCACTCCTTAATTTTCTTTTAATTTTAATTTTACGTGAATTAAATTATCTTCAATCTCAATTCCATTAAATTAAAAAGAATCACCACTTTCTCTCTCTTCAGGAAAGCTACATACATATACAGATAAAAGAAGTAGTAATGAGAGTTTCTTGGAAAGTGAGATGGTGCGAGACATCCTCGATTCATCCTTCAATCTCCTCCTTCAGGTTTTATTCAGCAACCTCTACTTGCTTTAATGGTCTATCTCCTCCTGTAATTTTGGGATGTATAAAAAAAGGGTTAACTTTTGTCTTCAATCGGATATGGGTTCAATATTTTTCGCAGGAGATGGAGTGAAGAGTGGGTTGAACCTCACCGGAAATGGTAAATTTGTACTTGCAGATGAATGAAATCGACGATGACAATTACGGGAGTGTGTATTGTGTATTTTATTAGAAGGATATAAGAGAAATTTTGTAATATTAAATAGGTTTATTTTGTCCTAAAAAAATATAAATTTATTTAAACCTGTCTCTAAATGGTATAGATTTTATTTTATATCTTATTGATTAAGAAACAAATTATTTTTACTAAATAAATTTTTTATCTGATCAAATCAGAGACATACCCGTTAAGAACTATGTAAAGAAACACACCCTGAGTCTGACTATTAATAATACATACAGTGTTTGTTTCTTGTTTGTAAGCTGAGTCAGACAGACTCAGAATGGACTACTTTTGTTTATTTTATCGATGGACTTTATTATTATTGCTTTTCTACTCTTTAATTTATTAACATTTTAACCCCATCATCAACTCTACTGTGCCGTGCGGTCTGGGTCTGGTCTGGTCTTATAATAATAAGAGTTTATTCTGTCCTAAAATAATAATATCAGCATGTGTGTTTTGTTTGCAATGCTATGCAATAGATTATTTTTGTTGATGTGACATAATATTTTGTTACTACTTTATTCCGTTATTACGTGTAATTGATAATTCAGTTATTATTATTATTATTATTTTACAATTTATTACGTAACCAGCTATCTATAATCTATGGTATCATATCATATCAATTTTTTAAACGACCAAACCCTAACTAACACTCCAGTCTACTACTCAAAAATTAGAAAAGCAACTCATCAATATTGTCTTATTTTGGGACGATGCCTCTACAAAATTAAAAATGAGAATTATTATTTTCATAAAAACATATTTACTATCCATGTTATCAATTCCCTTAATATATTTATTTAACAAAACACAACTAATTTTGAATTTTTCGCTTACCCTAATAAATTATCTAGACCGTCTAAAATTTGAGATAAATCTCACCGTTCATATAGTGTCGAAATCATGGGACACAACTAGTTATATATATATATTAATGATGGGCCTTTGGCATCCAGGCCCAACATATATTGAAAACTAATCCGGCTGAAAAAGAAAAGGTGATATACGGAAAAGATAGATTGAATGTTTCGGAATAAATGAATTGGAGTATATTTTATTTATTTTTTAATTACAATCATATTGAAAGTTATTTTGTGTGTATATTTTATATTTTCTTTTTAAAATCACTACTTATCTTATTTTTATTTTTATTTTATTTTATTTTGAGAAATTAATTTACCCACCACCCACGCTATTGTGTATATATAAATTTTAAAAATAAAAATTAAATTTAGTATTGTCATTCACATTAATTAAATAAATAACGATTTATTGATTTTTATTTCCAAAAAAGACCACCCTAACGAAACCGATAGCTTTTCGTCCCCCATTTTCCGGTGTTTCTTTATCGGTCGGTCGATCGATCGATTGAATGGAATACGATTTCAGGAACAGAGCAGGTGCACCGCAGGATTCACAAATCCCCATGTACAGGCCAACTACAACTTCCAGTCATCCGATGTACGGGTATCCAAAGATCGGTCAACCCACCGGCCATTCCCTCATCCCTCCTTCCGCCGGCCGCACCCATCACTCCCCTCCGTCCTCTTCTTCTTGTAAGTCCCTCTTCCTCTCTTTCTGTATGGATCAAATTTATCAATTGTGATCAACTTATTTTTATTTTGATAATTTGCAGCTGGAATAGGCATTAGGGTTGCTCTAAAACCTGAATATCGTATAACACCACCGGTATGAATATTAGTTTTGTGGAATTTTAGACTTATTTACTAATTCGTGCTGATGTTAACACTGTGACTAATTAATTTACTTTGGCATAAACTGTGTTTTATGCTTTGCTACTATAATATTTTTTAGTTCTACGTGTTCATATGAGGATCATATATTGCTGGTATACTAATCTGATTTTAATATTGGTGTCTTTTTAGTTTGTTCAAATACTTGGCATACTTTGATTAAAGGTATTGATCAATTACATGTAGCATCAGCGTTTTCCATGATCCTTTCCTTCATGGCTTCATCATTGTCTGACTTTCTTTTCTTTCCCCATTCATATAATAAATAGATTGAATCCCCCCATCCCTAATTCTTTCTCTTCCATTTGGCCTCCAAGGTTCACTAATTTACTCATGTTCTGCATCATGCAGTGAGCTAAATTTCTAAAGCTACAGAGATACTATACAACTTGATTGACTGTGTACTTGGAAGTTATATAAAGAAATTTAAAGCTATAGGATGGTAACATATCTAACCGGATAGTTTTTTTTCTTCATAGAACCTGCATCCACTACCTTAGGGTGTGTGTTGTTACAGAGAGGTGAAGAGTATAAAATAGAGAAGGAAAATAAAGGCCTAATTCACCTCTTGGTTATTCATTGATCATTATTTATAATTAACAAATGAGTTTAAAAACAATTAAAGTACAGTAGCTTCCTAAACTAACTCCTAAAAATAATGAAACTGAAAATACAAAATTCAAACTTTAAATACCAAGTCAAACAGAATCTAACTAATAACAGAAAGATAAAGACTTAGCTTGCTCTATTATGTGTATAAACCACCATATGCATGCAATACCCCACCCACCACACACCAATTAAGCCCAATAGTAGTAAATTTTATGTGGGTGGCCCTAAGGAGAGCATTCCCTTTGCGGAGTATTGACTTTTAAAGGCACATATCTCTAGGTTTAGTACACTTGAGCTATCCCCTTGAGTTTATCTAACTTGGTAATTTTTGCCATTGTAATTCAAATATCAAGTTTTTCTAAGCTTGAACGTAATGTGTGCCAATTTTTTCATATTAATACTCTTAACCAGCACTGTCTGCTAAATGCAGCGTAAAGATCCTGCTTGTTTCTAACATTATGAAGTTAATCTCCTCCAAGCATCTAAGTACCTATTAATTTTCTATAATTGCATCTCTATTTTGACCGTATATGCAAAAGCATAACCAGTTTCCTTTTATCCATTCTTGTACATGTGTAATGTTTGTAGGGTCTTAATTTGTTTGTTAATTGATCACATTGTAGCCTCAATTGTCCCCACAAATCGGAGAGATTCCTCGAAGCAATTTTCAGTTCGATTTTGAATTTGAAAGAAAGATACTGGTAGAAGCAGAGAAGGAAAATCCAAACTGGAGCAGGCTTGGGCTCGAGAACCTTCCTCATAAAGCCGCAGAAACATCTTCATTGGTATGCTGCTCTTTCTTTATAACGTATTCCTGTATGAGTGTGACGGAGAATATATATAAAATGGTTTATGGGTGTAATATCTTTTCATTCTTCTATTGGCTTAATGTTATTCTATAAGTGAACTCCCCCCTCTTTTCGTCACAGAGTTTAAGACATTCATAGAACACAAATATTATAATATGTATATATAACTTTATTTTTGATAAGTATATGTTTTTCTATCATATAGCTGAACTATATTAAACATTAAAAAAATATAATATATTTTTTCATGTCTTAAAATTCATGCAAAAACAGCCAAAAAAATAGGAACATTTCAACCGGAAGAAATGGCATACTTTATAGCTTGCGGCACTTCTATAATCTTTAATTTGATTGATCGTGTATACAATTAATTTTACACGCGTCTCTAATTTTATTCTTTTTCTTGGAAGTTTTGTGGCACACAGTTAAGATTATTGTATGGTAATCTTATTAGTTGGACATTATCTGCTCTATTTACTTAATTTTGGTATATAATAATTAATATGTCAATAGGTGCTTAAAGTTGTGTGGTAGAAGATGGAATGGTTAAGAAGGGTTGGAACTAGATTGAGGCACTTTTACATTCTGCATGGTCCCCATTGATGGTTGGAAGTTGGAACATCTGAAACATCTTTTACAATCTACGACTATTAAAGTACATTTCTTGTTTCAACTTTTGACGACCACAAATCATATGTAAAGTAGCTTGTTCTCACATCAGTGATTTGCCTCTTTAGATTGTCGAAATATTTGTGAATTTGCAATAATCACATTTGACAATATCTAAGGTACTGCTACCACAGTGTTCCGAAATAATGCAGATTGGGGTAGTTTATTCCTGTTAACAACACAACTTGTGTGCTTCTGTTCCCTACTAAGCAGGGGTAGAGCTAGGATTCTTACAAGGGTTAAATTAAAATTATTTTTTATAATCATAGCGTGAAACTTCTATATATAACACTTTGAGACCCTTAGAAAACTAGCACCGAAATTTCCTAAAGTCATTTGAAGCAATTACTCTGCTTATAAAATAACTATATCCACTCTTCTTGTAAGGGGGGCATCATATTTTCAAACTATTAGCATCTAAGACATTGTTATGATTATCGTTTTCATTATTTCTCTGCAGGGATCCATCACAGATCTTGTCATTCGCAAATACTTAGCATCAGGTCTCAATAGAGAGGCGGTGCCTCTTGCTGTTGCAAATTATGGAGATAATCCAACTAAGGTTCTTTTTCCTTCTTACTACATATTTTGTTTGATCCTTTTCCATCCTTGCATTTTACATATTGCATTATGGCTTTTAGTTGCCTCAGGCAGTAAAATTCTGTGCTTCATTTTGTTCTAATACTAAAACGGGATAAATTTGATTTCCTCTTCAAGGTTAGGGAATTTGCCAGTGGCTACACCCTCTTGCGAGAAATGGGTTTTTCATCAAACAGTGTTGCAGAAGCCTTACTCATGTATGACAATGATACAGACAAGGCATTGGCACATTTCCTCAACAATTCGTCCTGAGGATTGCCTGGAATAGATACTATCATCTTATTGGAGTGGTTGTTTTTGTATATTCACAAGGATTTGGATAATGCTTGCATTGTATGACAGGATTTGGTATAATATACCTTCTATTATCAGTGTAAAAGCATTTGCAGCCTGAAATTTAACTGGTAGTCTCTTCATGCTTTTGGAATACTTCCTTGCACCTATTATTGCAAATCACGGGAAGGAAGGAAGGAAGGAAATCTGCGTTGTCTACATTTAGACATTAAATTTGAAGAGTAAAACTTATTATTGAAAGATATTATGTGGATGGGTAGACTATGCAAATTTTATTACTTTAAGGAAGAAAAGCTCATTTCCTGACTGGAAGTATTAAGGAAATATATTCACCGCCAAAATTTAGAAAGAAAGATGCAAAATATAAAAAAGAAGAAAGCGATAGTGTCTCATACTCTTAAGTTGGGGTATTCAGTAATGGTGTGTTATGTTGTCTAAAGAGTTGCTTCCTCCGAGTCGAAGATGCGACCGACCGTCCTAGATTTTTCCCATACCATTATTTGTAGCCAAATACTCCCCCCCCCCCCCCCAACTCCCTCAGTCCCGCAATGATTGTACAATTAGTTTTAATTCGTATTTCTTCCCAAGATAACTATACTTTTATTCCCAAATGTAGTAAAAAAATACTACTAATAATTTAGACAATAATTGAGGTATATTATAAAATAATGAAAACAAAATAATTTTATGTGGCGCAACAACACGTCTTTATATACACCAGACCCAGCTATTCTGTATCACTATCAACCTCTTCCTACAGATTAAATAAACATAAAATCCTAAACGGACATCATCATATAACCAGACATCCTACAGAATCATGATCGAAGATGATACTTATAATACATCTACAAACATCACAAACCGAAAATATGGTCACTTGCACAAAATATAGCGGAGCCAAATTGTCTTGTGTTCAAGTCACTCCCATCCAGAGCAGAACCAAATCTATCAAGCCACTGAGTTGGGCTAGGGTTTTCAGTCTCCTCTACCCACTCCGAAGTCATATCGATGTCATCAAGTTGAAGAGGATCAGCTTCTGAAGACTTTGGTTTTATTGATCTTGCTAACTTGAGATTATAGTTTATGTAAACAAGATCATTTAATGTTTCCTTGTCAATCTTATTGCGCTTCTCAGAGTGGATTTGATGAAATGTGCCCCAGTGCCTCTCGAAGGTACATGTGCTGCAAACTTGACTGAGTATTCGAATGGCAACTCGTTGTAATATGGGAGCAGAATCACCATACTGTTCCCACCACAGGCCTACAATACATTTGTCATATGTAAGCATTTCTACATGTACACATGCAACTGTCACAACAAAGCATACAGGTGCTCACAAACTAAACATTTGTTTGTGTAGCATGCATAGACACACATCTTGTGTACATTAGGCATGAACTCGTCTATAATCTTAAAAGAATATGCGTTGATGAGTAGTAGTGAGTATTACAGCATAGCTAAATGGTTATAGCTATAAAAATACGATATTGCCATTGTTTTTTTTTTGGCATGTGTGTTTATATGGACACAAATTTGTGTGAAAAGTATATGATACCCACACAAGTTTGCGTGAAAAATATTTACCACTTATATATATGATCTAGAAAGGTCCAAGGAGAAAAACCAAACTCAAAAGGTGGAAAAGAAAAGAACCCACAAAAAAAATCAATAAAAATAAATAATAATAATAATAATAATGAAAAATTAACTATGAGGTGGGACCGATTCTCGGGATTTTGCACAGTGAAGTTTAAATACAAGTCATGTCTTATCAGTACTTGCATTTTGTATATTGCTAGATTCAAACAAATATGTTTTGCCATGTTTAGCAGTTACAAGTAATGTTCTAATTTTTAAAAAATCAGCTCAAGTTGTTTATGGTTTGTTCTTTATACAATCATGCTAGTAAGTAAAGATGTAGTAAAACATTATATGGGTTATCACCCTGAAACCTCCAACCTTGAAACCTTACAGTAATACCTTAAACGAAGTACCATGAAGCATTTCTAGTATCCAACATTTTAGTAGAGCTCCAAACTCTCGGTTTTGCAAAAAGGAATCAAGCTTTGCTTTTCCATCGTGGTTAGCTTATGTGTTTGTGCATCGGTTTTAATTCATGATATAATGCACTTTAACTAGCAGCATACAAAGTACGTAGAGGGCACTATTGTTGCTTAAAACTATTTATTGCACCCAAATGATGTGAGGAGGTGCACGAAGGAAATATTGATTCTAAAAGTTAACCTCACACCAGCACGTGATAGAAAGTTCTATACATACCAGGTGAAACTGTATCAATTGCCTCCTTTGCAAGATTGCAACCAAACATCCCTGTTGCCCTTGTAAATAACAGAATTTGATTAGTGATGTCCCGTCTTAGATCAGGCGTTGGAAGTAGCTTTTCAAGAACTCTAAAAAAGTCTTCTTTTATAGATCCAAGAAATTTAATTTCTGGATTATACTGGATGCTAGGATTCAAAAAAGCTGCTGCCGAATGTAGAGGCGAATGGAGATACTTCTGCCACTTCTTATCCACAATATCTAAAAATGTCTTGCACTTAATTTCATCCATTATGTAGTACGTCCTTATTGACTCCTTGGCTCTGGTCATCACCTCATATACAAAACCTACAGCAGGTTTTGCTCCAGATACTTCTCTCATAACTTTCAGAATGGGATCAGAAACAGCAACACACTCTTCCACTGACCTCCAGAAATCATTATCATCAAGAATACCAATAAGAGTTATGCTTTGTGGTTTGTTTGCATAAGCCGAATTTGCAGAAACTTCAGGGCTATTGAACATATGTTTCAGTCTCACCCTCTGCTTCAGAATAACCTGCAATGAGAGGAAGTTTGAAACGGACTTTGTGATACCCGTCTTAATTATTTCCTGTCCAGCAGTGAACTTCTTCATTAAATCAAGCATCGAGGAACTGTTATATATAAACTTCGAAATAGCTTGAGCTTGTAAGATACACCTGCTCACCCAATCTACCTTAGAAAACTCCTCCAAGATAGCATTCAAACATTGGGAAGCACAAGGGGACACAAAGATGGTTCCATAGTTCTGCAGGATATGGTTTACTATACCATTGCAATTGAGAGTATTGTCCACAATAATTTGCACAACATTTTCTGGGCCAAAATTTTGAATTACAGAGTCAAATAAATCAGCAAGGCTTTTTATGTTTTTATAATACGAAGATGCATCTACTGACTTGTGGAAAAAAGTTCTGGACGGCGATGAAACTAAGAAGTTAATCAAAGCTCTAGATTTGTTGTCAATCCATGTTTCTGCAATTATAGTACAACCTGTTGTTGCCCACTCTTTCTCAATATCTTTTGATTGTAAACTCATCTCAGACTTGATCCTCTCTAACCATGTGTTTTTCAGAGTTTCGGCAGATGGGCCTCTTAATCCATTTCCACACTTCCCGACTGCATCAATCATTAGCTGATAAGATGAAGAACGGGCTACGCTGAAGTCCAGTTTATTTTCAAAAAAGAACATAGCAATACTTCTCTCAGCATTTTCTTGCTCACTAGCTGATGAAGATCCCATTGGTGTCATGGAAGGGAAAACTTTCGCAACTGGAGATGCAGATGCCTTCACAGACATGAGAGTTCTGCTAGCAGAGATATTTACAAGAGATTTTGCTTCTGCAAGCTTTTGCTTCTTAGCACTAGAAGTTTCCTTAACTTCCTCCTTTGTCGCTATTACAGCCCTCACCCTATCAGTAACATCATCCCTTACTTTAATACACGGATTCACTCCTTTACTGGGAATTCGAGACAAATGATGTTTTAATCTACTGATGCCACCATTCAGAACTCTGAAGCAGAACTTGCATCGCACCTTGTTTCCATCCAACTTCTCAGCATATTCCCAACAAACATCTTTTTCACGAACCACTGCGTGAAATGGATGTATTAAATTATTAATGGTCATTAGTGATTTCTTTTTACTCCAGCTTAATTTTCAACTCCTTGACATCAACATAGCACATCTCATACTGGGAGACAATAAACATTATTAACTGTGGACATTAAGTTGAGAAATATAAAAATACAAGTAATACCACAAAAAGGGGAAAGAGGAAAAAAAATTAGAAGGAAGAAAAAAATATAATCAACCAACACAGGATGTTCAAACTCCTTCATTAGTTTCAAGTTTGATCACAAATGAAAAATGTACATCATTTCTTGAGTTCATTAGTTTCAAGTTTGATTAAGCCAATATTGTTGCAGTTGGCCTTACATTTTCTGAAATCAATTATCAGTTAACCGAGTAATAAAAGAGTTGAACCAAAATCTCCAATTCAGGAATCATGACCCATAAACTAAAGGTGGTTCAATTTTCTCCATGCACCCAAATTTAAAACCACTCTAAATCAATTATTAACCTGCTTTTAGATTGTAATATGTCATAACAAAGCATATTAATACAAAAAATGAGTAGCGCTGACAAAGACATGGAAAGATAAGTCCTCAAACAGCAAAAATATATATTTGAAGACATGAAAACTAGCTCAGATGTCTCTATTAAAATTCAAATTCATTTAAGAATTAAAGGCTGGGGCTTACTGATACGGAGAGATGTCTTCCCCTGCTGCAAATTGACCTAAAAATAGGCAGAAGAGGAAATACATTATAATTTTTTAAGAAATCTATTATATCTAAGCTCAACTATAAAAGATGGAGAACAAAGATTTTCATACTTGAATAATCCTCCAATAACAATTCATAAAGCTTGTCACAAAATGTGTACCAAATTCTAAAAATAAATCCTCTGCTCTGCTCTTTATGGGAACTGTATTCAGGTTCTGCTCCCATGGATTTTTCATAATAGGTACTTTAATTGGACGACAAAATAATATCATCAAAATTTTGGAACCACCTTGCAAGACTTATTACTTGTTTTTATATACATCAAACTGCATTAAGATAATACCACAATAAAATGTTAAACCTCAAGGGAATTCATTCATAGTCAGAAAGCTGTGCCATAACTTGATGTTCTTCAAAATAAAAAATAAATCAAAAGCCCATAATTTGGCCATTTATTTAACCACCACCAATCAAAAAAAAAATTAAAAAAATCAACACCTTCATTAAGAATATACTGATTCAAAATTTTCCAATAAATAATGAGTTCCTGCAATTACTTTACAATCTACTATGGTCCTAGCTTAAACTCGAAATATATCAGCATGTTAGAACATAATGATGTTATAGTTTCAAATTTCACTTCCCCAATTATCTCAGTCACCATCAAGCAATTCCAATTTCCAGTAGGGTGTTTTTGGAAAACACAATATCCAGCACTTTCTCACCAAGCAATCGACCAAATTATAAATCGAATCTCAATATTTGTCAGAGAAGCAAATGAAAGCTTGACAAGAGAAAATAGCGATAAATGAAATACAGTGCGCTTACAGCTCTTATCGATGGATGGAGAGAGATAAACGGAGGTTGCAGATTTGTAAGATTTATCGCGATATTTTAGTGGACTTAGGGTTTTTCGGGTATTATTCACTTTAATCTGTGCTGTGGCCGTGGACCTTCTTTCTTTTTCTATTTCTATTTTCTCGCCCTTTCTCGTTTTCAGCTTCCTTCGGGTTTCTCCATTTTAATACCACTACTAGTACTGCACGGATGGAGGAGTACTTCTTTTTTTCCCGTTGTCGGCGATATATCGCGTAATCATATGTAGACGTGGAGCAATAACATGCGACAATCTGGCGTTCCGATTACAAAACGACGACGTCGTCACTAGCTATGTTAATTGGTGTGGGACACAGGGAAAGAGCATATGGAAAATATATTACGGTTCTTAAATATATAGTACTAGCTATAACCCGTGACTGAAGGCACGGTGTAAAGAAAAATTAAATTAAAATTTGAAAAATATTACATTATCTAAAGACACATATCACCACAATAATTAATACATACTCAATCATCAATACATATTCAACCACCAAAACATCGAGCTAGTTAACATCAAGAAATTTCGGCAAAATTTCTTTTAAAAATAAATATCCAGAAAATTCTAAACCTCTCTACAAAACTTACAATCATCATTACATATCCAAACCACAAAAAAAATTATCATTTCATACCCAAAATCATCATAACCATGTATAATTAGTTAATTTTATAAAATACGGAACACACAATGATCAACACATATCTAACCACCAAAACATCAAGCTAGTCGCTACTAATTTCAAAAAATTCGACAGAATTTCCTTTAAAAATAGATATCCAGACAAATATAAACATGTCTATAAAATTTACAATCATCCACACATATCCAAACCACCAAAAAAATCATCATTCCATACCCAAAATAATCATAACCATGCATAATTAGTTAAATTTACAAAATACGAAACACAAAAAAATACATATATGAAGAAATTAATACATACTCAATCATCAACACATCCAATCACCAAAATATCAAGCTAGTCGCTACTAATTTCAAGAAATTTCGACAGAGTTTCCTTTAAAAATAGATATCCAAAAAAATCTAAACATGTTTACAAAACTACAATCATCCATACATATCCAAACCACCATAAAAACCATCATTCCATACCCAAAATCATCACAACCATGTATAATTAGCTAACTTTACAAAAGACGAAACACAATGAATACATACATGCAGAAAATAGAGAAACAACATGTTGAGTATAAGACCCTTTACTTTACAGCTTACACCATGTATCCTTCAATATATACCTGAAAATATTTGAAATTTAAAAATTATCGAAATATGTGAGTCAAAATTAAACAATTGTAAATCTGAAACATAATGAGAACACATATTTGTATGTAGGGGGAATGAGAGAGAGAGCTCTGTGTGTGTGGTAGAATAGATAGAGGGTTTGAAATTTGAATAAACTGGAATGAGAGAAAGAGCCACTGACGTAAACTTGATGTGACATTTGTCTATTTTCTCTCTCCGCTCTGTTTTATATTATAGATATTTTTTGTCATAAAAAAGTATCTTATGTTATGTTAATCGGATAAATCTCTTATAATTAATTATATATTTTATTTTATTTAATATCACAATATTTAAGATATATTTTAAATAAAATTTTTAAATCTTTAATATTATTTAAATTAAAAAAAAATATAAAAATTAAACATATAAAATATCTATATACTAATACAACGCAATGTATACGGGATACAGTTATATTAATGCGTATTATATATTACTAGCTTTTGTGTTGTGTTGTGTTGTGTATGTAATTTAGGGAGAGAAAAAAATAATTTTTTATTGAAATAATATATAAACTTGTAGAATGAATAAATAAAAGAAAAACTTATGATGTGTCACAATTACACCAATCACACGTCGACTTACTTTGCGGCTTTATTAATTGAAATACATTATTTTTTGGATAGTGACGCATATATGCACCATAAAATGATTGTTGCACACCCTCATATATCAAATAAATTAAATTACACTTAATTAATAAGAAGTCAATTAAAATATTAATCATTTGTAATTTGTCCATTCTAGTTGAAAGTTTTTATTATTATTTTTTAAAATATATAGTTTATAACAGTCGTCTCTTCAATGAACTATAGGGAGTCAATAAAAAATGAACCGGCTATAGCGATAATTTTTTTCGTCACTATAACATAAAAAATAAAATTTTTATACTATAGGTCGTTATAGCCGATTCGTTTTTAGTTCGTTAGCCGAAGAGTTTACAATATCTAAAAAGTTTATATATTGACTAAATAATTTATTTTTATTTTTATTTGATTTTAAGGTTTTGTAAAAATTGTGTTCAAGTAAAAATAAATCTGTTGAATCAGACTGCCCAATAAACTATAGTGGATAAAACTTTTTTAGGTTTTCTAATATTGTATGCGTTCTAATCTCTAATTTAAAATTTAAAATTTAAAATATTATTATATAATATCAGAAATTAAAAAGAACGTTATTAAGTAAAAATGTAATAGGTTTAATAAAGTAGTTAAATTCAATTTGAGGTTTAAAATTTGGCTAACTAAGTGTATATACACATATATCCTCCTATCTTATAAATATTATTATGTATAACAAAATTAAGGCAAAATAGATAGATACTAAATGATTAATGTAAGGAGTGATGATATAGATATAGTAGATACCATTGTTGGGTGTTGGGAAGAAATTGTTATTATGGAGAAGTAATGGAAGAGAATTATAATAGTAGTATTGTAGTTACTATATATAAATGATCCAATATAAGTAAGCAAATGTCTTGTTCTTTAGTAAGTAAGTAAGTTTTGGAGACTTTAGTAGGTAGTAATTAATTAGGTATTGATGTTGAATTCTACTTTTGAAATTCATTATTGGAAGTTGAGTATAATAGTGGATTGATTTGTTCATATTAAGGCAATTTTAACCTTCAATATATTTGGATTTGGATGACAGATGACAGATGAAAGAAGGAGGAGAAGGAGGAGGAGGGAAGACTAATTAATGAGGGAAGACTAATAACATTTATTATTATTCTCCTCCTCCTCCTTCTGCTTCTGCTTCTGCTTCTGCTTCTGCTTCTGCTTCTGCGTCTGCACTATACTTAACTAGTTGTTGTTGTTATTATATCGAGGAAGGGGTAGAGTAGTTGTTCCGCCTCCACGTGCAACCTCCCCTCTTCCCGGTAGTAATAGTAATAATATGCAGTTTTAATATTAATATTGGGTTGGGGCCAATGGTTTCTCCTTCTACTACAACCAAACACGCTTCACTTTAATCATCATCACCATCAAAATCAACTACTACGTTTTAGCACCTGTCCCTGTCGTTTCTTAATTCAACCTTAAACATCTATCACTTGATTTCATTTTATTCAATCCTCCGATCCATTATTTGACATACACAAATTAATTAATGGTATATATATATATATATATATATATATATATAGAGAGAGAGAGAGAGAGAGGGGTCTAAGGTCTTTGTCTTCACCGGGAGGATCTACTATCTCCCATCTCCAGGTGTGGTCACTTCTTTTTCCTCCCAATTTGATTCATTTTCGTTACTACTACTGCTACTAGCATTTTCTTCATTCTCCCACCAATTAAACATTTTTTTATTAATGAAACCCACCTAACTTTTTGTATGCTTGTTTGACCATAACTCTATTTTATCTTTTTAAAGCATGATTCGATTGAATAATCAACGAAACGCCTCACCTTTTAACGGAATCTATTTATGTTTGTTTGGTGAAATGTCTAATTCTACTTCTGCTTTTTTCTTATGTATAAAGCTGTGCTTATGATCTTTGAGTAACTGACGAAATGGATATCAAGTTCATGTTCTTCGCTTTTTTCTTGTTTGAATCTCTTCTCTTTTTGGTAGCAACCCCTGAACCCACTAAAGATAAACAAGCCTTACTCGATTTTGCCCGAAATCTTTACCATTCTCGCCCTCTCAATTGGGATGACAATTCTTCTGCTTGTAGTATTTGGACTGGAGTGACATGTAATCATGATCAATCTAGAATTATAGCCGTCCGATTGCCTGGAATCGGTTTTCACGGCCAAATCCCCTCAAACACCATCAGCCGCATGTCAGCACTTGAGCTACTGAGTCTGAGATCCAACGGCATATCTGGTCCTTTCCCTCCTGATTTCTCAAAGCTTGGAAACTTGACTGCCCTCTACCTTCAGTCCAATAAGTTCTCTGGCTTGCTTCCGTTGGATTTCTCGGTTTGGAAAAATCTTTCCAATATCAATTTGTCACACAATGCTTTTAATGGCAGCATCCCTTCCTCAATTTCAAATTTGACTCACCTAACAGCTTTGAATCTTGCTAACAACTCACTTTCAGGTGAAATACCTGATCTCAATATCCCTAGTCTCCAACTGCTAGATCTATCCAACAATAATCTCACTGGAACAGTCCCTCAATCTCTTCGGAGATTCCTAAGTTCGGCTTTCTTTGGTAATAAATTTTCTCCTGAAAATCTCCCTATTCCATTTCCTCCAGCTCTTTCGTCCAATGCTCAACCTTCAAAAAAATCCTCAAAACTTAGCGACTCTGCAATCCTAGGTATTGTAATTGGCAGTTGTGTTCTGGGGTTTGCCATACTGGCTGTGCTGTTGATTGTTCGCTATTCCAATAGAGGGGATGAAAATGTGGTTTTGGCCATTTCCCAGAAGAAAGAAACAAATATGGCTAAAACAGTCTCTGGGAGGCGGGACAGAAATACTAGTCTTGTTTTCTTTGAGGATTGTAATCTTGCATTTGACTTGGAAGATCTGTTGAGAGCTTCTGCTGAAGTGCTTGGAAAGGGAACATTTGGGACAACGTATAAGGCAGCGTTGGAGGATTCAACCACGGTTGTAGTAAAGAGATTAAAGGAAGGGAGTGTTGCAAGACGAGAGTTTGAGCAGCAGATGGAAGTTGTTGGAAGTATCAAGCATGAGAATGTGGCTGCCCTAAGAGCATATTACTATTCCAAGGATGAAAAGCTCATGGTGTATGACTATTACAGTCAGGGGAGCGTATCGGCAATGTTACATGGTATGTTTTGCTCTCTCAGTCTCTATCACCCATTTTCCCTTTGTTAGCTTGCTTGTAAGAATTACTTCCAATTTTTATTTTTTTCTTGAAGCAGAGTTGTAGTATTTAATATTCAGTTATTTTCACTATGTATATCTTCTTAACCAAGTGCTGATCTTATTTTTTGGTTCCAATGAAATAAGATGGACAAAATACATCTTTTCAAATAGGATTTGTTCATTCTATATGAGAATATTAGCTTGGTTTTTCAAGAATAACTAGACTGGCTCAGGAAGTTTTTCAACTAGGATGGATACAACTAGCCCCAGCTTATTCAAGCATGACCATAGGAACTTGCCTCTGCAAATTGCAACTCCAGATTTTTTTAGGATTGACAGAGAGGAAACATCAGATTATGTTAATGTTAAAGCAGTGTAATACACACACACACATATTTATATATATTGTTATGTATTTGTATATATTTTGTTGACGGGAGGAGGAAGCTTGACTTTAACAACTTCAAATACAAGCTTTCCTTCTGAAATTGAAGTTCAGATTTGCAATTGAGAAGGGGTTAACATAGACAATTCTATCATGTCATACCCTTTCCTTATTCTCTATGCAATCTTAGGAGAATGCTGATGAATAGAGGTCATCAACATATAAGCCTACAACTTTTAAAGTAACTATATTCTGATGAATCTAATTCATCTCTATAACTTTTTCAGCAAATAGAGGTCAGGGTCGGACTCCTCTAGACTGGGAAACTAGACTAAGGATAGCTGTTGGTGCAGCAAGGGGCATTGCTCATATCCACACACAACTCGGTGGGAAGCTTGTTCACGGAAACATAAAAGCCTCAAACATTTTTCTCAACTCTCAACAATATGGTTGTGTAAGTGATCTTGGCTTAGCAACACTGACGAGTCCAATGGCCGCACCAGCTATGCAGAGTGCAGGATACCGAGCCCCAGAAGTAACGGACACTCGGAAAGTGTCTCATGCATCTGATGTTTACAGCTTTGGTGTCTTGCTGTTTGAGCTTCTAACTGCGAAGTCTCCGATACTTGTCGCAGGAGGTGATGAGGTCATCCACTTGGTCAGATGGGTTCATTCTGTTGTCCGAGAGGAATGGACTGCAGAAGTGTTTGATGTGGAACTTTTGAGGTATCCTAATATAGAGGAGGCGATGGTGGAGATGTTGCAAATAGGGATGGCATGCGTCGCAAGAGTGCCGGAGCAGAGACCCAAAATGTCAGAGGTGGTGAGAATGGTGGAGGATATTATGAGGATTATTAATATAGGAAATCAGCCATCCTCTGAAGCTAAATCAGAAGGTTCAACTCCAACGCATACACTCCCTATAGTTGAGATAGGATCGTCTTCTGTTTCATAATATAGTATAAATGATATTATTGTTTCACTAAGAAGTCGGTTGTTATATATATATACTAGCTGGGTCCAGTGCCTCTGGCACTAAATGGACAATGAGATTTATCTTAAATTTTGAACGGCCCAGATGATTTATTGAGTGAGTGGAAAATTCAAAATAATTATTAGATAGATTAGATAGATAGATGTATTTTATTAGATAGATGTATGGACGGTGAGATTTATCTCAAACTTTGAACGGTCTAGATGATTTATTGAGTGAGCGGGAAATTCAAAATTATTTATATTTTATTAGATAGATATATATATATATATATATATATATATAGGGTCCGGATCCTGTCCGGACTCCCGGACAGGTGTAAAATCCGGACCTTTTTTTTTTTTTTTTTTTTTTGCTTTTTTTTTTTTGAAACAACTAAAAAAAAAAAAAAAAAAATTTATGGAATTGGAATTTTTACATTATACAGTGTTTTGGGCGTGATTTGGATGCCTATAACAAAACATGTCTGTACAGTCTGGGCAGACTGTACATACATTGGTTGGTGTGGGTGTTAAAAACACACCCAAAACACTTTATTTTGGAAAAATTTCACTTCCATAAATTTTTTTTTTTTTTTTTTTAGTTGTTCTACAAAAAAAAAAAAAAAAAAAAAAATATTTTTTTCAGGTCCGGATTTTCTCCCGTCCGGGAGTCCGGACCTGATCTTTATTCATATATATATTTTACCCCTTTCCAATTCTTTATTTTGAACCACGGGATCTGTTAAAAAAGATTCTAGTTTTGTGAATAATTGCTTCCGTGTGACAAGTAGCTTACACACTTGACACAAATTAAGTCAAGGGTTAGGTTGGTTTACTGAATTGTTTTGACCAGGAAGGATTTTTGAAAAGTTTGTTAGGTTGGTTTACTGAATTATTTTGAGTGTGTGATTTTTGAAAAGTCCCACCGAATAAAGAGACCTTCTCGAAAGTTGCATCTATTCTTTATTTACATTGAAGCAAAGTTTCAGGGTTTTGTTCTTCCTTTACTGTTCTCCTTTTGTCCATTTTTGTTTCAAGACAGATATAGCTATCTGTGAATAGCTTAATCAAGTTGTACATCCAATCCAATAATAGTTATCACAGATATATAGCATAATATTTTCTTATTTGAAAAGATGAATAATCACCAGTTGGAGTTGTAGCAACTGTTTTTGTATGCTGCAGCAGGCAAGTAATTAGATCACCGGGATAGGTAAGCCGACTAACAAAAATATTATAAGAAACAAAAAGCTACAACATCTGGTGCGGCTGGGGTACGAGGTGGCCATAAAATGGCTTAGCAACGGTAAAAGATTTCATCTCCTTTATCAATGAACACAGTCAATCCCCCAAATCCCTCAAAATACACAATCAATCATAGGGTTCAAGCAACTGCAGCACTCCACAAAACATAAGGCCAGGCCAGGCCAGACGATAATGCAACTCACTTGCGCATAATTCTAGTTTTAACTCCACCTGAAATTAAACAAAATGTTCAAAGCTTTTAGGAGAGCATAACACCTTTATAAGTTATGACCCAAAATAGACGTCATCAGATAATAATAATTTTATTTTAATTTAAAATATTCTTTTAACAAGTCTTTCCAAAGAACAATTTTACCAACCTTCAACTTCCTCAAATAGAATTTCTTTCACCAGATCAGCAGTGGCATTGTATTCAAAACTGCAAAATGAAATGAGTTGCATTTAAATAAAGTAATATCAAATAAAAGTTTGTTGCAAGGGAGGGTGGGGTCACTTAAAATTGAATACAAAAGGTTCACAGTGACAACCTCTAATGATGTAATATGATGAAATACAGATATGCTACAGTATGAAAACCTACGAACAAAACTAAACAAAACGCATCATGACCTTCATATAAAATTAACACCTCAAACAACTATCCTATTTGTCTGATACAGTCAGCCATACAACTAACCTGTCAAAGAACCAGTTACCAATTAATTAAATGCAATATTGTGATCTTTGCATCATGCATAAAGGTCCACATACAAATATGTAATCCATGCTCAGTATGTAAAGAAGTGAGATCATCATCATCATCAATTGCAACTTCAATGCCACTTAATATCTCCAAACTTCTAGGTTATGGATACCAAAGACATGGCAGAGTATAGGGAAATTCAGTCAAGTCATGACGGCTTCAAAGTGGAATATCCTGAAGGTGGACAAGCGGAACTCTAACTCACAGCATCAAAGTTGCAACTTGTGTAAAAGATTGCAAATTAATTTTGAACCAAAGAGAGGCATTACGACTAGCATAATAAACTCCAATTACTAGGTCATGGAAACTTCAGATAGGAATCTTACAAAATAGGTAAAAGGATAAAATAATTAAAAATAATGTGAGTAGCCCATGAATAAAAGCATAGTCTCTTACCTGTTTGAGAAAAACACCTCAATTTCACAGTCAGATGTATTCTTGGTAGCTTCAAGTAACATTGTAACAATTTCACTCTTCCGAGTACTAGCCATGAGAATATCATACTCAGTTGGGATGATGATGGAAAAGAAATTATCACTTAATTCACTCAAACATATCTTCTCAACAGCTGCTAAGGAAATCCGCTTCTTAAGTGCACCAATCTCTGGGTCAACAATGTAAATGGCAAATTCAGTCATTAGAAGAATGCGTTGTTTCATTTTTCCAGTGCTGGTAAACTTGTATACTCGGTCTGCAAAGAAAACTATTTTGTCACCTGTAGAATTGAAGTTTGTCCAAAAATTAGGTGAGAATAGTGGAGTCATTTAACAAAAGAACTCATCTTCAGAACTCTAAATTGTTTCACAATCAATCAAACCTGTCCAAACTAGCTCATCCAGGTCATTCACTTATAATGTTCATGAATATTCAAGAAGAAAACATATCTTTGGAGGAGAGACCCTGAGCCCACGGAGGGGTGATAAGGAAATTTTTAATTAATTTAGCACAAGTACATCTGAACTTCAGTACTAAATAAAGTCTCAAGGACCTTTTTGATGCCAACTGGATTCTGGTTATATGATGGCAGGGAAAGCTAAGTATGTATTCTTTTTTTAAATCCAAGGTGTTGGTTGTAAAAGATCAGATTAAAATCCCCAACACCCTTTCCTTCTTTTTTCAATAAGTAAATCCCCAACATCCTAAAGAAAAAAGTATCATGCAAGTTGAGTTGCCATTAATAGAAGATATCAATCTCTCATTAAACAAATTGGCATCCAGGTGTTTTGTATATCTGTTGAAATTAAATAATTTATTAAGAATACAAACGTAACTGAAAAATGAAAAATAAATAAACTTTTAACCATCTCTTATTTATTAACCAATTTAGAGAACAAAGGTTCAATGTGCAATGGTCCATGTATCTGGTTGATTAATCTAGTCTTTGACTCTTTAATACAGGACTAACATTTAGTTACTGTTTACACAATTGATTTTCACATATAGGTTATAATGGCAAGAACTTGTAACACGGTGCTTGTTGATCTTGAACACTAGTAACCCATCTTTGACCTCAAACTTGATGCATCAACAATAAACAGGAACTTGACATAAATACTACATACATTCAGTTCCACAACACCAAAAGGTATCAAATCCAAATAATAACAGTGGTCAATCACATCTACTAAAATCAATGAATCACAATTGTCTCATTGATCAAGTAATAAAACTATAGAATCATAGAATTCAACCAATTAATGGGAGACGTAACAGAACTTTGGGTTTGAAGTAAATTTTATTATACCTTGTTTTTCTACAATCTTCAAGAGGTAAGGCGTGGAAGGGACGTCGAGATAGTCACCTCTGTAATCCCTATGGAGAGAGGCTCTTCTACGGACCTTTACTCCAAAAAAAGGCTCTTGATCTTCCGAAACATTGCTGTCTGACGGTCTGAGTTTCATACTTGTTTGTTCTTCGTCGTTTTCTAGGGTTCCGGTGGCGTTAATGTCATCATAGAGAGCTGGTTGGGCATCGTCGATTTGAACTCTCCGCCTCGATTGGTACCGAGACATATCTGGTCTCCTCTGGTTGACGAATGGCTAACTTGATGGTTGGCGTTCAGTGCGCGCCACACCGGTCCAGCTTTCATATGCAATGCATCAGCATAAAAATGTAGGAACAATTACATATTATAGTACATTTTTAAAAGTAATTATAAAAATCATACATTCATAAAATAATTACAAAAATATGACATTTCATCATATATATTTACAATACTAATACAATTAAAGAGTCCTTAAATTAAGGGATTAATATTGAGTCCTTAAATTAAGGGATTAACATTAATGGGCTGACATAACAAATTAATTTCCATCTTCCTTCGTTCTCTCTCTCAACGCCCTTACTGTTTCTCTCTCTTCTCCCTTACTACTTCTCTCTCTCCTCTCGAAGCCACTCGTCGTCGTCCTCTTTCGCCGCCGCCGCAACACCATAGTCTCTCAACTCCGACAGAAAATTGAATACGTGACTTTCAGGCTATGTTTTCAGGCTACTACGTGTTTTTCTCTCTCCAACTCTCTCACAACTGAAAGGATTCAGGTTTCTCTCTAAGGTATGCTTCTAATTTCTGTTAATTTTCATTCTACTAATTAATTGTCAATATGATCATACATATACACTATTTTTCTAACAGAATGGGGTATTGATTGTTTGGATTTGTGTTATTTTTATGTTTTGTATAGAATGGTTGATACAATGAAGAAGGATGGAAAGAAGAAAAGAATCACAGAGGGTGATTCTATTAAGGACTTCAAGAAATTTGTTTGCGTTTGTGCAGTTGGATTCTAATTTTGATTTTCCTGTAGTTAAGACAGAAGCTCAAGTTCATAGCCAGAAGATATTTCCAACCCAAAATTTTTTAAAGGTTTGCTAATTTAAATTTTGTTATTGTTACTATCATATAACTGTTTGGTTACTTCTGCATTATGTTTTGGTTACTGTTAGCTTGTGATTCGGATACCATTTTTGTTACCTTGATTTGATATTTTTTGGTTACTTTTTTATGTTGTTATGGTTACCATGTATTTGCTTAGTATACATGGTTGACTAAACTGTTTTGGTGTACATATTGTTTATGTATTGGTTACCATTAAAACAAGTTTTGGTTACTATCATATAAATATTTGGTTACTTTTTTTGTTGTTCTGTTTACCATGTATTTATTTAGTATATATGGGTGGACTAAACTGTTCTTGGTCTATATGTTGTTTATGTATTGGTTACCATTAATATATATTTTGGTTACTAACATATAACTGTTTGGTTACTAAATGAGTATATTTTTTGTTACTGTTAGCTTATGGTTTGGATACCATTCTTTTTTCCTCAATTGGGATTTTGGTTACTTTTATATGTTGTTTTGGTTACAATGTATTTGCTTAGTATACATTGGTTGACTAAACTAGTTTTGGTATACATGTTGTTTATGTGTTGGTTACTTTTAGAACATGGTTTGGTTACTATCATATAACTGTTTGGTTACTTTTTTAGTATATTTTTTGGTATACATATTTTTGTTTTTGTGACCTTTAAATTATGTTTTGGTTAATATTATATATAACTGTTTGTTTACTACATAAAATGGTCTGTACTACATATTATTTATATTTTGGTTACCATTAGATTATATAATATAACTTTTTGGCTACTGTGTAATTGTTATATTATATTGTTGGTTAGTATGCTCTTATTTGTTGGTCACTACGTAGCTGTTTATGATATAAATATTGTTTATATATGGTTACTAATGACTATATAAATCTGATTTTGTTTATTTGCAGTTATGAGATCTTTACTATGAGGAATGCAACAGAAAATTCACTGAAAAAGTTATATATTGGTGTGACATTGAACTAGAGATTTATCTCCAGACGAGATGCGCCTCCACAGTTGGCTTTTTAACAACTTCAGAGAAATTTCATGAAGATTTGTACCAAATTTTGATTAGTTCGGTTGTCGTTGTACTGTCATTTTGAATTGTGTTTCATACTTTGGTTTTATTGGATATCCATAGCCATTTGTTATGGTTAGTGAGTATGTAATATTTATTGGAACTTATGTAAATGAGATTACATATTTGATTATATTACCAGTGATTTGACATTGTTTGTTGGTTCGTATTTGTTACTTCTAAGTTGTGTCAAATACATTGTTTGAAAGGTGCAGTTGGTAACCAAACATGCATAGAAGGGTAACTATTTTATTTTTTGATAGTAACCAGATAGTTACAAGCTTGTATCAGGACATATATCAAGTGTTAAATGTACATGTGAGAGTATACATGGGTTGCCTAAACTGGATTGGATATACATGTTGTTTCTGTTTTGGTTACCATTAAAACATGTTCTGGTTACTTTTATATAACTATTTGGTTACTTCGTTATTATGTTTTGGTTACTGTTACCTTATGGTTTGGCTACTAATATTGTGCCCTTAATGTGGGATTTTGGTTATTTTTATTTTTTATTCTGATTAATATGTAATTATTTAGTATACATGGATTGCCTAAATTGGGTTTCATTACATGATGTTTCTGTTCTGGTTACCATTAAAATCTGTTATGGTTACTATCATATAATTATGTGGTTACTGTTTTATTATGTTACATTATGGTTACTGTTATTAGTAACCAGATAGTTATAAGCTTGTATCAGGACAAACATCAATGGTTACTAACATTAAACAATTATATATTTCTGTAAACAATTAAATTTGTTGTATTGGTTACTGACAGTCTCCATTGTCTAACAACTGAATAAACATTGTAAAGTAACCAATTCAATATTAGACAGTAACCAAATTACATAATCTCAGTAACCAGAAAATAAACCACATTTTTACATGTAATTTTGAAGGCCTAAATGTTGGAATTTGGCCAAAAAACCCTGTAGTTCACTAGCAACGCTTGTGACTTTTGATCGTTGATCCGTTTCCAATGAAATTAGGCTCCGAAAACGTCAAAATCTGACACTTCAAACTTGACAAAAATTGCCAAATTGTCACTGCAACCAAATAAACATTATACTGTTATCAATTAAATAGTATACAACAACCAATATATATAATCAGATTAACAGTTATATGAAGGTAACTAATGTAGTCAATAAGTAACCACCAATATAAAAGAAACAATTATAAAACTCAATAACATTATAGAGTAACCAAATAAACACCTTGCAGTATCTAAATACATATTAAACAGTAATCAAGATATATGTAATTAGTAGCCAAGATTATAAAAAAATATTTTTACATTAATTTTACAACCAAAACAATCAGTAATGACTTTGTTACAAATTAAAGACTAACAGGTGTATGAAAGTAACCAATGTAGTTAATCAGCAACCATCAATATAAAAAAAATAGTATAAAACACAGTAATATTATGTAGTAACCATGGTAATATTACACAATAAACAAGTCAACATTATATACTAACCAAATCCAGATTAGACAGTAACCAACATATATTTACTTAGTATCCATAACATAAAACATATTTTTTTTCATGCATTTTACAGCAAAAACAAACAATATAAAAAAACATCAATATGTACTTAAAGATCTAACTGCTGTAGTAAGAAAGTCAGCATTAGTCAGTAACTAATATAATATTACTTAGTAACCAAATCAGTATTAGTCAGTAACCAAGTCAGCATTAATTAGTAATATTATGCAGTAACCAAGATATCATTTGTCAGTAACTAAGACAACATTAGAAAGTATAATGTTACACAGTCAGTATACTGACTTTGTTATCAAAACAGTCAGTACACTGACTTTGTTAATCAACATCAATTTTTGTTACTGTACACCATCAAAAATATTACCAACCATGTGATTAATGGTTACTAATATTAAACAATTATATATTCCTGTAAACAATTAAATTTGTTGTATTGGTTACTGTCAGTCTCCATTGTCTGACAACTGAATAAACATTATAAAGTAACTAAATCAATATTAGACAGTAACCAAACTACATAATCTTAGTAACCATAAAATAAACCAAATTTTTACATGCAGTTTTGAAGGCCTAAATGATAGAATTTGACCAAAAAATCATGCAGTTCACCAGCAAAGCTAGTGATTTTTGATCGTTGATCTGTTTCCAATGAAATTAGGCTCCGAAAATGCCAAAATTCGACACTCTAAATTTGACAACATTATACAGTAATATGCTTCAGCAACCAAATCATTATTAGTTAATAATCAATGTAATGGTACACTGTAACCAAATCATTATTAGTCAGTAACCAATGCAACATTAGTTAGTACCATTATGCATTAACCAATCCAGCATTAAACAGTAACATAGACATAGTCAGACAGTAACCAATGCAATGTTAAGCAGTAACCAATGTAATGTTAAGCAGTAACCAAGTCAACATTAGTCAGTAATCAAGTAATAATCAGTAACCATTATAATTTTACACAGTAACAAAGTCATTATTAGTCAGTAACCAAAGCAATGGCACACAATATCCAATTCATTATTAGTCAGTAACCAATGTAATGGACACAGTAACCAAATCATTATTAGTCAGCAACTAATGCAACATTAGTTAGTAACATTATGCATTAACCAATCCAGCATTAAACAGCAACATAGACATAGTTAGACAGTAACCAATGTAATGTTAAGCAGTAACCAAGTGCATTTTTACATGCAATTGCAATCAAAACATTCATATTGCAATCAAAACATTCATTATTCTTATCGTGTGACAATTTTAAGTGCAAAAAACTTAAGAAAGGTAACCAATATAGTAATTCGTAGTAACAATAGATAACTATATGATTATAAATTTTAAACTCACATACCTCAGTATTTTTTGATCGAAATTGATGTTGATCTTGAATTCAACAATCACTGCAGTATTTGGTTTCTGATATTGAAAGCGTTGTTGATTTTGTATGTTATTTTCGATCTTAGAGATGTGTCGCGACAACCGGCTTCGTCTTCTCCATCGTTGATCTGCAGTATTTGGCTTCGTCTTCTCCGTCGTTGATCTTAGAGATGCGTCGTTGATCTTAGAGATTACGAGTTTAGTCGCGACAGGAGGCTTCGGGTTCGTATTTTGTCTTCTCCATCGTTGATCTGTTGTTCCGATTTCAAAGTTGCATGATTTTAGGGACGGTTAATTTCAAATATGAAATTGGATAACTGACTGGATAATGACACGTGATTTTAGGCGCATTATATTGTTTATGTTTTATTTTTGTAATTATGTTGTGTATGTTTTATTTTTGTAATTACTTTCTAAATGTTGTATATTAGTGTAAAGGACCCAAAAATGTATTGCTGGTCCACACCGGCCCATTTAACAAATTCATCGGAATAGTAGCCAACGCGTAGAATCTAAGCATAAAAATGTCACGCAATATTTTTTACTAGCTGGGTCCCGTGCCTCCGGCACTGTATGGACAATATGATTTATCTCAAACTTTGAACAACCAAAATAATTTATTGAGTGAGCGAAAAATTTAAAGTCATTTGTATTTTATTAAATTATTATTAGATTATTAGATAGATTGATGTATTTTATTAGATAGATGTATGAACGGTGAGATTTATCTCAAACTTTGGACGGCCCAGATGATTTATTAAGTGAGCGAAAAATTCAAAATCATTTGTATTTTATTAGATAGATTTTATTTTATTTTTTTTTAAAAAGAGTTGGATCCAGCTATATTCTCTTCTACCAACCAACTATAATATTTACGGAATTTATATATTAATATTAAGATTGTTCGTATCTCGCACGAATTTATTTATTAATATATTCACTTCCTATTTTACACTTGAAGATATATCTAACGATTTTTAAATATATTTATAAAAAAATTCTATGCGGATATAATAATCGAACATAAAAATTAAATATTAATAATTAATAATTTTATTTATTTGTAAAAATATAAATAGATTAAATTATAAAATACATCAATTTTCATTTCTAGTTATCATATACACATAGAAAAGCTTATATTTATATATAGATATTGTATTTCTTTCTTCTCTACGACACTTTCTCTCTCTCATTTTATAAAATATTTATTTTGTCTTTATGTGAGTGAAATAAAATGTGCACATAATATAAATAAAAAACTAATGTTTAAATATGTTAAAATAATATTTTTAAATTAATTTTCCTCACATAGACTCGCTTGTTATTTATTATGAGAATATTAATAATTTTTTACGTGAAATATCAGTTTTCTATAAATATACTAGTAGTAATATATATATACTAGCTGCGTTCCGTGCTTCCGGCACTGTATAGACAATATGATTTATCTCAAACTTTAAACGACCAAAATAATTTATTGAATGAGCGGAAAATTTAAAGTCATTTGTATTTTATTAAATTATTATTAGATTATTAGATAGATAGATGTATTTTGTTAGATAGATGTATGAACGGTGGGATTTATCTCAAACTTTGAACGGCCCAGATGATTCATTGAGTGAGCGAAAAATTCAAAATCATTTATATTTTATTAGATAGATTTTTTCTGGTTTATCCCTTTCGGCTGAAAATGTTTATTCCCCATAGTGGTGGGACCTCTCCCATTTACTAACCCAATTAGGGCAGGGGTGAGAAACTGAATTCGGTCAGACCCAGAGGAGACTTGTAAACGTCGTAATCCCATTTAGCTCCTCCTCCCCTCCCCTCCCCTCCCCTCCCCTCCCTCTTCATTTTTCTACCATCACAGCAATCAAATTCCCCTGCATCTGCAATCAAGAGGGAGAATCTCCACTTCGTCTCAGGTATTACTATTTTCACTAATTTATTTTTGAATTCTATAAGCGTATCTATATATTTATTAGTATTGTATTTATGTGTATTATCAATATGTGCTGATATGGGCAGTTGACAATTAAGCAGGGTTTGGACATGGCTTCAAAGCGGATCTTGAAGGAACTCAAGGATCTTCAGAAGGATCCTCCTACCTCTTGCATCGCTGGTATCCCCCTAACCTTTCCTCCTTTTTTTAACCTTTTAAAAGAAAACATCTTAATTTTATCTCTGCATATCTATTTTCCTTGAGCTGATGGATTACTTGGTTTGATCTCGATGGGTTTGTTTATTGTTGTGCTTACGCTTGAATCTGGATGAGCTTATCTACTAAAATTTTGTGGGGTGAGACACTTAAGTAATTGTTGCAGGTGATCTTTGAACATCAAAGCTTTCTTTTATTTCCATCTTTCAGAGTCATCACTTTCTAATATATTCGAATTTGTAGGTTGTTTTGGTTTATCATTAGGGTTTCTGTGGCGGTGAGAAATACTAGTATATTCCTGAACGTAGGTGCATATCTGACAAAATATTAAGGATTAAAATCATATCGTGGTTTGTGTATTTGTATAACTGGTGTGAATGGGAGATACAACAGTTTATAAGAGGGAGGTTGTCGGAGATTGATGTTGGTGGTGACTCGCAGAGTGAGAGAGAGAGAGAGAGTTGGTATAGAGAGAAAGTCACCCATTGAGAGAGTTTCTGAGATTAATTTGTGCTCTAGCCACTAAGTGAGTGTGTTTATATTTTTCTTTTTTAAATTACTGGATACGAACTATACCATGTCCACCATAGATTTGCACTACAAATGCACTCGGTGCTTACGCAATTCCCATTTTTGCGTATCCATGGTCCATAAACTTTTATTGGATGCTATATATTTGCAATTTATCTTGTATACTTTTTGCATTATGATTTGGAAGTGACTAGTGAGATTCTATTGAATTCTCGGTGTTAATCTTTTGTTGTGCAAGTCTACGTAATATACACTTTCACATTTGTATAGTCAAGTATTTTCAACTTTCATAATTGCTTTAGTCAGTTCTGTTTATTATCTTCTTTTGTTTGTTTCAGGTCCTGTAGCTGAAGACATGTTTCATTGGCAAGCAACAATTATGGGTCCTCCAGATAGTCCCTATGCTGGTGGGGTTTTTCTAGTTACCATCCATTTCCCACCAGATTATCCCTTCAAGCCACCTAAGGTGACTCATTTACTTTATTTTTTCTTTGTTTCTTTTTTCTTTTGTTTTGTAAGGTTGTATTCTCTAATTTTCCAAATCGACAAAATGTTTTTGACTTGAATTGTACTTTGAGCTAAGTTTGCCTTTGTCCATTTTTTAAAATTTTTGATTAGGATGTTTTCCCTTGTCTATTATCCATATCATAGCAGCCCTAAAAGTACATGTGGCTTTTACTTCTTATACTTTCAAATCTAAACTTGCAAGTCACACTAGAGGTCATTGGTTTTTATTATCTCATTCCTAGTAGGCTATAATAAAATAATTGGAAATTGCACAGTAGAGAGACATGAGACTGAAGGTAAGGAAGTATCACATGTATTGAGAAGCTCAATCAGATGTCAGATGGCGTTTTGGATCACACATCAAAAAAAAATAGCATCTCAAATAATTCTGAAAGCTCAAGCTCTTAATGTTATCACTCATCACCTAGATCTAGCCAAGAATAACATATAAGATTACCCAGAAAGGTTCAACGTCTAATTGCTAATACTATTGTCATGGTCTAATAAGTTCAAATGCCAAAATGGTAATATCAACAATTGCATTTAGGGAATTGTATTGCTGTGATATTCTGCTTTAGACTGTCTATTTTAGATGGATTGGTGTTAATATAAGTTTAACTTGAGCTCTAACTTGAAGAAAAAATTTTAAGTTAGAATTAGAACCCTGTTGGACAAAAGTTTCTTTCTTTCTTTAACTTTCTCTCTCTCTCTCTCTCTCACACACACACGCATGCATACAAACACATAAACACATGCTACATGGGCCTGCATGCACATTGCTGCCCCAATTTTGCTCAAAGAAAACAAAACTGTGCTTGAACTGCTGATAAGCTTTAATTTATGTGTTCTTTTTTTCTTTGACTGATTCAGTAATTCTTGTATGTCCTCGTAATGAAAGAGATGTGTATCGTTTTTATATTTTAAATTATAATCTTTAATATGTAAAGAAATTTCATAATTTCCTTTTAATATAAACGTAGGATTTTGTTGGTTAAAGCTAGTCATCATAGTGCATGTATATATATGTTTTGGAGTCTGTGCTGCCACTTTTTGCATGTCAGGGAATTCTACATTATCTAAAGTAAATTGGATTGAGGAAGCCACATACTTTGCTAATCTTTTGGAGGATTAAAATCGGCATATTTACTGCATTGTTGGCGGAAATTTTTTCAGGTGGCATTCAGGACAAAGGTTTTCCACCCGAATATAAACAGCAATGGAAGTATATGCCTCGATATTTTGAAGGAGCAGTGGAGCCCTGCACTAACCATTTCTAAGGTTCTTGTTTTCTTTCCCACGGACCTCTAACTTAGAAACAGCAAATAAGCCCCAGTTAGAAACATCAAGCATACTCAACCCATGACAATTTGTAGACCATATTTTTATTTCCTTGATTCATTTTCTAAATAATCATCTTGATCTCATATTGTGTGATCCATGTTGATATGCTTCCTTTAGTTGCCTCAGTTTGTCATTTTTGGTGTACCCAAGTGGCATTTTGTTATATTAATAATTAATTGAATATTTACCTCTTATTGCTCATATTTGTTTTTTATTTAATCTTAGGTTTTGCTTTCAATATGTTCCTTGTTGACCGACCCAAACCCTGATGACCCGTTGGTGCCAGAGATTGCTCACATGTACAAGACAGACCGGAGCAAGTATGAAACAACTGCAAGGAGCTGGACCCAAAAGTATGCCATGGGTTAAGCATGCTGTGGTATGTGTGATGGGGATGGCCCTTTTCTTGAAAATACTAGGCATTTCAATTTTATATATGAATAGTTTATCCTTTCTAAACTCCTAAAATAGACAAACCAAGACATGCCCCCAAAGGAGGGAAATACATAGATGTTGCGCTTAAACGTTTGTATGTGTTCTCAGATTTAAAATGAATTTACGTGCAAAATTTTTAACTTATGTATTCTTTTTCTGAGTTGCATTTTTCTTTTGTGATTTTACCTTACTTTTAGTTTTACCTGATACTTATAAATAAAAGAGGTCTGTTATTTATATTAAAAAAATAAATGACGAAAAAAGATAAAGATAGAGGGGAACAAAAGAAGGATATGCTACAAGTCTAGTATGTCGTTGCTTTAGTTACAAAACAAATCCAGAAGATGCATATATGGGTAGGATGCGGGTATAACTAAATCCCCATCACATGCCTGCATTTCAATTGGAAGCACTCTGTGATGGTGTTCTTTCCAGAACTGTTTCTGATGGTGTTCTTTATTCTACTTGGGGATCGAGGTTATGGGGTGTTGAGTTAGGCTGAGTGTGTTAGGTTTGGAGTTGTGGAAAGATGATAAAACTGTGGTTGCTATGGTGATGGCCAAAATTAGAACTCTCCCGCCAAGGAAACATCAGAACATGGGTAGAGAAAGTTTTTATAAAGATAATTAAATTATGTGGTAGGTGTTGGGGAAGGCATTTGTTTTGTGGCTGGTCAAGTACTGGATGTGCATCTATTTCTGCATCTGTCTGTGTATACGGGCAGCACATCAGCAAGTGTTTTCGTGCACGACTTGTTACGGGCAGAGATAGAAAAATATTATTATGCAGAATAATATAGCTAGCTATATGCAAAATATTAGATTTTGGTGCAAGTTGATACAAATGACTGAATGTTCTTTAGCCGCAGCTAGCCTAGGATAGGTAGTAGTAGTTTTCAGATATTTTTGGCCCACTCTGGGCATGTGCCTCCCTCCGTGTAGGGACGGGAAAAATTACAAATCATTGGGATTTCCTCTCTTGAATATGAAGACTGACGATGAGTTTATTATGTTTTTTCATCTCACTTTTCATATTAATTAGTAATGCTTTGAAGCTCAAGGTAATAAACACCCTATGCCTTTCCTATTTCAACACCAATCACAAGGGCAATACAGATGGATAATGTTTGGAACATATTAACCCGAGGAAATTAAGCAGCCAAGAGCTAAAGATTGGTTGACAATGGAGAAGCTTGCGGATATCATAGACTGGCTGGCTAGCAACAAGGCTAAACTCAGGTACCCCTGAAAATGGCTTGCTACGCCCAAACTTTTGTTTCCCCCATTCAATTTTGTTCCCATTTTCCAGTAAATGGTCAATACATACGAATTACAACTTAAAAATAAGCTGCCAATATATTTAGTTACAAATGTACTCAAAACAATTGAAAGCATAATTGTATTTAGGGAGGGAGGGAGGGAGGGAGGGAGGGGTACCTATTGTCTTTGTACGTCAAAAAAAAACACCCATGTCACGATATATCTCGTACTCAAAAAAATGTCATCTGATGCTCAGGCCCAGGGTTCATTTATAATGAACCACTTCACACATAGGTTGGGCTTTTCAATCGGCCCAATACTAAAGGAGTGTGAGCTTATGTACTCTGGAAATTAATTGACTTTTAGTACTTGTTATCATCGGGGCACTACTATTCAACTCATTAGTAAAAGGTACTCCCTAATATATTATGTTTTAGATGATTTAATTTTTTTAAAATTATTTGAGATTTTATATAATTTAGAAGAATTAACCATAATTTTTTCAAAATTATCTCTTATGAGAAAATATTCCAGATGAGAGTATGAAAAAAGTATGGTAAAAGGTATTATAAATAATTAATACTATATTTAATGTTATATAAATATTTTTTTAATTTTTGTGCATAATTTTAAAACGTCATATAATATATTATGAGACGGATGGAGTATTAACCCTAATGTGTGTTAATATGTCATGTCCTGTATTCCCCTCTTTATAAGTCAAAATATCACTTGTTTTATTCTCTCTTTTTTTAATAAATAAATAAAGAACATGGAATCATCAGGCAAAAAGGGTGGGAGAGGGAGAAGAAGTTATAACGGTCAAAGTCAAACCAACAAGTATCATTAATGACATGAAAAATATGGGCATTTAGCCCTTAATTAAAAAGAAGTTAATTAGTTATAAAGTTGATACTACTCCACTAGTTAAGTATGGTTAAGATAGTTGGCAGGCATTTTGTCTAAATACTACTACTATTGTGAAAGAGGGATTCTTTACATGATGTTCAAATATACCCATGTGATTTACTTCGATTAACTCGCCTATTATTTATTTATACTACAACATATTTATATTCTAATTTTTTTTAAACCACCTCATCTCCTTTTTATTTATTCAGAATATCTACGTACATACTTTATAATACTAATAGTACTTGAACAATTAATTAAAAATGTTGAAACAAATAAAAACTATATTCAATGTACAAATAATGAATGTATTGTTCGATTTTCTATTTATTAAAGTTAATTTAATCACTTTGAATTAATGTTGATTTTTTTTAAAAATAAAAAATAAAAAATTCTAAAATTCTTTTGGACAATCAAGAAATTAAAGTTGACTGTAGTAACTTGTAATTTCTACCCTCTCATGTTCATGTAAAGGCCAAAAAACAGGCAAAGAGACCGTACAAAACAAGATTATAATAGTACTCCCTATTAAATAGTAGTATAAAAAAGCATGAAAACACTTGCCTAGGAATACCAACACCAATTAATTTACATCCGAGTAGTTACCCTTTGAATTTTAGGTTAACATTATTTTTCCGTTGTTAATATGGCAACACGACATGGTGACTAAGGCTATAGTATAAAACGAATCAAACGGTTCAAACTTGATTCATGTTCGTTCGATTAATTTTGACTTAAAATATTAACGTTTTAAATATGAATAGATTTTAAAATTTAATAAATTATTCGAATATTTTTAAATTATAATTTTATATTGCCATTCGTATTATTTGTTATCGTGCTCGAGTTGGTATTCAAATAAAACTCAATTAAACTATATTTTAAATTCAATAAATTTTATACTAGATTGACTAGTACCTACTATTTTTTTCTGTGTTTTTAAATTACACGTGTCGAATCATCAACCCATTGAAAATGCGATACGTAGGAAGCTTAATTAAAGATTAAATAACCCCCGGGGCAAAGTGGTCGATCGTGGGCACGAGTGGGAGTGGGAGTGGGAGTGAGCATTGTCCCTGAAAATCTGGCTAATTAATTCTAAACCTAACCCCTAATCACTCGCTCAGTTCATTGTACTTCCAACCCACCCTTGTCTCTACTCTAAGACGAATACAAGGGCTGGGAATGACTCCCACAGTCCCACTTCACTTAACTTAATGTGGGTGCATTGACTACGTGGCGAGTTGTTTCCGTTCCACGTGGACAGAATTGAGTTGCAAGGTTAAATAAATAAAATTCAAATACATTTATATTTACGTTGAATTTAAATGATACTACTTCATAATCAACTATGTTCAAACAAAGTACAACTCTTCAATAATATTTAATTTAATTTATCATATTACTTTTAATCTATTAAAATATCTATAAGGTATTAATTTAGTGATTGATATTAAAGTAATGTAAACTTTAGGTAATTATAATTAAAAAAAAATCAAAGTAAGACTAATATCAAAAGTAATATATAGTTGAGAGAATATTGAAAAAAGCATGGAGTAACATACTGCTCAGCAGCACGTCCAAAATAGATAGAGTGAGTCATCCCCACGAGGTGAGGAGCGTGAAAATGAAAATTTTGTCAGTTGGGGGCCCACATGTGGCGGAGCCGGTCAGCCGTTGTCGTCCAGTGTCGAGACAAAAGACCATCACGGTACGTTTAATGAATAACTACTACAGTTGGTAGTGGTGTTTAGGCCTTTTTGCTTGCACACCCCCTCGGCCCTGCCTCATCGAGTTTGCCCCTTTCAATTCCGGGTGGATCTCTCTTTATTTCAAATGACGTGCATTTTATTTTAAGTGCGTGCTATATACGGCTATATCTATCTAATAAAATACAAATGATTTTAAATTTTTCGCTCACTCAATAAATCATTTTAATCGTCCAAAGTTTAAGATAAATACCACCGTCCATACATATATCTAATAATCTATCTAATAAAATACAAATGATTTTGAATTTCCCGCTCATTCAATAAATCATCTGGGCCGTCCAAAGTTTGAGATAAATCCCACCGTCCATACATCTATCTAATAAAATACATCTATTTATCTAATCTATCTAATAATGATTTTAAATTTCCCGCTCACTTAATAAATCATCTGGACCATTCTAAGTTTGAGATAAATCTCACTGCCTATACAGTGCCGGATGCACGGGACCCAGCTAGTATATATATATACGGGGAATGATCTGTGGAAAGCGTTAGTTATTAGTATTGTTTGAACTAACGCTAATCTAGCCGTCTAATATGAATGCCCAGCCGCTAGAGGGAGTAGCGGCCAGCAATAAATTAAAAAATCCTCTCTCCTGGCCGCTAGAGGGAGTAGCGGCCAACATAGAGGATTTTTTTAATTTGGCCCATAGCCCAGCCGCTAGAGGGAGTAGCGGCCAACATAGAGGAATTTTTTAATTTGGCCCATAGCCCAGCCGCTAGAGGGAGTAGCGGCCAATAAAAAAAATTGGCTAATTACTGATTATCCTAATTATTCTCGTATATGCTACTTATTAATTAGTAAAATAAAATAATAATTTTTTTAAGTATAATCAGTAATTATCCTTATATTTATTAATAAAATAAGTATGTATAAGGATAATTAATAATTTTCGTCTTCTGATTTTTAATTATAAATAGAAAATAGTGATTGAATTTATATTATATCCCTACTCAAATATATAAACTCAATCACTATTTCCTATTTATAATTAAAAATCATAAGACGATAATCAGTAAGTAATTATTCTTATACATACTTATTTTGTTAATAAGTATAAGGATAAGTATAATGATAATTACTGATTATCCTTATAATTTTTTATTATTTTATTTTACTGATTAATAAGTAATATGTATAAGGATAATTTGTTAATAAGTATAAGGATAAGTATAAAGATAATTATTGATTATCCTTATAATTATACTTATAATTTTTTATTATTTTATTTTACTAATTAATAAGTAGCATGTACGAGAATAATTAGGATAATCAGTAATTGGCCAATTTTTTTGTTGGCCGCTACTCCCTATAGCGGCTGGGCCATGGGCCAAATTAAAAAAATCTGTGTTGGCCGCTAGAGGGAGTAGCGGCCAGTCAAAACGTCGTCGTTTTGACTGGCCGGTATTCCCTCTAGCGGCCAGCAGAGAAGATTTTTTAATTTATTGCTGGCCACTACTCCCTCTCAGCCATTAACTCTAATATTAGAGGGCTAGATTAGCGTTAGTTCAAACAGTGCTAATAACTAACGCTTTCCACGGATCATTCCCCTATATATATATGATAATGATATGGTATTACACAAGCGCTAGTCATTAACTAAAAACAAAGTTGTCATGCAGCACTCGACAGTTGAAATAACTAGTCTGTCTCAATGGAGGTGGAGAGAGAGGTAGACATGATCTTTCTTAATTACTACTCCACTAATTAACATTCTAAATTTAATCTTAATTTCAATTCATATATTTACATCTTTCAAATTTATTAAAGAAGAAAAATATGGATCAGCACAAGCATAATTATTAATTGTAGCCAAGTGAAGAGAGACCAACATCTCTTGCTTAATTCAAAGAGAAGCTTGTGAGCGTAGTTCCATTTAACAAAATGATTTACTACTAGCTATTATAATGTTACTTATGGGATTCAGTATTCATATTTCTTTAATTAAATCGTTGGACTAATTATTTGGTAACATCAATATCCGAGCTAATTAATTAAGGCAGAGTATTTCTTCAACGGGTTGGTCCGTTGACCGATCAAATTTTAGCGACCGTTGGAGAACCGGACTTTTGCTTAAGGTGTTTCTTCTCTCTTCCCTATCATTCATTCTTTTATGATTTATTCGATGTCAATCGGATTTTAACTTACGTGTAATATATATATATATATATATATATATATATATATATATGTGTCGTCCTTTAATTCTTTTCAGCATAGATTTTGATATCATCCAACTTTAATATTTTATTTTAATTTTGGGGATTAATCGGAGGGACGAGAAACATGGGGATTAATTAATTCCTAGTTTCCTTCCCTTTGGTTTTCGTTATTTTCGTCATCACCTGTCTTCAATTTCAAATATTCAGTATATACTATATATGCTTCAGGCCGAATTTTATTTTACTATTTTTTTTCCTTTCACGAGCCCTATATTTAGATAGAAATTCCAATATTTTGACCTAGGACATGCATGAGCTTCAATTTAAGAAAATGAGAGTACAATAATGCCCTAGATACAGTGGCAAAACCAAAAAATTTTATCAGTGGGGTACTAAGCTACAAAAAATTTTATCAGTGGGGGCACTATTCCTTAGCCAATTTTTTTTTAATACTTTATACTTTCGGGTATATATATATATATATATATATATATATATATATATATATATATATATATTACAATGAAAATATAATGAGTAATAATATATGATATATATATATATATATATATATATATTATATTGACTCATAATAGATTTTTTTAATCACAACTGTTCATAAGTAAATAATTCATTATTTATTTTAAAAAAATAATATAAATTAGATTATTATTTAGTTTAAAATATTATAGAGAGAGATATATATATTGAAATGATATGAGTCATATGTGTTTAAAATTTGATTGACAAAGTTATAAATTTTCAATTTGACCCAGTATAATAGAAAATTTATAAAATTTTAATGGGGTCAATTTATATTTAATATTTAAATTTTTTAAAATTTACCTTACATTATAAAGTATTTTTTTCAGTGGAGTTGATTGACCCCCACAAAGTTTACGTGGTTTCGCGCCACTGCCTAGATTATTACAAAGGAAGAATAATTCTATATTTTGAATTTAGAGTTTCAAATGAAACATTAATACGAATGTAACCATTGCAGCGACACGTAATGAATTGTAAGAATAGTGTTGAACAAACAATATAATGTAACCTAACCAAGACTTGATTCGAATCCATATGTTCGCCAACGATCGAGCCGTCCTCTAGGCCTGGGTCCTTGTATATTATTTTAAATTTTGAATTGCTAGTCGTGCTTTTTCTGTAAAAATAAGCTTAGAGAGGGCATAATTATCTCAAAGATATAGTACCAAGTACTAGCCTTTACATATTCTATATTTCTACTTTGATTATATATATATATATATATATATATATATATATATATATATATATATATAGCCTGTCCATTTTCTTTTCCTAACAGTAGCTAGTATTTGCAATGCATGAACTAGACAAGTATATATAAACCAACATAAACTTACCGTTATCCTTGTGTGTTTTATATATGTAAATAGTTGTCAATGTATGTGTAATTAGCTGGTAATTAACACTCAAATCAAAAACATCGATCTAGGGTTTGATGAAGATTAAGTTATTGATGACGAAGGGGCAAAACTGTTGAGCAAAATGACTAAAGAATCAAAGAAAGGATCTTGGACTTGATGCTCATTGACTTATATATATATATATATATATATATATATATATATATATATATATATATATCTATCTAATAAAATACAAATGATTTTGAATTTCCCGCTCACTTAATAAATAATCTGGGCCGTCCAAAGTTTGGGATAAATCCCACCGTTCATACATCTATCAAATAAATCTATCTAATAAAATACAAATGATTTTGAATTTCCCGCTCACTTAATAAATAATCTGGGCCGTCCAAAGTTTGGGATAAATCCCACCGTTCATACATCATCAAATAAAATACATCTATCTATCTAATAATCTAATACTAATTTAATTTAATACAAATGACTTTAAATTTTCCGCTCACACAATAAATTATTTTGGTCGTTCAAAGTTTGAGATAAATCATATTGTCCATACATTGCCGGAGGCACGGGACCCAGCTAGTATATATATATCAAGCAACCCACCAAACATATGCTTATAACAAATGAAATTGGTTAATTTCTAGCAAGTCGATAGATACTAGATAGTGACGAATATAAGACCAGGAACTAGTTGTGGGGTTCGGGGTTTCAAATTTTGTATTTTGTTTTCGTTTTAAATTATAAGATCATTATTGATTATCTAAGAATTAATTTAATACATTTTTAAATTTAAAATTGACATAATATATATTCATTTAATTCATTTAAATTTTAAAAATAATATATATCTTATATGTATCAGTAGCACTTTTTAGGTAATTTATGATATTTATAATTGTATTAACAATAATTAATTGTATTAACATAAGTTAATTACGAAGTGATTTGTCGAGCTCGATGTATTTTCATAGTTTGTCTTTTGTTTTTATGGTTCTTCGCTTGGCTCAATGGGGGGCCAAATTCCAAGATAACCACACAACTTAAGTTTTGTCTTCGCTAATCCATATATATACTAGACTTCTAAAAAATTGGGATATCTAAATTTGGGTCCTTGGTTAGGGATAAGTTTGGTATTTCACTGCAGAAGCTATCGATGTATTTAATTACTTATTGCACCATCACTGTACTTCCTTTAACGTCGGCATTATCAATTATATATATAGGATATGAAATGCTGGTTTTAATAAATTATATAAAAAATAATAATAACATTTTTTAAACCGAAGTAGACCTATCAAAAAATAAGTTTTGGTTGGCTTTGGGTTACATAAAATAGGTTTGAGTTGGTTTTGAAACAAAAAATATATTACTTATATTTAATATGAGTTATGTGATTTGAATTTAAATGGTTATAGGTCGAATCCAGGTCGATATATTTTTCAAATTATAATTTCATTAAAATCTTAATTTTTATTATACTAAAAGAGTTTTATTTTAATTTTTTACAGTCAAATTTGAAACTAAAATTTTTTAATTGATGTGACCAATTTGAATATTAAAAATATTAATTTTGTGATTATAGGCACTTTAAAAAAAATTACATAAACAAATAAATATTATAATCAATAAATATTATTTTTTTGACGGGGGACGGGGGACGGGGGACGGGGGACGGGGGGCGGGGGGAGAGGGTGGGGCGGTGTGGGGATGGGGATGGGGATGGGGGCTTTGTTAGCTTTACAAAGTGTAAAAAATTATTATAAACTAATATGAATCAAAAATAATTAAATACCCGAGGTTCAAAAATTTTCACATCGATCTCAAATTTAAAACACAGAGAGAAGTTCTTACAAAAATTAAATTTTTTTAAATCAAAGTGCATTTTTTTTAATAATTTCCCACGTATATACTAATATTAATTAGGTAGCATGCATGCATGCATAAATGTGTATAAAAGAAAGTTACGTGCAGTTGGGCAGCTGGCATATATGGTAGGAGTTGGACAAGGCAGCAAAAGTTCCGTCCCTGTGTTTGGCTGGAAATTAAGTTGAATCTATTAATTGTCCGTTTGGAAGAAAACTTATCGCAAAAATTCAAAATCATCTATATATCTATCTAGGGTCAGGATCAGGTAAGGGCTCCCTTACTTTGTTAAAATGCGGATTTTTTTTTTTAAATTTTTTTTGGTTTTTTTTTTAAACAACTAAAAAAAAAAGTTTAATATTTTATGGAACTGAAATTTTTTCATAATACAGTGTTTTGGATGTGATTTGGGTACGTATAACAAAAATATGTATGTACAGTCTGGGCAGACTGTACCACCACTTTTTGGTATAGGTATTCAAAACACGCCCAAAACATTATATTATGGAAAAATTTCAATTCCATAAAATATTAAATATTTTTTTTTAGTTGTTTAAAAAAAAAAAACCAAAAAAAATCAAAAAAAAAAAGTCCGCATTTTAACAAAGTAAGGGAGCCCTCACTTGATCCTGTCTGTATCTATCTATACACAAACAGATGCTAAGTAAATTAAAACACGAGGCACCATCCATCAATCATATATATATATATATATATATATATATATATATATATAATAGTTCAAATCCTCCCTTAAATTTTAATCCATCCAAATAATTGACATGCATGAAATTAATAAACCTACCAACCTGTCATCGCCAGACCCTTACTAACACCAACCATTCGCTGACATTAAAACATGATCAAGCTAATAAATATTTATATGGTTTCATGCATATGTCTTATATAAACAAAGAATGTTTTGTAATTAATCAGATATATATACTACTACAATTTGATTTCATGCAAGTAGGGCAATGTTGTTAAGTATATATATATATATATATATATATATATATATATATATACTTTTAAATCTTGAAAACAGATACAAACTTTAATGTTATATTTGAATTGAATAAATAAAATAAAATGTAAAATAATTTATTTTATTTTATTCTAGTTGAAATAAATTATTTTATACTCTTTTTCTTTAAAAAATAAAATTTAAAAATAATAAAAATCACAACCAAACATAATTTTTTACGTTCTATAAGAATAAGAATATAAGTTTATTTCATATATACTCTCTAATTTTGTTGAGTATTCAGTTTTTTTCGATGGTATGACGGGATAAATATCTGCTCCATAGGTTTGGAAATAAGGTACGGATCGGGATGAGGTGGTAGCATGCAGTGACTAACGATTGATGTGAATGTCAGATTTAAAATGAAGTACCACTACGTACCTTTTCTCTACTTAATTGATATAATACAAGTGTTCTTCCAATTTGATGCAGTTGAAAACTACTATTATAATCGAATTTTAATAATTTAAATATTGACAATTAAATTATTTATTTACATCATGAGTTTCAAGTAATCTGATAAATATAATATATAATCTTGAAAATTACAAAGAATTTATTAATGACGCACAATATTTTTAAATAATAATCTGTACTAATAATAAGAAATAATTAGATTTTGTGTGTACTGCATCTAATACCACGTAGTTGTGATTGACAAATTGGTGAAATATCAAAATAACCGTTAAAAAAAATGAAAAATATCGAAAAACACAATTAATGATTTTTTTTAATGATAGGATACACATAAGCTTGTGTGTTCAGGACACATACTTCATATTTTCATATATATATATATATATAGAGAGAGAGAGAGAGTCCGGATCAGGTCCGGACTCCCGGATTTTAACAAAAGTCGGACTTTTTTTTTTTTTTTTTTTGCTTTTTTTTTCGAAACAACTAAAAAAAAAAATTATGGAATTGGAATTTTTACATTATACAGTATTTTGGGCGTGATTTGGATGCCTATAACAAAATATGTCTGTACAGTCTGGGCAGACTGTACATACATTGGTTGGTGTAGGTATTAAAAACACACCCAAAACAATGTATTATTGAAAAATTTCAGTTCCATAATTTTTTTTTAGTTGTTCTATAAAAAAAAAGCAAAAAAAAAAAGGTTCGAATTTTCTCCCGTCCGGGAGGTACGGACCTGATCCATTATATATATATATATATATATATATATATATATATATATATATATATATATAAAACGAATTAGGTTCGGGAGTCCGGACCTGATCAAAAAACGGACCCCAAAATATTTTTTTTTTGTAGAAAAACTAAAAAAAAATCATGAAACTAAAATTTTTCCATAATACAATATTTTGGGTGTGTTTTTAATACATATACCAACCAATGTATGTACAGTCTACCCAGACTGTACAGAAATATTTTGGTATAGGCATCCAAATCACGCCAAAAACACTGTATTATGTAAAAATTCCAATTTCATAATTGTTTTAGTTGTTTTAAAAAAAAAGTAAAAAAAAAAGTCCGGATTTTAAACCTGTCCGGGAGTCCGGACAGGATCTGACCTCTATATATATATATATATATATATATATATATATATATATAGGGATTCAATCCACAGCAATCAGTTGTTGGAAAGCAATCCCTTTTGGCCCAGTCGCTACAAACTGTACCGGCTTTAGTCAAATTTTTTTTTATAAGTCGCTACAGGTTGTAGCGGCTGGACCAAAAGGAGTTGCTCCCAACAACCGGTTGCTGTGGACGGATACCATATATATATATATATATATATATATATATATATATATATATATATATATATATATATATATATATATATACGGTCTAGATTTTAAGTTCACCCCCTTATTCAATTCACCCGAGCTCACCTGCCTTTAGTGACGGACCTGGCGACGGTTCGGTCATACAACCGTCGTATATACTTTTAGCGACGCAGATTGTATGACAGCGTCGCTAAAAGTATTACAGCGACGCTAAAAGTATAGACGACGATTGTATGACCGAACTGTCGCCGGGTCCGTCGCTAAAGGGAGGTGAGCTCGGATGAGTTGGATAAGGGTTGAGCTTATATATATATATATATATATATATATATACACCACGGATCCAGTCCGGTCTCCCGGACTGGACTTAAAATACGGACCCCAAATTTTTTTTTTTTTGCTTTTTTTTTTTGAAACAACTAAAAAAAAAAAAAAAAAAATTTATGGAACCGAAATTTTTCCATAATAAAGTGTTTTGGGCGTGTTTTTAACACCTACCCCAACCAATGTATGTACAGTCTGCCCAGACTGTACAGACATATTTCGTTATAGGCATCCAAATCACGCCCAAAACACTGTATTATGGAAAAATTTCAGTTCCATAAATTTTTTTTTTTTTTTTTAGTTGTTTCAAAAAAAAAAAAGCAAAAAAAAAAAAAAAAAAGGTCTGGATTTTATAAAATCCGGGAGTCCGGACCTGATCCGGACTATATATATATATATATATATATATATATATATATACAGTCTGGATCTTAAGCTCACCCCTTATTCAACTCACCCGAACTCACCTCCATTTTAGCGACGGACCCAACGACGGTTCGGTCATACAACCGTCGTATATACTGTAAGACCCCAGTTTTTATAAATAAAGATGAATTTTCTATAATTATTATTTTTGAATATTATGGAATAAATTGGATATAATGTTATAGTTGTGGGTAATATTTATAAATTTTGCAAAGTACACAAGTTGTTATAAAATATTCGTTTGGTCGGGGAATATTCTTTTTGTCGGGGAATATTCGTACGACGGCACAATCATTGGTGGACCCCACAACAGAAGTATTGTCGTAGTTAGAAAACGACAAAATTATCTTTCTATAAAATAAACGGCGGAGGTGTTACCGTTAAAACTGTTGAACTACTCGGTAGTAAAAGTACAGTAATACGCGTTGTTGCATAGTAGCACACGGTATTGATTATTGATGCTTACGTGAGAAGTCACTCAGCTATACTCAATTATTGCTACAGTAATTGCTGCATCGTATCTCTTATATTATTGATTCAATTATTGTCACAGTATCATCTGTATAATATGTTATATTATTTAAATAATAATTGAGACGACAAGTTATAAATGATTAATAATTGTTGAAAGATTAAATATGTGTTAAAATGATTTTTGGTAATTTTTATTCAATCCTTGATGTATATAAAGAGTCTATTATTAGACGTTTGTGGTAAGTTGAATTATTTATGGGGGCCATATGTCATCATCTAAGAGTCTCTTTCATAAATAGTAATTACCTTCGTAAATAGTAATTATTTTCGTAAATAGTAATTACCTTCGTAAATAGTAATTATTTTCGTAAATAGTAATTACCTTCGTAAATAGTAATTATTTTCGTAAATAGTAATTACCTTCGTAAATAGTAATTACCTTCGTAAATAGTAATTACCTTCGTCAATAGTAATTACCTTCGTAAATAGTAAATACTTTCGTAAATAGTAATAAATCTTCTATAAATAGAGGCCTAGGGCTTCATTATTTTCACGAATTCGTTCAAGCTATAGAGAGAGAAAGTATAGAGAGAGTAATAGAGAAAGAAAAAGAGTATTCGGTTACTACACTACTGCAGTATTCAATCTCTTAATACGGTAAGGGGTGTTATTCTTTCTTCTTGAAGAGAACTTATGTTATTCCATTCTTTGTTATTCTGTTGGAATAACCTGTAAAAGTGGCATACCCTATACATGACCTGTATATGCGGTACACCCTATACTTGGTGAAATCCTTATGTTATTCCATTCATTATTATTCTGTTGGAATAACCGGTATACGCGGAATACCCTATACTTGGTGACATCCATTTACTATTCTGTCTTTACATTTCTGTCGGAATATCCTGTCTGTGTGTTTTACACCGGACCTGGTTCCATCCTTTATTATTCTGTTGGAATATCCTGTCTGTGTGTTTTACACCGGACCTGGTTCCATTATTTATTAATCTGTTGGAATATCCCGTCTGTGTGTTTTACACCGGACCTGGTTCCATTCTTTATTATTCTGTTGGAACATCCTGTCGGTGTGAATTTCACCTGACCTGGTTCCGTTATTTATTATTCTGTTGGAATAACCTGCCTGTGCGGTCTATCGCATGCATGGTGATTTCTTTTGTTATTTCATTCTTTATTATACTCAGTTGGTTAAAACTTTAACTTCTATACTCCATGAAATTAGTAGAATATCCTTGATATTTGCGCTTCATCCAGTATCCTTTCATGAAAATATTCTTCTAATCATTCTTGAATTTTACACCACAAAACAGTATCGTGTTGACAATTTGGACGTTAATAATTTCTGGATAAAATAATTCTTGAACTTGTTTTATTGAATGATTATATCATTGTCGTCATCCTCATGTTTATATTTGTTGAAAGTCATCTGTGGCATGTAGTGCATAGATGGACTTGGTATGATTATGACCAGGGATTATTCGGTGTAATCATGACCGTAATATTACAAGTGATGTAAAAATTAAAAATCCTCATTGGCCCGTAGTGCATTGATGGACAGTTGTTGGCATGATCATGACCATTAATGAATACACAAATATTCTTGGCCGTAGTGCATGAATAATTGTGGTCGTGATACTAAAGAATATCCTTGGCCGTAGTACGGGGGTGATTCGATGATGTGGAATATTTATTAAGCTGAGTCTCAGCTATAACGATGATGAAAAACCTTTTAAATCATAAAAGATAGTAGATTTTATTTTCTACTTGACTCTTTTAATGGATTGCTGGTTCCGCTGTAGTTAAACTTGATGTTTATTGTATTTTATCAGTTTAACACTGTTGAAGGCTAATGATAATTTATTCTGCATTATCTTAGTCATAATATTTCTTACTGGGCTAGTTGAGCTCACCCTTTCTTTCACTGTTCTCTTCAGGAAATGAGAATATAGCTGGGACAAGTCGGGGAACGGAGTGATGGACCAGAGAATAGTATTAGTAGTCCTCACTATTCTGTTAAATAGTGTGACAATAATTGTATTGAGGACACCTTTTGAGTTTGTATGGTCTCTAGTAGACAATAATTGTATTCAAGCTCACAGTTATGTTTTGTCGTATTGTACACGACAGTTGTATTTGAATTCTGTACCATGTATCTGGCGACTCAAGATGGGTGATGTATACCTAATTTTGGGGGCGTCACAGTTGGTATCAGAGCTTAGGGATATGATCCCTGGCTAAGATGTGAGAATAGTACTAGGAGGGGAGAGACGGGGAATTCCTTCGCTAGTATGACCTACCTAAGTTTATGTGCTATTTTATTGGTCGGTCAGAATATAGGGATAATATGTTACATGTCAATTAACCTTTTGTTTTGTGGCAGTATCTGAAAATGACATTTGAGAATGTTGAGATTGGCAATGGAGCACAAGCGATCGTTGATTCACCACATATCAATAATCAGGATAATGTGCACCAGGAAGGCGAAAATCCTCATGCAAACAACAACACTGACCAAATGACGAATGATCAAATGTTCAGAGGTTTTATGCAATTCATGCAGCAGCAGGCGAGAGCAACTCCTGTCCAAAACGTAGATGGAAACGCGGGAAACTCTCGGGCGGTCACCGCTAAACAGTTCAAGGAGCTGGGACCACCGGAGTTTAAGGGAGAGCCAAAACCACTTATGGCGGAAACATGGATAAAGCAGATGACCAAGATATTTGATGTCTTGGGATGCTCCGAGGAGCAAAAGGTTCCCTTTGCCGCCTTTATGTTGCGCGGAGAGGCAGATTACTGGTGGGAATCAGTAAAACGTACTCAACCTGCTGTACTGAAGATATCTTGGGAGAAGTTCCAGAAGCTGTTCAATGATAAATACTTTCCCGAAAGTATTCGCCACATGAAGGAGGTGGAGTTTATTAAGTTGGAACAAAATAATATGACCGTGTCGCAATACGAGGCAAAATTTGCGGAGTTATCACGGTTTGCGTCCCACTTGGTGGATAATGAAGAGAGAATGGCGCGAATGTTTTTAAGAGGTTTGAGGCCGGAGATACGTCAACATCTTATTTCTCATAAACTGTGTTTGTATTCAGATGTTGTAAATAGGGCTCAGTTAGTGGAGCGCGATAACGAGTCAACTCAACTAAAAGAGAGCAGCCGGCAAAATTATAATACCAACGAGAGTGGTCATCGAAGCGGTGACAACAAGCGTGGAGGAAATCAGCAGGCCAGAAGTGGTTACCACTTCTGTGGTAATCAGGGCCAAAACAATAAGAATGGACATTTCAAAAAGAGGAGATTCAACAATGATGGAAAGACGTCAGCACCAGCACCCGTTGTTAAGGAAGGAGAAAGACCACCTATCATATGCTTCAAATGCGGAGGGGAGGGACACATCAGTCCAAATTGCGCGATGCCGTCCAAAGCATGTTATAATTGTGGAAGAGAAGGTCACTTAGCCCGATTTTGTCGTTTACCAAAGAGCAATTCAGCTAGGGTGGAGGCACCAAAGGCCGTCCCAGAAAGGTCAAAGCCGGTAGTGCAAGGGAGAGCGTTTGTTGTGACCTCCCAGAAAGCAAGGAACCCGAATGAGGTCATCACGAGTAAGCTTATCATAAACTCTAACGAAGTCTATACTTTATTTGATACCGGTTCTACCCATTCTTTTATTTCTCCTACTTGCGCTCATCGATTAAATTTGACTCCGGAGAAATTGGACTTTGACTTATCTGTGGAAACTCCGTTGGGAGAAACCTTCATTACATCCACTGTTTATAAGTCTTGTTTGGTTCAAATCGGTACCCTCACATTACCTGTAGATCTTATTTCATTGAAAATACTTGCATTTGACGTGATTCTAGGGATTGATTGGTTAACTACTTATCATGTAAAAATTGATTGTTTCCATAAGGTTGTTAGCTTTCATATTCCTAATCAACCTATTATGCGAATTCAAGCGACCAAACCATTAAAATCAATCACGATCATCTCAAGCCATAAAGCTATTCGTTTATTGAAAAACGGATGTCAAGCTTTCTTAGCTCATGTCACAGATTTAAACAAAAATACGTCAGTTTTGAACGATAATTTTATTGTTAATGAATTTCCTGACGTATTCCCCGAAGAACTTCCTGGCCTACCCCCAGAGCGTGAGATTGAATTTTGTATCGACCTTGAACCCGGTACAAAACCCATTTCTAAAGCCCCATATCGAATGGCTCCTATTGAACTTCAGGAGTTAAAAACCCAACTGCAGGAATTGTTAGACATTGGCTTTATTCGTCCTAGTACTTCTCCTTGGGGTGCTCCTGTTCTATTCGTGAAGAAGAAAGATGGGAGTATGAGACTTTGTATTGATTATCGGGAGTTAAATCATGTCACCATCAAAAATAGGTATCCATTGCCACGTATTGATGACTTGTTTGACCAGTTGCAAGGAGCCAAATTCTTTTCAAAGATCGATCTTCGTTCCGGGTATCACCAATTGAAGATTAGAACCGATGACATTCCAAAGACGGCTTTCAGAACTCGGTACGGGCATTATGAATTCCTAGTCATGTCCTTTGGATTGACTAATGCTCCTGCTGCCTTCATGGATATGATGAACCGAGTATTTAAGGAATATTTGGATCATTTTGTGGTCGTCTTTATTGATGACATCCTTATTTATTCCAAAAGCCGTGAAGATCATGAGCAACACTTGAGGCTGACACTCCAAAAGCTTCGTGAATATAAGCTTTATGCCAAGTTGAGGAAATGCGAGTTCTGGCTTGAGGAAGTAGCATTCCTTGGGCACGTGGTATCAAGTCGTGGAATATCTGTTGACCCAGCAAAGATTGAAGCTATTCAAAGCTGGGAGCAACCTAAATCAGTGACCGAAGTACGTAGCTTTCTCGGTTTAGCTGGTTATTATCGAAGATTCGTGGAAGGATTTTCTCGAATCGCTACTCCATTGACTCAGCTGACTCGGAAAGATACAAAGTTCAGTTGGAGCAAAGAATGTGAGAAGAGTTTTCAAGAACTCAAGAGGAGACTCATTTCAGCACCTGTTCTGACAATACCATCTGGCTCGGAGGGATTTGTCATCTACAGTGATGCTTCGAGCAAAGGGTTGGGATGTGTTCTCATGCAACATGGAAAAGTCATAGCTTATGCCTCGCGACAACTCAAAGAATATGAGAAGAATTATCCTACTCATGATCTAGAGTTGGCAGCGGTTGTCTTTGCACTTAAAATTTGGAGGCATTACTTGTATGGGGAGAAAGTGGAGATCTTTACGGATCATAAAAGCCTCAAATATTTCTTCACTCAAAAGGAACTCAACATGCGACAACGACGTTGGCTTGAACTGTTGAAAGATTATGATCATACCATCCAATACCATCCTGGAAAAGCAAACGTGGTAGCTGACGCATTGAGTAGAAGATCACATGCAAGTACGAGTACGATATTGTCAACGCAAGGGCTCATTTTGCGTGACTTGCAAAGAATGGAGATAGAGTTGAAGACTCCAGGGACACATGTGACAATGGCGAATATACGAGTAGAACCGACTTTAATCGATAAAGTTAAAGCTGCTCAAGCTACAGACCTGGAGCTGATGCGTATGAGGAAGAAAGTGCAAGAAGGTGCTATGCCGGAAGCAAGAATCGATGAAGAAGGAATACTTCGAGTCAACTCCAGACTTTGTGTTCCTAATGACCCTGATTTAAAGTATAAAATCATGATGGAGGCGCACAATACACCGTTTGCAATCCATCCTGGGAGTACCAAAATGTATCATGATATTCGTCATACATTTTGGTGGAGCAATATGAAGAGAGAGATAGCGTTGTTTATCTCAAGGTGTCTAACTTGTCAACGAGTTAAAGCGGAGCATCAAGTACCAAAAGGTCCATTGCAACCACTTGAAATTCCAGAATGGAAGTGGGAGCACATTACCATGGATTTCGTTACCGGTTTTCCTAAGGTTTCTCAAGGCATAGATGCGATTTGGGTCATTGTTGATAGATTGACCAAGTCTGCTCATTTCTTACCGATACGAGAAACTTATACACTTGAACGTCTTGCTCGTATGTATATAAACGAGATTGTAAGACTGCATGGTATGCCGATATCCATAGTTTCTGATCGAGACCCAAGATTTACTTCACGATTTTGGGTTAGTTTGCAAAAAGCTATGGGCACAGACTTACGATTTAGCTCGGCATATCATCCTCAGACGGACGGACAGTCGGAGAGGACTATTCAAACTCTCGAAGATCTATTAAGACTCTGTGTCCTTGATTTCAAGGGAAGTTGGGACAAGTTCTTACCATTGGTGGAGTTTTCCTACAACAACAGTTATCAAGCAAGTATTGGCATGGCTCCATTCGAAGCGTTGTATGGAAGAAAGTGTCGCTCTCCAGTATGCTGGGATGAGGTGGGTGAAGCAACGTTGTTGGGACCGGAGTTGGTACGTATGACTACGGAAAAGATTCAAATGATCCGACAACGTATAAAAACCTCACAAAGTCGACAAAAGAGTTATGTTGATCTTCATCGAAAGGACGTGGAATTCAATATAGGAGATCATGTGTTGTTACGTGTTACTCCATGGAAAGGAGTTACAAGATTTGGAAAGAGAGGAAAACTCAATCCTCGATTCATCGGTCCATTTTTAATCCTCGATCGAATAGGAACTGTGGCCTATAGACTCGCTCTACCACCAAGTATGTCTCGTGTTCATAACGTTTTTCACATATCCATGTTACGAAAATATGTGAAAGACCCGAACCACATTATTGAGTTAGAACCGGACGAAATAGCGGAAGATTTGACGTATGAAGAGATTCCTGTTCAAATCTTGGATAAGAAGGAACATATTCTACGCTCCAAGGTTATACCTCAAGTCAAAGTTTTGTGGAGAAACCACGATGTTGAGGAAATGACTTGGGAGTTAGAATCTGAAATGAAATCAAGGTATCCTTACCTCTTTGATATACCAGGTACGTACCCTAATTTCGAGGGCGAAATTTCATAAGAAGGGGAGGTTGTAAGTCCCCAGTTTTTATAAATAAAGATGAATTTTCTATAATTATTATTTTTGAATATTATGGAATAAATTGGATATAATGTTATAGTTGTGGGTAATATTTATAAATTTTGCAAAGTACACAAGTTGTTATAAAATATTCGTTTGGTCGGGGAATATTCTTTTTGTCGGGGAATATTCGTACGACGGCACAATCATTGGTGGACCCCACAACAGAAGTATTGTCGTAGTTAGAAAACGACAAAATTATCTTTCTATAAAATAAACGGCGGAGGTGTTACCGTTAAAACTGTTGAACTACTCGGTAGTAAAAGTACAGTAATACGCGTTGTTGCATAGTAGCACACGGTATTGATTATTGATGCTTACGTGAGAAGTCACTCAGCTATACTCAATTATTGCTACAGTAATTGATGCATCATATCTCTTATATTATTGATTCAATTATTGTCACAGTATCATCTGTATAATATGTTATATTATTTAAATAATAATTGAGACGACAAGTTATAAATGATTAATAATTGTTGAAAGATTAAATATGTGTTAAAATGATTTTTGGTAATTTTTATTCAATCCTTGATGTATATAAAAGTCTATTATTAGACGTTTGTGGTAAGTTGAATTATTTATGGGGGCCATATGTCATCATCTAAGAGTCTCTTTCATAAATAGTAATTACCTTCGTAAATAGTAATTATTTTCGTAAATAGTAATTACCTTCGTAAATAGTAATTATTTTCGTAAATAGTAATTACCTTCGTAAATAGTAATTATTTTCGTAAATAGTAATTACCTTCGTAAATAGTAATTACCTTCGTAAATAGTAATTACCTTCGTCAATAGTAATTACCTTCGTAAATAGTAAATACTTTCGTAAATAGTAATAAATCTTCTATAAATAGAGGCCTAGGGCTTCATTATTTTCACGAATTCGTTCAAGCTATAGAGAGAGAAAGTATAGAGAGAGTAATAGAGAAAGAAAAAGAGTATTCGGTTACTACACTACTGCAGTATTCAATATCTTAATACGGTAAGGGGTGTTATTCTTTCTTCTTGAAGAGAACTTATGTTATTCCATTCTTTGTTATTCTGTTGGAATAACCTGTAAAAGTGGCATACCCTATACATGACCTGTATATGCGGTACACCCTATACTTGGTGAAATCCTTATGTTATTCCATTCATTATTATTCTGTTGGAATAACCGGTATACGCGGAATACCCTATACTTGGTGACATCCATTTACTATTCTGTCTTTACATTTCTGTCGGAATATCCTGTCTGTGTGTTTTACACCGGACCTGGTTCCATCCTTTATTATTCTGTTGGAATATCCTGTCTGTGTGTTTTACACCGGACCTGGTTCCATTATTTATTAATCTGTTGGAATATCCTGTCTGTGTGTTTTACACCGGACCTGGTTCCATTCTTTATTATTCTGTTGGAACATCCTGTCGGTGTGAATTTCACCTGACCTGGTTCCGTTATTTATTATTCTGTTGGAATAACCTGCCTGTGCGGTCTATCGCATGCATGGTGATTTCTTTTGTTATTTCATTCTTTATTATACTCAGTTGGTTAAAACTTTAACTTCTATACTCCATGAAATTAGTAGAATATCCTTGATATTTGCGCTTCATCCAGTATCCTTTCATGAAAATATTCTTCTAATCATTCTTGAATTTTACACCACAAAACAGTATCGTGTTGACAATTTGGACGTTAATAATTTCTGGATAAAATAATTCTTGAACTTGTTTTATTGAATGATTATATCATTGTCATCATCCTCATGTTTATATTTTGTTGAAAGTCATCTGTGGCCTGTAGTGCATAGATGGACTTGGTATGATTATGACCAGGGATTATTCGGTGTAATCATGACCGTAATATTACAAGTGATGTAAAAATTAAAAATTCTCATTGGCCCGTAGTGCATTGATGGACAGTTGTTGGCATGATCATGACCATTAATGAATACACAAATATTCTTGGCCGTAGTGCATGAATAATTGTGGTCGTGATACTAAAGAATATCCTTGGCCGTAGTGCGGGGGTGATTCGATGATGTGGAATATTTATTAAGCTGAGTCTCAGCTATAACGATGATGAAAAACCTTTTAAATCATAAAAGATAGTAGATTTTATTTTCTACTTGACTCTTTTAATGTATTGCTGGTTCCGCTGTAGTTAAACTTGATGTTTATTGTATTTTATCAGTTTAACACTGTTGAAGGCTAATGATAATTTATTCTGCATTATCTTAGTCATAATATTTCTTACTGGGCTAGTTGAGCTCACCCTTTCTTTCACTGTTCTCTTCATGAAATGAGAATATAGCTGGGACAAGTCGGGGAACGGAGTGATGGACCAGAGAATAGTATTAGTAGTCCTCACTATTCTGTTAAATAGTGTGACAATAATTGTATTGAGGACACCTTTTGAGTTTGTATGGTCTCTAGTAGACAATAATTGTATTCAAACTCACAGTTATGTTTTGTCGTATTGTACACGACAGTTGTATTAGTAAGTTGTATTTGAATTCTGTACCATGTATCTGGCGACTTAAGATGGGTGATGTATACCTAATTTTGGGGGCGTCACATATACTTTTAGCGACGGACAACATATAGGGTCGCTAAAAATAAGACGACGATTTTATGACCGAACCATCGACGGGTCCGTCGATAAAAGGAGGTGAGCTCGGATGAGTTAAATTATGGGTGAGCTTAAGATCCGGACTCTATATATATATATATATATATATATATATATATATATATATATATATAGAAAACTGATCAGGTCCGGACTCCCGAACTTGATCAAAATCCGGACCCCAATTTTTTTATTTTTTTATTTTTTGTAGAACAACTAAAAAAAATATGGAACTAAAATTTTTCCATAATACAGTGTTTTGAGTGTGTTTTTAATACCTACACCAACTAATGTATGTACAGTCTGCCCAGACTGTACAGAAATATTTTGGTATAGGCATCCAAATCACGCCAAAAACACTGTATTATGTAAAAATTCTAATTCCATATATTTTTTTTAGTTGTTTAAAACAAAACAAAAAAAAAGTCCGGATTTTAATAGAGTTCGGGATCCCGAACGGGATCCGGACTCTCTCTCTCTCTCTATATGTGGTGAAATACTAACTATATTAATATCTTTAGAATTTTAATGAAATTAAATAAAAGCTGGGTAAAAGTTGAATTCATTAGCAATGCATTAATGGGATTATCTCTGGTTCTCTCTCTTAAATTAGTCTTAATTAATGCCCATCTTTTAAAAAAAAATAAAAAACTTTACTCCCTTAAGATTATTGATTTTTTGGGTATTATTTTAAGATTATTATATTATAAGTATTTTAATAAACCAATTTAAAAAAGGACAACTCATTCAAAAATCAAAATCTAACTCTAATACTCCCTCCATACAATAATATAAAATTAAGTTTGACTTTTGAAAGTATTCAAATTAAAATATTTTGAAATTCAAAATATCATTTAATTTTTAAAAATAATAAATAAATTAAGTATTAATATAACTATTTAAATAAATAGTTTATCATTTTGACAAATTTGAATTTAATAATATTTTTAAATTAACTTCTAAAAGTTAATAATAAAAACAGATAGAGTATTAATTATTTTTTATTATAGATATATTTTTATAAATTAAATATGTTTCATCTAGAAAAAAGCCGGAGACAGGAGAAGTTTTCTTGATAAACAAGTCAATCAAAGAGTATTTGTCGAAATAGATGAAGTAATTAAATTAAAATATATTAATATGTATTTTATTGAATTAAATTCTTTTACCATAAAAATATACATAAAAAAGATTAGTTTTTTTTATGGGGCCCACAAAAGACTGCACCGTCGTACGAATATTCCCCGACAGCAAGAATATTCCACGACCAAACGAATATTCCCCGACAACAATGAATATTTTATAACCACTTGCTTATTTTGAAATATTTGCGTATTTTACTCATAACTATCCACATTAATCAAATCAACCCTTACTATTTCAAAATAATAAATAGAGAAAATTAAATTTCATTAATAATAAGTTGGGGTCTTACATACCCCCCACACAAATCCAAAAAATGAAAATCCTCTTCTAAATTCAAAGGTTTAACAAAATTCAGGATCGGAAGCTTTTTAAATGCAATGAGATTGGTAATTGATTTTAGAAGTGTACCCTCATATTTCCTCACATAAGCCAGGGAGGACAATATTGTAATTTTAGAATATAAACTCATTTAGACGTGCATCTAAATGGTTAAGCTTTAATTTTGTGTCTAACCGATGAAGAGACATTGAGAGGTAAATTTTTTTTTACCAAACATGTTTTTGCCTCTGACCGAATCAGAGGCACTCCAATTAAAAGGCGTTAAGAGCTAATCAAACACACCCTTAGTGTATGAAAACTTAAAAAGACATACGGCAGTTATGGACTAAAACACCCTCCACCAATATCATATTGCTAATAATATCTTATTGTGTTAGTTAACAGCTACTCCCTCCTCCCTTAATATAATTTTTTTTTAAATTATGCATAATTATTAAGAAAATAATTGTATAGCATTAAATATAATATCAAATGTTTATATTGTCATTGTATTAAAAAAAGATATTTTTATTTATTGAGCAAAAAAATAGTGAGAGAACCAAAGTTATTTTTAATACTTAGAATAATATTAGAAACTAAGCAATTAATACTTATTTGAAATTCTAAAACGTCATATATTAAGTGATAAAAAAATTTCTCTAAAATATCTTATACTAAAGGACAGACGGAGTAATTAAGAAAGAGTAAATGAAAGGGAGAATTTTTAGCCTTAGATTTAATTATTCAAAGAAGAAATTTTGACCGTCTATGAGCCACAACAACTTATAATAAGTTGTTTTTTACTGTTAAAGTATCTAGAATAATTTATTTTTTAATTTATAAGTTATTTTTGATAAGTAATAAATTCTGATTTATTAAAAAATAAATTATAAATTATTTTAAAATAAGTAAGTTTGGCCAAATATAAAAATTATTTATCTTTATTTTAATAGTTTTTATATTTTATTTTGACTTTTAAGTTATTTTAACAAAATGCTTTTATAGTTTATTTTAACTTATAAATTAAAAAAATATCAAATATTTTTTTATAAATTACCACTTAAAATAATTTATTAATCATTTTAAATTTTAATTTACAAGCCATTCTACAACTGACCCTATATTTTAACTTGGGCCGAGCATCCTGGGGGCTTTCGTGACCGGTCACACTAACTACGAGACGGAAATCACGTGCTGACTCAGCACCCTTGGGTGTTCACTCTTTGGACCAACGTCCTTCGCCAGGCCCACTTTTGGAACGTGTCCAGCTCTGACACACCCATCGAGATGCGGCGAGCAGTGTGTTCACTCCGGCTATAACCGGAATTTAATGAAATCTTCCGTCCGGATAGTATGCCAACCCACCATATTTAATACCGAGATATTTTAACAATTACTAGTACTATATTACTCCGGTAAAAATAATATTATTATCACTTAAAAAAAACTCACATTTACACTTGCATATTTTTTAGTCCCACATATCAGGCGGAATTCATAATATACATGTGTGTGTATATAAATATTATGTAAGTTTTTTTATATGATACTTTCATTGTTATTCCAGTAATGTATTACTAGTATTAAAAACAAATATGGAAACTACTTAATAATAAATTATACTCCCTCCGTCCCAAATTAACTACTCAGTTTTGACTTTTTTAAGTTAATTTGTCTATTTTTAGAATTAATAATTAAGCATATATAAATATATTTCTAAAATTATAAAAATTAGAATTAGTAATAAATTGTAGTATATATTTTCTTTTGGTTATAATCTCTTCACCTATATTTTAGTAAAAATAGTAAAAAAATTAGTTTTAAAAATTATCAATATGATTTTAAAAAGTCAAAACTGAGCAATTAATTTGTGACGGAGAGAGTACTATATAATTTATATATGTGGAAACTAATTAATAGTAATAAATAATATCGGGTCAACTAAAATTGGGATTTCCAAATTTCGGCTGGCGTTGGATCCTATAAAACAGCAATTTCAGTATCCACCGTAACAGAAACTCATTCACCCTCCCTCCCTCCCTCCCGACTCCTTTAGTCTCTCTGTTTCTTCCGGTCTTTGCTTGGAGTAACTACGTTCAATACTTGCTCCTCAATTTTCTCATTTCCTTAAAACAAAATCCCAAGCCATAAAAAACATAGGATTCGCAGACGAATCTTGCTACTAACCTTTCTTTTCTTTTCTCGACTAACACCAGATTTTTTTCCCCTTTAAAACCCACACGCCCACTCCACTCCCCTTTTCAAGTTCCTCCACCTTCATATCTCTCTCTATTCTTTTTCGCTTTGTTTAAAGGCCTCCTCCTCCTTACACAACTAAGTATTCAAGTTGATTTCTTCGAAACCCACTTTTTGAAGTTTCTTTTTTGTCAGATTTTTCTGACCGGCGGGTCCTTGATTTTCACTGGTTTTGAAGCTTCCCTTTGACGGGTTCCCTTTTTTGGTTGGTTCAGTCCGGCCATCTATATCTTTATTCGTCTGACCACAAAGCAATCTTCCTTTACTTTCACGCCCTTTCTCTTTTTTCTTTTTTCTGAAAATTCTTTTATGGTCTTTAATGCCAATTGACAAAATCCAAGAGGAATAAGTTGTTTGAATGAGAGATGGATCACAATATGTTGTGTCCGATCAAATTCACGGAGCACCGAAATATTACCAAAAAATTTATTAAACCATCAACAACAACCCACAAACACAAAAAGTTTTGTGATGGCCGTGGCCCAAGAGTTGTACGGATTTCTTTAACGGATCCTGATGCTACGGATTCCTCCGGTGATGACGAGGAGGAGCTGTTTTGTCGACTACGGGTTAAGAAATACGTGACTGAAATCAATATCGAAGCTGCCTGTAAATCTAATGTTGCTTCCCAAATTAATCAAAAGAAGAAGATTTTGGGAATTAACGGGGAAACCCTCCAGGCTAAAGTTAAACCTATGAAGGCGGCTCCGGCGAGTAACGCGAGGAAGTTTCGCGGTGTACGGCAACGGCCTTGGGGTAAATGGGCGGCCGAGATTAGAGACCCTGCGCGGCGGGTTAGGCTTTGGTTGGGGACATACGACACTGCGGAAGAGGCGGCAATGGTATATGATAATGCTGCTATTAAGCTCAGGGGACCGGATGCTTTAACAAACTTTGTCAATCCTCCGCCGGCCAAGGAAAAGCCGGAGATTAAGGTGGCTTCTCCACCCTCCGGCTACGAGTCCGGTGAAGAGTCTCATAACCTCTGTTCTCCGACTTCGGTTCTACGGCTTCATTCCAATGAAGAAGCGAGTCAGTTTGAAACAGTCCATGATTTTACTAAAGCCGAAGAGTGTCAGTCAGTTAACGAACCGGCCATGAATCCTATTTTTGAACCGGTTCTACAGTCCGAACCGTTTCATCCGTTTGATCATCAAGAAGGTGGGGGCTGTGAAGGTGAAACATATTTGTCCAGTCAAGGTGAAACTTATTTGCCCATGGACAATCGCTTTTTAGATAACATGTTTGATTTTCAGTCCCCTGAACCGATATCTTTTGATGATGAGTTGTTGAGGGATGATTTGGGTATTCCATTTGATGAGAGTGGAATTTTTGAGAATGAATGGTTAAGTGGGGATTATGGAACATCAAATGATTTGGTAATGGACGACATTGGATCACCATCACTGTTCCAACTTGACGAGTACTTTGAGGATATCAACGGCGTTTACGGCGCATTGATATAGTGGTATCCTCTGTGGCCGGTTTGCCAGTTTTGTCTCCGGCAAATTTTGTACCAGCCACATTAATATTCCGATTAAGTTTAATATAGTAGTACTAGTAAGTTACATATGTTAATTATTTCATTGAATGCCTCAGCCGCCGCAGCAGGATTGAGGAGTTTTGTTACGATTTTATATATTTTCTATTTAATAATGGGTTTTGAGGATTTTATTATGTGATATTGCATCCGATTTAATTATTGCATAATCTTTTTTTTGATTATTTTTTCGGGTTGCAAGGCATATTTGAAGAAAGGAAAAGGGAAAAACATAAATAGATCATTAATAAAAAAATTAATAAATTTAAGGGTAATTGTTTATAATGAAAAATTTTAAACTATAATATAATGAATACTGATTAAGAATTTTTTTTATTAAATCTTCAGATACTCTTATTCTATTATTAAAGACATTTTTTATTTTCATAAAAACAAATTGAGACTTTTATCATATGGGTCGTATTTATTTTTTATATAAGAGGAGACTTGTGAAATTATAAATTACTATTTATGTGAGAAGAGACTTATGAAAATATTAAATTTTCTTATAAAAATATCAATTCTCTTATTAAATTTGCAATAAGATTTTGGAAATAGTTATTTTTACCATAAAACATGATTTTCTCTTACATAAATAAGAAATAATTCATTATTAATGGAAGATTACCCATTTAAAATATCATATTTATGATATTTATATATAAAAATATCAATTCTGTTAAAGTTCTTAACGTTGTCAATAAGTGTACTGTACCTGCAATGGGGCCTAGTTTAATTAAATCAGCACAATTTTGAGGGTTAAATTCCAACTTATTAGGTAGGCATATAAGTGGGTTGTCGCATTGTGAACTTCAATTCTTTCCACTACATATTGTCAATTCTTCTAAATTTTAACACGTGATAATTGCTTGTCAACATGTTTCACTTATTTTATAATTGAGCCCTTGAAGTATTATTGCTACCAATATGAACTCTATAAAATTATTATTGTTCGATACACACTCAAATCCGATATTCCAGCCTAATATCACATCATCATTTTTGGGTAAAATTTTTACTTTATTACTAATTTGGGTGCATCGTGTTTACTTAACAATTCTTGAGGGTCTAAATTGAGAATTGTTATGATTGACTAAAATAAAAATCTTATGAAATTTTAAATGTTAACAGAATATATGCTGGAAATATTAAATGTTTAATTTCTTTCCATTTGTTGGAAATAGTTTTGACAGCAGGCACTATGTTTTGGATTAAACCCATAAAGAACATCCTTAATTATCAAATTAAATTTGTTCTATATAATCTCTAATCAATTGAATTAGCTAAACTTTTATCAAATGAGTGTGAGCTAGGTAGCTAGGACTAACTTGAGAATCACTCAAAGAAAAGTGAGCGAAAGAAGACGTGGTCATGATTATGTTGTATCATGATAATGATATGAAATGAAAAACATTTTAATTCTGAAAATGGACGATTGGGAAATTAACAACTCTATTCTGATCCCTCAATTAACCCCACGCCCATTTTACATATTGTCACATGTGTTTTTTTTTCTTTTTGTTTTTCAAGATATTTTTAAGCTCATATATTTTACTTGAATGTTCAAGACTATTCTTTCGAGATTCGATCGGGTGCTGAAGCTGGTACCTCTTCCAAAAAATTTTGTTGAATCCACAAGGACTCGAAACCAAATCACTTGGAATAAGCATTCGATTATTAACCGAACCGAATAAGCTTTTCAGTTATAACTAAAAATTAAAATCAATTGTTTTAAGTATTTGAATTACTAACCGAAATATACGATAATTGAATAAGCGAAAAAGTTTTTCGGTTAATAATCGAATTTAATAGTTTGCAACTTTGCAGTACATATATATATATATATATATATAGGGTATCCATCCATAGCAACCGGTTGTTGGGGAGCAACCCCTTTTTGACCCAGCCGCTACAACCTGTAGCGGCTTATAAAAAAAAATTGTCTAAGGCCGGTACAGGTTGTAGCGGCTGGGCCAAAAGGGGTTGCTCCCCAACAACCGGTTGCTGTGGATGGAATCCCATATATATATATATATATATATATATATATATATACATAAAGAATTAAGAGTAGACCTCTTAAGTAGTAGAACTCTTTTAAATAATAAAACTTTATCATAACGACGTAGTTTTGATAAGACGCGGTGGCATTTTTGTAAATACGCGGTGACATGGTATTTACAAAAATGTCACCGCGTCTTATCAAAACTACGTCGTTTTGATAAAGTTCTATTATTTAAGAGAATTCTACTACTTAAGAGGTCTACTCTTGATCTGTCTATATATATATATATATATACTAGCTGGGTCCCGTGCCTCCGGCACTGTATGGACAATATGATTTATCTCAAACTTTGAACGACCAAAATAATTTATTAAGTGAGCGGAAAATTTAAAGTCATTTGTATTTTAGTAAATTATTATTAGATTATTAGATAGATAGATGTATTTTATTAGATAGATGTATAAACGGTGGGATTTATCCCAAACTTTGGACGGCCCAGATGATTTATTAAGTGAGCGGGAAATTCAAAATCATTTGTATTTTATTAGATAGATATATGTACTGCAAAGTTGCAAACTATTAAATAATTATTCAGCAACAACAAGCAATAGAATTATTTTCACACACACACACACATACATATATATATATATATATCCAATTTTGCTTCAATGTCAGATTCTTTTTAGCTGTTGAATATATATTTAATATAGGAATAGGAGTAGACACAGTGAAATTAACAACATCAATCAACTCGAATTAAGGAGAGAGGCCGAGCTTTGAAGAAAACTATTACAAATTTAAAAACCTTGAATCAGAAGTTCGATATATGTTACTCTAGCTTCCATTATTGACGAGCTCAATTCATCCAATGATAAAAGATTTCAAAATCAACCTTCAATATATATTCGGAGGCACTAAGACAGGGAGTGATAAATCTGAGGGGAGAAGATCAGAGATCGATCGAAGGGCTGAGATATGAGAGGAAAGTGAACATACATGAATATTGAAGAGGAATGTATTTTAATTTTATTTATTCATATACACTACTGTCCCAAATATATGGTTATGGACTTATATATGACCCAAATATATATATATATATATATATATATATATATATATATATATATATATATATATATATAAAGCATCCATGAACAAAACTATTTCATGCCTTTCCACACAATGCCAATGCGACAGTATTAATAGATTGCATGTTGATGAACATCTTTTCGAATTTGCTTTTTATTATTACCTTCCGTTAATTTTATTTTTCTCCCTTTTTTAAATTTTCTATTATGTTTGGAAACCAATTATTACAAAAACAACTAAAATGCCAAATATGTTTGGAGCACTTTTCACTTCTGGTGTATCACGAGTTTCAATCTCTCCCTATCTATCTATCTATCTATCTATCTATCTATCTCTCTCTATATATATATATAACTAATTTTTTTTAGTAATTTTCTTTGTAATCTAGCTGTTCTAAAAAAATATATACCCCTGTGCTTTCAAAATATAAGATTACTGAATCTTTTTTAAGTCAATTTAAAATATTTCAAAATTTAAAATTAATATAAATTTATTTATTTTTAGTCTATGCAATGCAATAATAAATATTATAAATTATCTAAAAAATACTAGTAATTATAACATTTATTGTTTCGTACTTATTAATGAACCAAATCAATTTTAAATTTAAAAATCTTAAATTAAATTTTAAAATTCAATAAAAATTTAATTTCTCAAAAAAAAAAATTAGAGTCATGCTAACCCATCAGGTACCCATCCGAAAAGGTTATTATTGAATATATATTGATACTATGTAAGACCTTTTATATATGTGAAATGATCTATACCTTCTGTTAGTTATAGGCATTATTTTAGCTAATCCATCTTCTATCGTTTAGTGGAAGATCTAACTGGTTCGGTTGGGGCCAACCGCTATTCCCTCTATTGACCAGCTAAATTGGTCGCTATTCCCTCTAACGGTCAGTCAAAACAATCACTATTTGACTGGCCGCTAAATGAAATAGCGGCCAATATAAAAGAATTTAATGTAATCAGGGACTTAAAATAGTTAATTATAATTTAAACTTAAAAATAATAACTAATTAATACTTCATTCGTTAATTGGTTCACAAATATAAAGAATTATAAAATGAGTAGTACACTAATACAAGTAATAGTACTTGACTAGATAATTTGAAAGTAATAGTTGAATACATAATTTATTTGAGTATGAATATAGTATAAACTCAATTACTATTTCGTATATGAATTATCAATAATATTAATTAATAAAATAAGTATATATATATCGTCTTATAATTTTTAATTATAAATAGAAAATAGTGATTGAGTTTATATTATATTCATACTCAAATAAATTACGTATTCAACTACTACTTCCAAATTAACTAATCAACTATTATTCCTTATATTAGTCTACTATTATAATTCTTTATATTTGTTAACCAATTAGGGAGTGAAGTATTAATTATCTATTTTTTTAAATTTAAATTATAACTATTTTAAGTCTCTGATTAAGTTAAATTCATTTATGTTAGTCGCTACTCCCTCTAGCGGCCAGTCAAAATTAGCACGATTTGATTGGCCGTTAGAGAGAGTAGCGGCTGGCCCCAACCCAACGACTTAGATATTTCATTGGACGACAGGAGATGAATTAATTAGAATAGTATCCATAGTTAACAGAAGCTATGGATCATTTCTTTATATATATATATATATATATATATATATATATATATATATATATATATAAAAGGTTGAATGACTTATTTTGAATTCAGATACATCTAAACTAATTAATTTATGATGTCAGATAAATAAAGAGAGACAAATTTGTTAACTGGGTGTGCTTCAGCTTCTTCGTCAAGAAGCATTAATTTTCAGAAACAAAGTGTCGATCACAAGAACAAAAGAACAAAAGTAGTAAATTTTAAAAACAGAAACAAAACGATTATAAAAACTCAGATAATTGCAGAAATTTGAAATATATGACTGGATACGGACCGGACCTCTGTACATATTGGCCGGTGTTGACCACTGGCTGTTAATAGTATAAAGTTATGCAACATGACGTAACCTCTGCACAGGGGCCACGGAGGGGGGTAAAATATATGAGAGCAGATCTTCTGTCTCCAATTTTTTTATTCCTTTGTGTCCCTTTATTTAAATTTTGACATATAGTATATTACTTAACACTAATTAATTCTAAAATTAAATAAAAGAACATGTGTCAAAATTTAAGTGGGAGGACACAACGGGACATAGAATTTGGGGACACAGGATCTGCTCTTAAAATATATGGACTACTGAATGTACGGAAATCTACTCTTTCCTTTACTAACTTGGCCACTGTTTTTCGAGAGCAAATCTTGTGTCCTCAAATTCCAATATTCTCTCGATCTCATGATCTCTCATCTCTAATCAATCTCTCAGATCTCGATCACTATTCACTCATCACTATCTCATCTCAATCTCGATCTCTCTGCCCTAAATCCCTTAACCCAAAAGCCAAAACTCCAGTTCTCAAATCCAAAACTCCAGTTCTCAAATCGCAAGAGTTGCGATTCCGCTCGGCCTCCAAACGACAGATCAAAATTTAAACGGAACCTCATGTCCGATATTTATGGATTTCGATAAATATATGTAATGACTTATTGTATTAATCCAAATCTTTTGAATCAGATCTTCTGTATGTTTTGCTTTTAGGATTTTAATAAAAGTTCTTTCATTTTACTAATCAAAAAAAATATAGAGGAGAAGATCTAATTCACGCATCCCGTCACGCTTTAATTAATGCATGAAGAGTTGAGTGAATACAATCCTTGTATGTTTTTACAAATCAATATTCGTTTTAAGTTGTGAAATTTGCACAGTATAGTTACCCTGAAGTCCTGCTCATTATCAGTTGGTTATGAGTAAATGTGTGTGTATATATATATAGAGAGGTTCCAACCACAGCAACCGGTTGCTGTGGAGCAACCTCTTTTTTGGCCGGTTGTTTTTTTTGTTCCAATCGAAATTTCAATCGATCAAAAAAGGGATTGCTCCACACCAAACGGTTGCGGTGGATGGAACCCCATATATATATATATATATATTGATTCCAAAATTAGATACAGTTAATTTATTTTTTAGTCGATTCAAAATTTTAAAACATACGTTTCTTTGCAAAAGAACTTTTTGGTTGATGCATTTCTTTGCTTCTGATTTTAAGTCTTTTCCTTCATTTGAAGCATTATTTGTAATAGGTTTTGTTTTGTTTGAGAAATCAAAAATATATTTTTTAATTTCATTTATTACTCGAACAACTAAATAGTAAATTCGATAATTCGGTAATTCAGACATAACTAAAAAAATTAAAAATTTAATCACTTTATTAAAAAAATTGATAATACAATCTCAAGAATAGAAAAAAACTAAAAGTATAATTCCTTCATTAAAAAAGTTGAAACGACAATTTCCAAAATAATAAATTTAGAATAATAATCCATATTTAGACCTACATATAATAATAATAGTTTGTGTATATCAGGGAATTTTTTGATTATTCACTTTTCAAGAAGATTTGCAAGAACATAGTAGTAGTAAATTTGGCATGCAGAGCTGTTTGTAATAAGTAATAGTAGTTTGTATCTGAATCCGTATATATATCTGTTTACAACACTACTTTTTGGCATGAATATGCACTAGCTATATACCTAGTCTAAAACAAACCTATCACCCAAATATTCCATTAATTAGAACCAGCAACAAATCACATGCATGCATAATACGTAGGAATGACAAATACAAGAAGCAAGCCATAAACATACGCATAGGAGTATATAGTACGTACCCACCAGCTATATATATAGTGGGCTAAACACTTGCATTTATATATGTTCCTGCTCCTCCGATCCTTTTCATCAAAATTTGCAATTAATATATAGTTATTAATGTATTATCTAATAAAATCAAATACACTCTTATCAATTTTTAAATATTGCAGATCGATTAATCTAAAGAAATGAAAATGAAAATGAAGATTTCAGCTTCTTCTTTTTCATGTACGTAATAATACTATATATATTATATATTGATGGAGTAGTAAAGATAGTGGGGGGCGGCAATGGCATTGGTTGTTTTAGCGGTACCCAAAAAGAGATCTCAACTTATTCCTATGTACGTTGTGTTGGAAGACTTAGTCGTGGTTGTTGCTGTTTGTTGCTTGAAAGTATGAGATTTGGTTATCTAAAGTCTTAGTCAAATAATAGTCCTACAAGTTAGGATGTAGTTGTTAGCTTTGAATTTCTTGATTCCTGTTAATTTACCATTATGTTAGTGGGCTGCAATTTCTCTTTTCTGTTATGTTGTATGGCTATAAAGCCAGAAGTTTGCATTTTCTGTTATGTTGTATGGCTATAAAGCCAGAAGTTTGCATTCAATAAAGATGTAAGTATTCCAACAATCTTGTTCTCAGATATCTTGATACTAATTCTCAACAATTGGTATTAGAGCACACTAGGGGCCTAATTGTGAGTGAGTGCAAACACGAGTGAATAGTGAGAAATTAGAGAGTGCAGAAATGGCAGCAGAGAAGGATGCTATACTGGGAATTCCTAAGTTTGATGGAGACTATGAGGACTGGGCGATGCTCATGGAGAATTTGATACGATCAAAGGAGTGGTGGCATTTGGTGGAGACAGGTTACACCGAACCAGCGAAAGGCGCGGTTCTGAATGGTGCCCAGAGAGCAGAGCTAGCAGACTTGAAGCTGAAGGATTTAAAGGTAAAAAATTACATTTTTCAAGCCATTGACAAGACAACCTTGAAAACTATCACCCAAAAAGACACAGCTAAGCAGCTTTGGGAGTCCATGAAGACAAGGTTCCAAGGAGATGAGAAGGTGCGCAATGCACAATTGCAGACTCTACGAAGAGATTTTGAGGTACTTGAGATAAAAATTGGTGAGTCAATTACTAATTATTTTTCAAGAGTGGTGTTAGTCTGCAATAATATGAGCAATCTAGGAGAAGGCTTGGAAGATGCTAAGATTGTAGAAAAGATTCTGCGTACACTTCCTGAGAGTTGGAATTTTGTTGTATGTTCCATTGAGGAATCGAAAGATATCAAAAGTCTTTCGGTGAATCAACTTCGAAGCTCCCTGCTGGTCTATGAACAAAAGTTTCAGAAGAGAAAGAGTACTGGTGAGGATCAAGCTCTGAAAGTTTCATATGAAGGTGGGAGATGACAAGGAAAATTGATGAGTTTTTCGTGGAAGAGGTAGAGGACGAGGCCGACAAACACTCAATCGTGCAACGATTGAATGCTTTCGATGTCACAAGCTTGGGCACTTTCAATATAAGTGTTCAGGAGTAGAGAAAGAAGCAAACTATGCCAACATATATGCAGGTGAGACTTTGCTGCTTATGTCTCATGTTAAAGTCACCAAAAATTATGCAAGAGGATCAGCGGTGGAACTTAGTTATGAAGATGAATTGACATTGATGGCACAAGTAGAGGCAAATGGAGTTAGTAGAGCAGATGTTTGGTTCGTAGACTCAGGTTATTCTAACCATATGTGTGGGGATAAGAAGATGTTTTCAGACTTTGATGGCGAGTTCAGACACTTGGTGAAGCTCGGGAACAACACCAAGATGAATGTAGAAGGAAAAGGCAGCGTGCAATTGTATATCAATGGAGTGAAGCATATAGTCACAGAAGTTTATTATGTACCAGAGCTCAAGAACAACCTATTGAGTGTAGGTCAATTACAAGAAAAGGGTTTAGCTATTCTGATGCATGAATGGAAGTACATAATTTACCATCCAAAAAGAGGGTTGATCATTGAAACAACAATGACTGCAAACAGGATGTTCATTATTATGGCCGGAGCAGTTGCAAGTCCTAACCAACTTCTTTCTCACTTCAACACTTGACCTGCCACAACTTTGGCATTGCAGGTACGGTCACCTGAGCTACAATGGTCTAAAGAGTTTGCAGAGTAAGAACATGGTTCATGGGCTGCCAAAATTTGATGTTGCAAAGAGGGAATGTGTAGACTGTCTCATTGGAAAGCATAATAGAAATTCCTTTCCAAAGAAGAGTACTTGGAGGGCAAAACAGAGGTTAGAGCTAGTTCATGCAGATCTTTGCGGACCGATCTCACCAGAATCCAATAGTAATAAAAGGTACATACTATGCTTCATTTATGACTTTAGTCAAAGAGCATGGACTTTTTATTTGACAAACAAGGTAGATACATTTAGCTCCTTTATAGCTTTCAAAAGAAATGTTGAAAAGGAAACAGGTCTATCAATCAAGTGCCTTCGGACTGACAGAGGTGGAGAGTTCAATTCAAATGATTTCAATGAATTTTGTAAGGAGAATGGAATCAAAAGGCAGTTGACAGCAGCATACTCACCACAACAGAACGGAGTTGCGGAGAGGAAGAACAGAACAGTTCTAAACATGGTGAAATCGATGCTTTCAGAAAAGAAGATGCCGAAGACCTTTTGGTCAGAAGTAGTCAATTGGACGACGTTTATGTTAAATAGATGTCCTACAAGTGTAGTGAAAGACATGACACCTCAGGAGGCCTGGAGCGGAGAGAAACCTTCTGTGCAATTCTTCAGAGTCTTCGGCTGTGTATTGATTTCGTTCATGTTCCAGAGGCTAGAAGAACCAAATTGGAGAATAGAAATGTGTCTTGCGTCTTACTTGGAGTAAGTGAAGAGACAAAGGCCTACAGACTCTACAATCCAATCACCAAAAAGATAGTGATCAGTAGAGACGTAGTGTTCGAAGAAAACAAAGAGTGGGACTGGAATACAAGTTATGGGCATCAAGTGTCAATGGAGCTGAAGTGGGGAAAAGATCAAAGTAACACCGACGAGATAGAAGATGAAACATCTGACAGTGATGATGAGAGCAAAGATCAAGAAGCTGAAAATTCTGGAGAAGGTACTTTGAAAAACTCAGAAAGGTGTTGGGAGTTTGTGATTTGAACAACATAAGCTGAGTGCTTGAACGCACTAGCTTAAGGGAGGGATTGTTGGAAGACTTAGTCGTGGTTGTTGCTGTTTGTTGCTTGAAAGTAGGAGACTTGGTTATCTTGAGTCTTAGTTAAATAATAGTCCTACAAGTTAGGATGTAGTTGTTAGCTTTGAATTTCTTGATTCCTATTAATTTACTACTATGTTAGTGGACTGCAATTTCTCTTTTCTGTTATGTTGTATGGCTATAAAGCCAGAAGTTTGCATTCAATAAAGATGTAAGTATTCCAGCAATCTTGTTCTCAGATATCTTGATACTAATTCTCAACACGTTGGAGTAGTGTCGATCGTAATGCAATTTAAAGAACAACGACAACACCTGAATTAACTATATATATACCGTACTTGAAAGAAATCCAGCTAGCTATCGGTAACATTAATTATTCCTAAGGAGTAGTAATAATTACTGACTGACTGACTTTGATTTCTGTTTTTGTTAGTAGTAATTCTGACTAGTCAGTCTCTTCTCTTATCGCTAGTTTGGTCCCCGGCCTCATTTGTACATGAATTAATATTCAACATACATATTATTGTCTTGGGAAAAAGAGGCGAAAGCAATAAAGGTTCCCTAATTAAAAATATCATTGAACAACAAAAAATAAAAATCTTTCTCAGGATATCCACCTAATTTACATGCAATAAATTAAAAAAGCTTATAAATAAAAGAAATTTCTAAGACAAAAGGCTAGAAATTATGCAGATAATTAACTACCAAGTACGTAATGCCCAACATACTGTATTTTCTGTCCTGCATTTGAATGTGACAGGAATATCATACACGACTGATTCATCCCACGACCAATCCCAGTAGAACTATAAATTAGATAACTTAAGCAAATCAAAAGAAAATTCAACCAAATGTCATGCATGTAATGAAAATTTAAAAAGCACATAAAGTTGAAAAAACCCGAATCATATCATGCAGCAGAGCAGGGGTTAGTGATGTGTGTCCGCGGCTATATATAGTTGTTGTTGGCTATCCAAATTAACATCAATCCATTAATATCAACCAAAATAAATGCTAAAGACTGAATACCATATTTGTTTCATATGCGACTAATTCATAGTTTATCTGTTTCATAGTTCTCTGTTGTACTAATTAATTTCACTGCAATAATGCAATATTCTGAAATAGATAACCTAAATTGCCTTGATAACTTGTATGAACGGAAGAACAAAAACTCTGAGAATGAACACAGAAAAAGAGCTGGAAATTAAAGTCTTGACAGAATGTGACGAACGTACGTACAGCTGGATATATACTGGAGTAATTGTCAAAATGCATGCAAGCTGCCTGTAATTACAATAAAGGATAACTAAAACTAGTGTAATTACTAAACTGACAGTACTCAGCCTAGCTAGTTGCCCGTTCACAATGCTGCTGCAATTCATCCTTGTTAAGTATGTACTCGTGCTGAATTGGCTAGCTGAAGATTCATTTTCACTAGCTGCCTACTCGGTACTCCCCGTGTTCGATGGATCAATAATAATAATAATAATAATAATAATCTATTTGCCACGATTAATTTGACATAAATCTAACTCATATAATTAAGTGAGTATATATATATATATATATATATATATATCACTTTTAGTATGTAACAAATAAGTTGAATGAGATGATGACCTTTTCTTTTATATCTTCCTTTTGTTGTTGCATCAGTATTTAATTCGACTTCTTATAATCACCAAATAATGTCACATGCAAGTACACAAATGGAATGGAGTATCGATCACTTTTTTATAAAGAAAAATAATTATAATTAAATAAAAGACTACATTTTATTTTATTTATAATTAAACCCCTTTGCAAGTACGTACAAGAAATTAAATATATGTCAATGTTAAAAATAAAATCCAAACTTAGTTACTCAAGTTTTACCACTAGATATATCTAGTCAAATCTTATGTAAGATTAATCAACACCTGAAGGCGATATCCCGCTCACAATTACTCGTTGCCCCTGATTGACGTTACATGCCTGCATGCATGCATGACCATAGTCAACTTTCAAAAAAAAAAAAAAATAGTCAACTTTTATTATTAGAACTAAAAAGTCAAACTAGTGACCAAAAACTTTTGATAACGTGGAAAAAAGTCATGCAGGTAACACGTGAAATCAGGGTGTGGGCTTCCAAATCCACCAAACTTAATAATCATGTTCCTTTCTAACTCCATCGATTACACTTATCGTGAGCAACGTAGTTTTGGCAGTAAATTAAGTGGGTCGAAGCCCATATTTGTAGGGCCCATAAAGTGCTTCAAAACAAACCTTTACAACTTTTACCTACCTACCGACAGAGAGAGATCGCTAAATGCTAAATGGGCTCAAGTCAAACTTGGGTCCGTATCAGCGTCTGAGCCAATCACGGAAATGATGTGTCCAGCTGGGAGATCGGGTCCCAATCTTTTTGCTCTTTGTTCTTGACTACGGCTCAGCCGCCCAGCTTCATGGTTCACGCACCCGGGTGACATGCAACTAACAATTACTTATTTCAATTTTCTATAGATATGAAACTAGCTCGACAAAGAAGTTCGGAGTTTTAAACATAAATTCCGACGTTCTTTTAAATTTTCTCTTCATCGTGCGAGGATACGCAAAGATAACAGGTAAATGAGTCGAATCGAAGCGAATAGATAATTATTTAAATTCAACTTGAAATATTAAATTTATACTCGAATTAAAATTTTCTACTCAAATTCGACCTGACTCAAATATTTATTACTCGAATTCAATCCGACTCGGATCGAATTATATTCAAGTTCGAATTTGAATTTTCGCATAATAACTAGTTTTATAATAAATATAATTATAAATTGAATTTGTTATTTTATTTAAAAATGAGAAAAATATATTTACTATTACACTTTATAAATATAAAATTACAATTAAAAATAAAAATAAAACAAAAATAATAATAATTAATTATTCTACATATTATAAGAGAATGTATCGAACATAATGCCCAAATATAATACATATTTTGCTAATGACGGATTTTGCTATATTTTCCTTTGATCTTAATTTTCCACGTTTACGAAATCACAATTACTTTCGGTTGATGGGAATTCGGAATATGTATATTGTATAGTATGGTATAGAGAGACTTATAAGGATCCATCCCCCTACCCTACCTACCTATGCGGAAATTTTAGAATAATAATGGGTCACATTTCTATCCATCCTTCCTAGTTCCTATTATCTTCTTACCCAATAAGAAGCAATTTGGTTTTTTAATCTCTCCCATCTCAAACCTGAATCCAATTGATTTTTTATTTTAACAAATAGACACCCATAACAAAAGCACTCTTTGAATTTTAAATACAAAATTTTATGTTAAAATATGATGCCTTGCAAGCTGAAATATTTATAAAAGTAGTAAAAAAATGATATTTTTAGAGAATACATTTCATTTTATGGAGAGAAAGGGAATAGAAAGACAAGTTGAGGATAATTTACTTTTTAATCATAAATAAGTCTACTATCACATACAACCGCTCACATACACTCACATGCATATCGACATGGCTCACCTGACTTGCTCTGCAGGTGGGTCATGCCAATGTATATGTAGCGGTATGTGAGTGGTTATATGTGATAGTAAACTTATTGTTTAATCATTTATAGTCGCCCTGTTGAATTCCGACTTAGATCACGTAATATTGTTGTGTTGTATTAGTTAGTAAAGAAGACTAGAGCCTAGAGGGCAGGTGCCAGACTTTCTTGTAGTTAATAATAATTGATCAAATTTTGAGCAAGTATCCAAGGAAGGGATACTTCAAATGAGAAGTAGTTAGCATGAAGTTCATTTTTAGACAAGTTGATCAATGGATCAATAGAGTGCTGACACGTAGGCGAGACTCTATGTGTAGTATTCTATTGGCCAATTAACCAACTTACTAAAAAATAAAGTTCACGCTAACCGAATCCAAATGACAACATCAGTCAGATGACAACTACCAAGTGATTATTCCTTTGGAATTAAACCTCACAAATGAATGGATACCATTCATTATACATTATTTTATTTTTTTTCTAAAAATCCTGTCACATATAAATTACAATTGTGGATAATTAAATTACTTTATAAAAAAGGATGTAGACTAGAAGAAAACTAACTATATAATAATAAGGCTTAAATATGAATTAGTACTCTAAACTATAGGTCATATTCCACTTCGGTGATCCACTTTTTAATTTTGTCAATTAGGTGATTAAACTATCAATTTTTTCCAATTACACCAAATTGAACACGCCACGTCAGAAATTGCTGACGTGGCCAATTTTGTGGGGTCTAAACATGCTTATGTGGCAAAAAAATACTTTATTATTCATTACATAAACTAATCATTTTATATGATTGACAAATTCGTCAAACCCAAATTTGTTAATTTCCAATTTTGCATTAAACAAAGACATCAGTACAAACAAAATCAAATTCCTCGATCAAGTCCATCTCTCCCCCAATTCGATAGAAAAAACCTAGCTCAACCGAAGCGCGAAGAACTTCTAATTGAGACCATTTTGGCACGATTTCATCACGATTCCAGCGAAGAAGGACCGTGCATGTGCAATATTTGTTGAGTCGGCGTTCACCACAAACAACAAAGGTCCCCACTGTCGGTCCCCACTTTTGGTTCACACTTTCGAAGTTTCAGTGAAATAAGTTTATGTTTATGGTTTGAATAAGTGTTATATTTGGGCATTATGTTTGTATTGCTTACAAATCTGTAGTCTCCCAACTATAAAGTAGTATTCCCCCTCAGTTCCCCATAGTTTTGTCTCCCTAACTCATGTGAGGTCCCCATTTGTTTACTTTATGTTTAGTACTTGTTAAATAAATATATATATAAAAATATTTATATATTTTTTTTAATGCAGAAATGGATGTCATTACTTTAAGATTTCATCATGGTGGTAAACTAATAAATAATGGTGATATAGTTGATTAAGTTGGCGGCACTGTTAGTGAATTGTCTAAATATGATCCTGATTATATAACTGGGCCTGGGATTATTGATTATGTTTCAACAGTACTTGGAAGCAAGAATGTGAAAAATGTGTATTATCTTATCCCTGGACAAAGTTTAGCAGAAGTTATGATAAAGGTGTTATTGACATGTGTGAGTATGCTAAGAAGAACCCTGTTGTTGAGATATACTCAGACCATGACCATGAACAAATAGTAAGTACTGATGATGACAGTGAGGGATTTGTTGAAGTTTTAACAGATGTTAACATTGAAGAACATTCAAATAATGAGGGAGTAGAAGAGATTGAGGTTGATGTGCTTCAGACTGATAATGAGAAGGATATAGAATATGAAGGAGTAGGAGATACAGACTCTGATATAAGTAGTAATTGTGACTGGCTAGTTGAGAGTGATGAGGAGTTACTTGCTGCTAGGAAAAATTTGAGAGCAACAAAAGAGAGGGAAAATGTGAGAAAAAGAGTAACTAGGAAGCATTACATGGATCAAATGGAAGAACTGAAACAATTGAGTGTAAAGGCACATGAGCAGTTGTCAAAACAAGATGCAAAACAGTGGTGCAAAGCTTTCTTCAGTGACATGTGCAAGTGTGATATCACCACCAACAATTTATCAGAAACATTCAATGGTTGGATAGTTGCTGCATGACAAAAGTCGATAATTGAGTTGCTTGAGGATATGAGAGAGCATATCATGGAGAGATTGGTTATAAACAAGACAATGATGTTGAGAAGTAATGATGTACTGCCTCCTAGAATTAAGAAAAAATTAGAGGATGCAAAGAATGATAGTTTCTTGTATGAAGCTAAGTGGGATGATTTTGAGGGGTATGAAGTAAAAAGGGATGGTAGACTTGAAGGTAGGACAGTAAGTTTGGTGAACAAGACTTGTGTTTGTAGAGCTTGGGATCTTGATGGTATCCCTTGTAGACATGCAGTTGCTGCCATTTATGAGCAAATGGAGGAACCAGAGGAATATGTCTCTGCAATGCTTAAGAGAGATGCTTACTTGGCAGCTTATCAGTTTCCATTGAAAGGTATAAATGGACCAAATCTGTGTGAACCTTCAGGCAAGGAAAAGTTGTTATCCCCAAAACTTAAAGTATTTTTTAGAAGGCCAAAAAAATAAAGGATTAAAGATCTACATGAGGAATATAAGATAGGTGCAAGTGGAAGATTGTCAAAAAAAGGAATTTTGATAACATGCCGGAGGTGCAATCAGATTGGTCATAATATGAGAACTTGCAAGAACCCATCAGTTCAAAAGCTTCAAAAGGACAAAGGTAGTTTAACTAATAGTCAACATACAATTTTTTTACTTAATTTACAAAGAAAACTAACATGCGTCTGTTTATATCTTTGAATTGCAGAAGATGGATCAGGTAGAGGAGCATCAACTAGTGCACAAAGAGATGTGGATGTTACAACTGCAGCAGGTGGAAGAGGCAGATGAAGATGAAGGGGTAGGCCCCCAAGCACTGGAGGTTGAGGAAGAGGAAGAAGTAGGCCACCAGGGAGAGGGAGGGGTAGAAGTGGAGGTATAAATGGGTTTGGTGTCTACTTATCTGCAAGTGGGGAGTCTTACATATCAAGTGGGGCAAAACATACTAGGGTAAAATCTACCTATGTTGTCTAGCATGTTTACTTTATTAAATCATACATTACTAATTGTTTATGTTTAATACTTTTTAGATTTCAACTGGTTCTAATGTAAGTCAAGAAAATCCTCATAATCAAAGCCAAGATAATACTCAAGGTTCAACATCCATGTCAGCCATGAGGCCATCTACATTCCAATCTAGAGGAAGAAATTGGATTTCTGCAAATCAACTAATCAATGGAAGGAATGCAAGACAAGATGCAAAGGCCAAAGAGAAAGTTATGGATATCTAGTTCAAGTTGTGCATAATGGATATTATTAGTATTATAGGAGTTTAAGCAATTAATTTTGTAGTATTTGAACAGGGCTAAATATTATAACTTATGTTTTTGGTATATGTTTTGGACAGTGGTGCACATTATGTCAGCCACTAAGTTATGTAGTATTATGTTTTGCCAAACTGTGACAGCTTGATTTAATTTATGCAAGTGGTGCACATTATGTATGACAGCTATGGGGCTTTGTCTGAACAATGTTGAACAAAGTGCTTTAATGCAAAAGTCATTGTTTTTGGAAGTATCATTGTATTATTGTTGCTTTTAATATTGTACAGAGTGCTATGTGGCTTTGTCTGAACATGTTGAACAGAGTGCTTGGTTTAATTTATGCAAGTGGTGCATCTGCAGTGCTTTGTACTCCTTTTAACAATCCTTTGTGCACATATAAACTGCAAGCATTGTTATAAACTTTCACCATATTTCAAAATTAAAATCATTCATTGCAAATCTAAAACTTTAAATCAGTCATTGCAATCTAAAAATTACAATCATTCATTCCAAACTGATACTTTTATACATTCATTGCAAACTTGTTCTTTCTCCATTCAATACATAATTCAAACTAAAAAATATAATTATTCACCAATAACATTCACATACAGATGTCCAAACATGAATACAAATATCATGCCTAACAATAAGGCTTTAATTGAAGTGCTACACATTTTATCCTTCCTTCTCAACAATTCAATCTGCTCTCTTAGTCTTCCAACATCTTCACTTTGCTCTACACATTCAATTTGAAGATTTTCATTGCTTTTTTCGATTCATTTATTTTTTCAGTGCTTTTCTCAATTTCATACTTCTTCCTTTCTATTTCTAAATTTAGAGCACTTATCATAAGTTTCAACTCAGGTAAAACTTCTTTAGACCTTTTACAAATCTCTTGGTCATACCAACAACAGAAGTTGTTGTAAGACCACAACTTATTATAAATAAAATTAAATTTCCTCTATTTATTATTTTGAAATAGTAAGGGTTGATTTGATTAATGTGATTAGTTATGGGTAAAATGCGCAAATATTTCAAATATGCAAGTGGTTATAAAATATTCATTTTTATCGGAGAATATTCGTTTGGTCGTGGAATATTCTTACTGTCAGGGAATATTCGTACGACGGCGTAGCCTTGTGTTGGCCTCATAACGGAAATCGATTGGATGAAGAAAACAACAAGTATAAGTTGTTTATAAATAACGGCGTAGTTGTTACCGTTAATACTGTTAGAATACCCAGTTGTTAAAACACAGTAGAACACGGTATTGCACCAATTATTGATTCTTACGTAGGAAATCATTACTCAATAATTGTTACAGTAGTTACTGTTCAATATTTTATTTTATTGATTCAATAATTGCTACATTGATATTTTATATTATTGTTATTTCAATAATTGTCACTACACAGTATTTTGATTATCAGATCAATAATTCATATTATTTGAATAATATTATTAGATAACATTATTGACAATGTCTAGAAAGTTCTGTCTAAGGAGAGGTTTGGTCACCTAATTGCGCACCAGTAAGGAGAAATCCTTATTGGAAAGCCCCCTCTTTCCTGGGAACTGCCTGGTTGTCAGTATTGTGATTCTGTAATATTATTTGTGAATAATTAATTATTGATTTATATGATAAGGAAAATATTCATTTTATGTGGATATAGATGAAGAAAATTTTTAATGTGACAATTGTTGAAAAATTATTATTTTATCTTTTCTGATAAATAATTCATTTAAATATATTATTATATTTTAATAATATAATAATGGTGATATTTTTATAATGAATGTGGGATATATGAGTATATGAGGAGGAGGAGTATTTTTGTTACAATTAATGTTTAAAACATGTTAAACATGTCGGTGGATCCCATTTCTTGACTAAAATTAGTTTATAGCCCGTAAAATCGTCCGTTTGTGGATTTCGGTTAACTTTTGCTTGAAATTTGGAAAAATTTAAACTTACAAAGTTGTAGAGAATGAAATTTCCTATGTGACGGACATGTGGTTTGAATTTTTCTGATAAAAGGGCTATTTATTATGAATTATTGAAGTTCCGTAGTTTCGAAATAATTGATTTTTGGAAGTTTTAATTATGTTTATTAAGAAAAACATTTTTTTGGTTTTGTGGGCTACACTAACATGTGAAACATGCTGAATTCAAATGTCTAGAGGTGGGCGTAGAATTTTATTATAAATAATATTATTTTATTAAATTTTCTGCTTTGGTGTTCTAAGCATTTTCCTATAAATAGAGTTCTTAGGTTAGAATTGAAAAATACACCAAAAACTAAAGTTGTCTCTCTCTATATTATCGAGCGTATTCTTGTGAGTATTTTAATACTTTGAGTGTTGCTATACGGTGCAAATTCCTTCAGCACTATATCCAGTAGTCCAGCCAGAAGTACTATTCTTTCGAGGTAAGGGTTGTTATTTTCTTCTTAAATGATACTCCCTCCGTCCCAAATTAATTGCTCAATTTTGACTTTTTAAAGTCAAATTGACCATTTTAAAGCTAATCTTTTTACTATTTTTGCTAAAATATAGGTGAAAAGATTATAACCAAAAGAAAATATATACAAATTATTATTAATCCTAATTTTTATAATTTTAGAAATATATTTATATATGCTTAATTATTAATTCTAAAAATAATCAATTTGACTTAAAAAAGTCAAAACTGAGCAGTTAATTTGGGACGGAGGAAGTATTATTTTCTTCAATATCATTATGACGAAATATTGGTTTGAACTTTTAATCAAATTTGGAACTTTTTGTATTGGGATTACTATTCACGTATACGGCACTATTCACGAATACGGCATTATTCATCGAAAAATGAATTTTTTCCTTTTCATCCAAAATATTTATTATGGATACTAGCTTTGATTGTATCCATGTTTTGATCATTCTTGAATTTTACTCCACTATGATTATTTATGAGGTATTTGTGGACATGGATAAACCGAAATACGAATCCTTAATATTTATTCTTTTGTTTCACTGGATTCATTTTCTTTAAAATATTTTTCATCATCCTCAGTCCTAAATGATGATATTATTGAATATCTTTGGCCTGTAGTGCAAAGATTAATGATTTTATGATGAATATCTTTGGCTGTAATACAAAGATGTACAGGTGTTGAGATGAACATGACCAACTGATGAATATCTTTGGCCTGTAGTGTAAAGATGAATATTTGATTCAAGATGTATATTGATTGATGTTACAAAGATAAAAAATATTGATGATGGACTTTTAAATTCATAGATAATAGTAGATTTCATTATCTACATAACTCATCTATGAATTATTATTTCCGCTGCGAATATTGATCTGAAACTTGTTGTCTATTGTATTTTATCATATTTTTCCCTGTGGAAGACTAATGATAATTTATTCTATATTATCTTAGTCATAATATTCTTTACTGGGCTAGTAGCCCTCACCATTTTTATAAAATAATGTATAAATAATTGTGATGGGTACTTATTTGGGTGTGAATATTGTCAAGATGATAATATTTGTATTTAAACTCACATTTTATGTGTTGTATTAATAAAGTTGTAGTTGTTTCTGTACCATGTATTTTGATGACTCAGAATGGGTGTTGTATACCTATTTTGGGGGCGTCACAGTTGCAGTATCCGCTTGTCAATTTGTCCTGCATGGTTGATAAAAATCAATTGAAAACATAAATTGAATTCCAACACAAATGTATTTTTACAGTACCTAGAGAATAAGAGAAAAACTCAGCCAACCAAAACTATATTACTATACTTTGTTCCATTGTGGACAACAAAAGAACCTTCTTCCTGAATTACTCTTAGTTCAAGATATCTTCATCCGAGCTCTATACCCACAATAGCACCGTGGAGTCTCACTCATCGAATCAAGACACTCGCCCAACTCCACTTCATCTTCCAAACCAGTAATTTCCATTTTCAGTGAGAGATTTTTGGGGGTAAATAACTGAAAACCTATCTCGCTTGTTTTCCTTAAATCTGTTAAATCACACCAACTGATAGTAGGACTATCATGAGAATTGAGTAGGATTTATGCAAAATTAGGGTATCAACAGAGCAACAGAGCAACAGAGAAGAGCTAAATCACATACTTGATTATCGTTCGAATTGGGGTATGCTAATTCTTCGCTTCGGTTTGCAACAGTTCTTCGCTTCGGTTTGCTAGGTTTTTTCTATCGAATTAGGGGAGAGATGGACTTGATAGAGGAATTTGATTTTGTTTGTACTGATGTCTTTGTTTAATGCAAAATTGGGAATTAACTAATTTGGGTTTGACGAATTTGCCCATCATATAAAATGATTAGTTTATGTAATGAATAATAAAGTGTTTTTATGCCACATAAGCATGTTTAGACCCCACAAAATTGGTCACGTCAACAATTTCTGACGTAGCGTGTTCAATTTGGTGTAATTGAAAAAAATTAATAGTTTAATCACCTAATTGACAAAATTGAAAGGTGGATCACCGAAGTGAAATATAGCCTATAATTTAGGGTACTAATTCGTATTTAAGCCTAAGAATAATAAACTACACAATTATAAAAACTGCTCAACTAATTGTATTTCTCATAAATGTAAAAGATGCAAAGGTGAGGTGAGTTTGTAACTGTACGCGTAATACATAACACACTATCACACGGCCTTTTCTTACAAATTTGAACTCTCGTGGGCCGTGGCATATATTCACAAGTGTACAAGATTTTCTTCTCATCATTATGTAACAAGGGGTTAAAGCAGCTCAAACATGAAAACTTGCTAAAAATAAATTATATATCAACTTGAACCGACTCAGTCAAACATGAAAACTTGATAATAAAAAAAAATTAATCTCTCAACTTGAACCGACTCATAGGAATCTTATGTTGCTTAGCCCCTAGCCAACAACACATCTATGTGGGTTGAACGGCCACCAGATGAAGATCCCTCAGGTCGAGAAACTTGTGTCACGTTTCTGCCCAGGATATTATCTTCTTGCCTCTGTGGGAGGTCTAAAGTGTATCTTCCCTTATTAGAAGAAGATAATTGATGCAGATGAAACACCGCAATCATGCTTAATGCAACCAAAGCAGCATTTCCCAAGATACCATTCAAATGATCCAATTTGATGCTCTTCTTTGCAAAATTCAGGCCAGATATGAGAACTTTGAAGAGAACATTTGAACCTTTCCCGCCCTGCGGTGGACAGTTCTCACCAGATCGACATGCTGCTGAACCATAAAGGCTCTCGGGCGAAGCAAAACAACTACCACCACGTACATCTCCCACAAAAGCTCTAGCTTCTTCAATGACTTTATACTTCTTACCTTGGTGTTCACCCAATCTCAGCGCAAGAACAATCCGGCTCTGCTCTAAGCGAGCAATTGCAGCATCTCTCTCAGCTCGTTGCTGGATTTGTACAGTCTGTAAAAAGAACACAATAATGATTAACAAATACATACTTTTACAGGGGAGAAAAACATTCCAAATTTCATAAAATTCATCTGAAATATTCATTATAGAACTTTTCAATCTATTTTTTATACAAGTGAAATCTGTATGAATTCAAAGTGATATACAAAACTCCCGTTTGAAAAAAAAAATTCCCAGTTTCTATATAAATTTCACTACCTTTTTTTCTGGACAAAGGAAGTAAGAAACACATCTACACATATAGATACAAGATCCATCAGAAATGCAATTTCCATGCTGTTCAACATATAAATGCCACATTTTTTTAAAAAAAAGATAATACTTAAGGGCATTTGGTTAAGAAGGCAATCATATCCCCATATCTGGAAGTGAAGTTTTCATTCACTTCCCCCAGCAGCCGAGGCACTCCAAATTCTGTCTTTCATACGTTCAGATATATGCTCATTCTGTATACATGCTTTTTTCTTTCTTTCCTAATTCACGTAAATTTTTACCTTCAAGAATGACTAACCTTTAGCTTAACATGACTGCTGAATAGGTCAGAGACTGCGCTATCCTTATTTCTTTGATAGGGAACACCCTATTCAATGCCCCCATCTCCTTTCTCAACAGACAACCAAACACAAAGGTCACCATTTAGCATTTAATAGCCAGTATCATATCTCTTATGGTTATGCCAAGAATACCACATGATACTATGCGACTTACCGCACAGGAAGGGAAATTGCTTGGGTTATAATTTAATTTGCTTTAATAAAAAGACATACAAACAAACAACATGTAATGATGTGTTTTCATCTTCATGCATGACTATATCCTGTTGTTTTTTGGATCTGAACTAAAAATTCACAGATACTGCTCACAACAGTTTTCAATTGCACAAAAAAAATGCACTCATCCATACATATATCTAAAGAGAGGTTCAAGCACGTTTCAACGAATCATCAATGAGATTATAATGTTAAGAATTATTATTTAAGTTTGGTAGTTCTAGTCTGTCCTAGTCTTTAGGGATTTATTTAGTTGAAAATATCATGCTTTTATGGCTACAGAAAGTGGGCTTCATTGTCCTGTTTTATAGGATGTTAAGGTAGTGGTAATTGTGTTCTGTTATTTCCCTTCTATTTAATTACATATTTATAGGCTGCTTTTATCAATGAAATGGGTATGTGTTTTCCAGTACCAATTGTTTATCATATAAAACACTCTGTTTAAATTAAAAATGGGAGAAAAATAAAACAAAACACAAATAATAACCAAAAAGCTCCATTAAATTGAACAAATTCCCTACAATTGCACTAAACTTAAAAAGGTAAAAGAAAAGCAGATCGCTGAAAATTGGAAACAAAACCCTAGATAGAAAAAGACAAAAAGACTAACATGGAAGAATTCGAGCTGGTCTTCGAGATTCTCGAGGGCGGTTCGAATAGCATTGAGACTTTTGGCCTCTTGAATCGCCGAGTCATCAACTTGAAAACCTTTCAGGAATACGAACCCGGTTCGATTAGTGGTGTCGTCGGAATCGGGGAAGCCGGATTTGTTGTCGCCAGAATTGGGTCGGAGGGATGATTTGACGGAACGGAGAAAGTGAGCTCTGGAAATTGAGTGAATGGCGTCGCTGAGCTTGTCGTGCAAGTCCCATATTTTCTCTAAAACCGCGTCAATCTCTTCGACCTCCATCTCCCATACCATCTGGAGAATGAAAACATATACTTCACGCAAAGCTAGGGTTTGCCGTTGCTCTGTTTGTGAAATTGTGCAAGAGAAAGGGGAGAAACCCTCGAGAAGAGGAACAAATCATGATAACCAATTCCACAAAAGCAGCTTTTGCAAAAAACAAAAAACATTAAAATAAAATAGCACATAAAAATGAACCAAGTTATTATTAATTAGGGTATAATTTTTTTTATTAATATACTCTTGCACTTTTCTGAGTTTTGTACGAAAAAAAAGTAAATTAGAATATAAAATAAAATAATAGAAAATTTAAAATTTTCATTTGTGTTATTTCTGAATTTTTAATAAAAAAAATAATTTTTTTCTTTCTTTGCGTTTTTTGAGTTATAATAATAAAAAAATATTACTTTTACAAATTTAACGTTATATTAATACTAACGGAGATTTTTTATCAAATTCTTCAAAAAAATCAATATAATCTCTAATGATAGCTCAAATACTGCTCGTACTTTGTCTTGATTTTTTTTCAATAACAATAAATAGATTTTATTTTTTTTTATCAAAATTCATTTTAATTAGTCCTTACGAACCCCATAATTCCATAAGGACTAAGGAGTCCCCTTCCTTCCTGTAGAGTAGAGGTAAGGTTTTGTGTCCCTCTCACAATCTCACCCACCTAATAATAAATAATTTTTAAAAAAAAATAGAAGAGGAAAAGAAATAGAGGTAATGATATAATAAAATGAAATTTGTTCAAATATTTTTTTTTCTAGCATAGAAAAAGTTTCTAATTTTTACCATTACTTTTGTGTTTGCCTGAATATGTCAAACCAAGATCATGAAAACCATGAGCAGATGCTAAACAAGTGGGAACAAGAGAATTAAATGAAACTGCATACCAAGCACAGAATGCAAACCAGAACAAACATTGTTATTATCTTTTATAAACAAATGCTAAGCTACCGGCTAAGATAAAGATTTTATCAAATAATAGCGTAATATTGCCTAGCGTATACATGATGAATTCCATATCTAGCAGTCAAGAAGTTTCTTTTTTTATTTTATTTGTGACGCTCCCAAAATAGATATACATTATCCATTCTGAGTCGCTAAATACATGGTACAGAAAATAACTATAACTTTATTATTATAATTGTAGTGCAAAATACGACAACATATACTGTGAGTTTAAATATAAATATTATCTTCTAGACAATATCCATAATAATTATATCAAACCCTATTAATTTTTAATATCAGGAGAATACTTACTATTTCGTTATGAAATACTCCCTCCGTCTCAAATTATCTGCTGTTTAAGGGTTTCACACAGATACCAATATGTATGATAAAAATACTACTCCCTCCGTCCCAAATTATCTGCTGTTTTAGCAAAAAAAATTTGTCCTACAATATCTGCTTTTTTAAGATTTCAATGCATTTTTTCCATTTGTTTTCCAAATTTGCCCCTTTATCTTAATTTTTGATAATCATTACTCTCATTAATGTCTCTCCTCTTTTTTAAACATCCACATTCATGCCTCTCTCTCTCTCTTTAATTAATAATTATTTCTCTCTATCTCTATCTTCAATTAATGTGCTGCTTTCTCTCTCTCTTCAATGTTTATCTCTCTCTCCAATTAATTAGTTGTTTTTTCTTTCTCTTCAATTAATAAAAAAGTCAGCACAAATGGTATTTTAGTATTTTTATCATACATATTGGTATCTGTGTGAAACTCTAGAACAGCAGATAATTTGGGACGGAGGGAGTAAAATACACTTTGTGCTGACTTTTTTATTAATTGAAGAGAAAGAAAAAGCAGCTAATTAATTGGAGAGAGAGAGAAACATTGTAGAGAGAGAGAAAGCAGCACATTAATTGAAGAGAGAGATAGAAAGAAACAATTATTAATTGAAGAGAGAGAGGGGGGCATGAATGTGGATGTTTAAAAAAGAGGAGAGACATTAATGAGAATAATGATTATCAACAATTAAGATAAAGAGGCAAATTTAGAAAATAAATGAAAAAAATGCATTGAAATCTTAAAAAAGCAGATATTGTGGAATAATTTTTTTTTGCTAAAACAGCAGATAATTTGACGGAGGGAGTAGTACCGAACGGCTCAACATCTATATAATAAAACAGAACCCATTTTGAATATTTCATTTGACAAAACACAAGAACGGTTCAGATTCATTCTAACTTAATTCTTCTAACTTAATCTAAAGGCTCATATTTCTTCCCGTCCAAATCAAATTCACTCACACACCATACTCTCTCTCATGTTCACACACAAAATCTTTCTCTCTCCTCTCTTCTTCACACACACAAATAAATAATAATAATAATTATTATTATTATTATTATTATAGTTCTAATGCTAATAATAATAGTAATAATAATATTATTATTATTATTATTATAATAATAGTAATAATAATAATATTATTATTATTATAGTACTAATAATAATTATAATATCTATATAATAAAATAGAAACAATTTTGAATATTTCATTTTATAAACCACAAGAATGGTTCAAATTTCATCTCAATTCTTCCAACTTAATCTAAAGGCTCACATTTCATCTCACACTAAAAATTCTCGCCCAAATCAAATAACAATAATAATAACAATAATGATAATTATAATAATTATTATTATTATAATTATAATAATAGTAATAATAATAATAATAATAATAATATTAATATTAATATTAATAATACTAATAATAATAATTATTATAATAATAATAATAATAATAATAATAATAATAGTACTAATAATAATCTATATAATAAAACAGAACCCATTTTGAATCTTTCATTTGACAAAGCACAAGAACGGTTCAAATTCATTCTAACTTAATTCTTCTAACTTAATCTAAAGGCTCATATTTCTTCCCGCCCAAATCAAATTCACTCATACACCATACTCTCTCTCATGTTCACACGCAAAATCTTTCTCTCTCCTCTCTTCTTCACACACACAAACAAATAATAATAATAATAATTATTATTATTATTATTATTATTATTATTATTATTGTACTAATACTAATAATAATAGTAATAATAATAATAATAATAATAATATTATTATTATTATAGTACTAATAATAATAATTATAATATCTATATAATAAAATAGAACCCATTTTGAATCTTTCATTTGATAAATCACAAGAACGGTTCAAATTTCATCTCAATTCTTCCAACTTAATCTAAAGGCTCACATTTCATCTCACACTAAAAATTCCCACCCAAATCAAATAACAATAATAATAACAATAATGATAATTATAATAATAATTATTATTATAATTATAATAATATTAATATTAATATTAATATTAATAATACTAATAATAATTATTATTATAATTATAATTATAATTATAATAATAATAATAATAGTACTAATAATAATAAATCTATATAATAAAACAGAACCCATTTGACAAAGCAGAAGGACGATTCAGATTCATTTTAACTTAATCTAAAAGCTCATATTTTTTCTTTCCGACCTAATCAAATTCACCCATACACCATACTCTCTCTCATGTTCACACACAAAATCTTTCTCTATCCTCTCTTCTTCACACACACAAATAAATAATAATAATAATTATTATTATAATTATAATTATAATTATAATTATAATTATTATTGTACTAATAATAATAAATATTATTATAATAATACTAATAATAATAGTATAATAATAATAATAATTATTATTATTATTATTATTATTATAAAAATAATTATAATATCTATATAATAAAACAGAACCCATTTTGAATCTTTCATTTGACAAAACACAAGAACGGTTCATATTCATTCTAACTTAATTCTTCTAACTTAATCTAAAGGCTCATATTTCTTCCCACCTAAATCAAATTCACTCATACACCATACTCTCTCTCATGTTCACACACAAAATCTTTCTCTCTCCTCTCTTCTTCACACACACAAACAAATAATAATAATAATAATTATTATTATTATTATTATTATTATTATAGTACTAATACTACTAATAATAATAGTAATAATAATAATAATAATAATATTATAGTACTAATAATAATTATAATATCTATATAATAAAATAGAAACAATTTTGAATATTTCATTTGATAAACCACAAGAACGGTTCAAATTTCATCTCAATTCTTCCAACTTAATCTAAAGGCTCACATTTCATCTCACACTAAAAATTCCCGCCCAAATCAAATAACAATAATAATAACAATAATGATAATTATAATAATTATTATTATTATAATTATAATAATAGTAATAATAATAATAATAATAATATTAATATTAATAATACTAATAATAATTATTATAATAATAATAATAATAATAATAATAATAATAGTACTAATAATAATCTATATTGTAAGACCCCAAATAATTAATAAATGAAATTTAATTTTCTTTAATTATTATTTTGAATAGTAAGGGTTGATTTGAATAATGTGGATAGTTATGGGTAAAATACGCAAACATTTCAAAATAAGCAAGTGGTTATAAAATATTCATTGTTGTCGGGGAATATTCGTTTGGTCGTGGAATATTCGTACTGTCGGGGAATATTCGTACGACGGCGCAGCCATGTGTGGGCCCCATAACGGAAAGCGATTGGAGGAAGAAAACGACAAATATAAGCTGTTTAAAAATAACGGCGTAGTTGTTACCGTTTACACTGTTGGAATACCCGGTGGTTAAAATACAGTAATACGCGTTGTTGCACAGTGGCACACGGTATTGCACAGTATTTTGAATTATTGATCCTTACGTAAGAAGGCACTACTCAATAATTGCTACAGGAGTTACTGTTCATTACTTTATTGATTCAATAATTGCTGCGTTGATATTTATATTTTTATTGTTTCAGTAATTGTCATTGCACAGTATTTTCCATTATCAGATCAATAATTCATATTATTTAAATAATATTATCAGATAACATTATTGGCAATGTCTAGAAAGTTCTGTCAAGGAGAGGTTTGGTCATCTAATTGCGCGCCAGTAAGGAGAAATCCTTATTGGAAAGCCCCCTCTTTCCTGGGAACGGCCTGGTTGTCATAATTGTGATTCTATAATATTATTTATGAATAATTAATTATTGATTTATATGATAAGAAAATATTTATTTGATATGGATATAAATGATGGATTTATGTGGTTATAAATGAAGGAATTTTAGTATGAATTATTTGTTGGAAGTTTGGCAATTATTTTCTCCATTCAAATATATTACAATAATATATTATATAATAATATATTATATAATATATATATATATATATATATATATATATATATATATGCATGTGATGAAAAAGGTGTGTATATGATTTAATTTGAATGACTTTCTAAATGGTGGGTGGAATTATTCTCATGTCATCCTTTGTTTTCAAATACGTGTGGGACATCAAAGGTGACTTATTCCAAATCTTCCTGCAAACTAAGTTTTCAAAATGGGTGGGTCCTCTCCCATAAGAAAATGGGAGGAGTTAGGCAGGAATGGAAAAGAATTAGGAAGAGAAGAAAAAAAAGGCAGCCAAATAATTTATTCATGTGCCTTGTTTTCTCCCATGGGACCACTTTGATTGGTGGAGATTGAGAGTTGGTAAATTCTAGTGGGTTGGTGGCCGCATTATTTGTCATACTTGCCTAATTATCTGCCAAACTTTCCCAAACCTTCTCCATCCGTTGCACTATAAATAGAGGGATAACCCTCCTTCCTCATCACACCATCTTCATAATCAGAATTTTTCTATAGTATTGTGAGTATTTTCTTGAGTATAAGAATATTTTGAGCGTAGTTTTTCTGCAAGATTTTCTCAGAATAATATCCGAGGTTCCAGACAAATTTAATTTCTACTAAGGTAAATGATATTATTTTATTGCAATACTCATGAGAAATATTATTTCCTTTCATACTCCATATTGTGTAAGCGATATTATTTCATCTCGTATTTTTGAATTTGAACTTACTATGGTAAGTATTGCTTCTATAATTCCTGAAATGATTAGAAATTTTGCTTCATCTAATATCATTTCATTGGAATATTGGTCTGAATTTTTTATCAAATTTGGAACTTGTCATCACTGGTACTGTTCACGGGTACTGTTCACGGGTACTGTTCACGGATACTGTTCATGGGTACTGTTCACGGGTACTGTTCATGGGTACTGTTCAAAAAAAAAAAAAAAAATTTTTTTTTCTTTTCGTCCAAAATATCTGTTGTGGATACTAGCTTTGATTGTATCCATGTTTTGATCATTCTTGAATTTTACACCACTATGATTATTTTTGAGGTATTTTTGGACATGGACAAAACAAAGTACGAATCCTTAATCCTTAATCCTTGTCATTTTGTTTCACTGGATTCGCTTATTTAAAAATATTTTTATCATCTTCAGTCTTAAAGGATGTTATTATTAAATATCTTTGGCCTGTAGTGCAAAGATGAATGATTTCTGATGAATATCTTTGGCCCGTAGTGCAAAGATGAACAGGTGTTTAGATGAACATGACCAACAGATGAATATCCTTGGTCTGTAGTGCAAGGATGAATATATGATTCAAGATGTGCATTGATTGATGTTACAGGGATAAAAATACTGTTGATGAACTGTTAAATTCATAGACATTAGTAGATTTCATCCTCTACGTAACTCTTCTATGAATTAATATTTTCCGCTGCGAATATTGATTTAAAACTTGTTGTCTATTGTATTCTATCAGATTTTTCCCTGTTGCAGACTAACGATAATTTGTTGTATATTATCTTAGTCATAATATTCTTTACTGAGCTAGTTGAGCTCACCCTTTTCCTTTTTGTTCCATTTTTCTTCTCAGGAGACGAGAATATAGCGGGTACGAGTCGGGGTATGAATTGATGGTTCTTGAGAGAGTTGTTTAGTAGTCCTCACCATTTTTGTAAAATAATATATCAATAATTGTATTGAGGACATAGTTGGGTATGTATAACAATGTTTGTATTCAAACTCACAGTTTATGGGTTGTAAAAGTTGTGGTTGTTTCTGTACCATGTATTTGGCGACTCAAAATGGGTTGGATGGAATGGACCTATTTTGGGGGCGTCACAGTTGGTATCAGAGCTTAGGGATATGACCTCTGGCAGAGATCGGGGAATAGAACTAGGAGGGGAGAGACGAGTAATTTCATCGCTAGTGTGTCCTACCTAAGCTTATTTGTTAGTTGGTCAGTAGATAGGGATATTATGTGATATGTGATTTGCTTAATTAACCCTTGTTTTATGGCAGTATTTAAGAATGGCAACCGAGAATGTTAACAATGGAGTTAATGAGACCGTGGAGATGCCTGTACTTACTAACGAGGAGAACGTGCAACAGGCTGGCAATGTTCCTCCTGTGAACAACACCACTGATCAGACGATGAACGACGCAATGTTTAGAAGCTTTTTGCAGTTCATGCAAAATCAGACGAGGGAGACTCGTGTTCAAAATACAGGAGGAAATGATAACAATTCACGGGTTGTCACAGCCAAGCAGTTCAAAGAGTTGGGACCACCAGAATTTAAGGGAAAGCCAGATCCGATCATGGCGGAGACATGGGTCAAGCAAATTACCAAGATATTCGATGTCTTGGGATGTACGGAGGAACAGAAGGTTCCATTCGCCACCTTTATGTTCCGTGGCGAGGCAGACTACTGGTGGGAGTCTGTGAAGCGTACCCATCCAGCCGCACTCAGCATGTCTTGGGAGACGTTTCAGAAACTATTTAATGACAAATACTTTCCTGAAAGTGTTCGTCATATGAAGGAAGTGGAGTTCATCAGATTAGAACAAAATAACATGACGGTGTCTCAGTACGAGGCAAAGTTTGCAGAGTTATCCAGGTTTGCACCTCATTTGGTGGAGAATGAGGAACGTATGACGCGGATGTTTCTGAGAGGTTTGAAACCCGGCATACGACAATATCTCATCTCTCATAAATTTTCTCTCTATTCAGATGTTGTTAACAGGGCTCAATTGTTGGAGCGAGATAACGAGTACGGTCAACCGAGGTACCACAATCAGGATCATACCGGAGATAGCAGTCAACAAAATAACGATAACCAGTGGAGAAAGAAAAAGACGGACAAAAATGGTAACCACTTTGGTGGTAATCATGGCCATGAAATAGAAGAAGCGAGTCAGGAGGAGATTTTAAAAAGAGGAGATTTAACAACGACCATGTGAAGACGACAGTGCCGGCAGCAACTGGTTCTAAGGGAGGAGAAAGACCACCGGTTATATGCTATAAGTGCGGGAAAGAGGGACATATCAGTCCAAACTGCCCACAACAGTTCAAGGTATGCTATAATTGTGGAAAGGAAGGACATATCGCTCGAGATTGTACGGTAGCGAAACCTAGTTCAGCGGGGACGGTGACTCAAAAGACTGTCCCAGAAAAGCCAAAGTCAATAGTTCCTGGAAGAGCGTTTGTTGTGACTGGTCAACATGCGAGGAACCCAAACGAGGTGATCACGGGTAAGCTATTTATAAATTCTTGCGAAGTTTATACCTTACTTGATACCGGTGCTACCCATTCATTTATCTCTCCTGCTTGCGCTCAATGTTTAAACTTGACTCCGGAGAAATTAGACTTTGACCTATCTGTGGAAACTCCGTTAGGAGAAACTTTTATCACATCCACTGTTTATAAATCTTGTTTGATTCAAGTTGGCACCATCACCTTACCTGTTGACCTTATCTCTTTAAAGATACTTGCTTTTGATGTGATTTTAGGGATTGATTGGTTAACTACTCATCATGCCAAAATTGATTGTTTTCGTAAGGTTGTTAGTTTTCATATTCCTAATCAACCTGTTGTTCGAATTCAGGCAACTAAACCATTAAAATCAATCACTGTCATATCTAATCATAAAGCTATTCGTTTATTGAAAAATGGATGTCAAGCTTTCATAGCCCATGTTATGGATTTGAATAAAGACACGTCAAAATTGAATAATATTCCTGTTGTTATTGACTTTCCTGATGTATTTCCTGAAGAACTTCCCGGTCTACCCCCAGAACGTGAAGTTGAATTCTTTATTGATCTTGAACCTGGTACAAAGCCCATTTCTAAAACCCCATATCGAATGGCTCCTATTGAACTTCAGGAGTTAAAAGTCCAACTACAGGAGTTATTGGACATCGGTTTCATTCGTCCTAGTACATCTCCTTGGGGTGCTCCTGTTTTATTCGTAAAAAAAAAAGACGGGAGTATGCGACTTTGTATTGATTATCGGGAATTAAACCATGTCACCATCAAGAATAGGTATCCTCTACCTCGTATTGATGACTTGTTTGACCAGTTGCAAGGAGCACAATTCTTTTCAAAAATCGATCTTCGTTCTGGATATCATCAGCTAAAAATTAGAACTGAGGATATTCCAAAGACTGCCTTCAGGACTCGGTATGGGCATTATGAATTCTTAGTCATGTCTTTTGGATTGACTAATGCTCCTGCTGCTTTCATGGATATGATGAACCGAGTATTCAAGGATTATTTGGATCAATTCGTTGTTGTCTTTATTGATGACATCCTCATATATTCCAAAAGCCGTGAAGATCATGAGCACCATTTGAAGCTGGTACTCCAAAGGCTTCGTGAAAACAAGTTATATGCTAAGTTGAAGAAATGCGAGTTCTGGCTTGAGGAAAGTAGCATTCCTTGGGCACGTGGTGTCAAAAAATGGAGTATCTGTTGACCCGACGAAGATTGAAGCAATACAAAGTTGGGAGCAACCGAAGTCAGTCACTGAAGTACGTAGCTTTTTGGGCTTAGCTGGTTATTATCGGAGATTCGTGGAAGGGTTTTCTCGAATTGCTACTCCATTAACTCAGCTAACTCGAAAGGATACAAAATTCGTATGGAGCGAGGAATGCGAGAAGAGTTTTCAAGAACTTAAGAGGAGACTTATTTCGGCACCTGTTCTAACAATACCATCTGGTTCGGATGGATTTGTTATCTACAGCGATGCTTCGGGCAAAGGGTTAGGATGTGTTCTCATGCAACGTGGGAAAGTCATAGCCTATGCCTCGCGACAACTTAAAGAGTATGAGAGGAATTATCCTACTCATGATCTAGAGTTGGCAGCAGTCGTTTTCGCGCTAAAGATCTGGAGGCACTATCTATACGGGGAGAAAGTGGAGATATATTCAGATCATAAAAGCCTCAAATATTTCTTCACGCAGAAAGAACTCAATATGCGGCAACGACGTTGGCTTGAGTTGTTGAAAGATTACGACCACACTATTCAATACCATCCTGGAAAAGCGAACGTGGTAGCTGACGCATTGAGTAGAAGATCATATGCAGGAATGAGTGCAATGATGTCAAGTATACGCATAGAGCCAACTTTAATAGAAAAGGTTAAGGTTGCTCAAGCCACCGATCCGGAGCTGATGCATATGAAGACGAAAGTACAAGAAGGTGCCATTCCAGAAGCGAGAATTGATGAAGAAGGAATACTTCGAGTCCACTCCAGACTTTGTGTTCCTAACGATCCTGATTTGAAGTACAAGATCATGATGGAGGCACACAATACACCGTTTGCAATTCATCCTGGAAGTACCAAAATGTATCGTGACCTTCGACATACATTTTGGTGGAACAATATGAAGAGAGAGATTGCAAAGTTTATTTCAACGTGTTTAACTTGTCAACGTGTAAAGGCGGAGCATCAAGTGCCAAAGGGTCCATTGCAACCACTTGAGATTCCGAAATGGAAGTGGGAACACATTACTATGGATTTCGTTACGGGTCTTCCTACGGTTTCTCAAGGCATCAATGCTATTTGGGTTATTGTTGATAGATTAACCAAGTCTGCTCATTTCTTGCCGATACGGGAGACTTATTCCCTTGAACGTCTTGCTCAAATGTACGTAAATGAGATTGTAAGATTGCATGGCATGCCAGTATCCATAGTTTCGGATCGTGACCCAAGATTTACTTCAAGATTTTGGGTTAGCTTGCAAAAAGCTATGGGTACGGAGTTACGATTCAGTTCGGCATACCATCCTCAAACGGACGGACAATCAGAGAGGACTATTCAAACTCTTGAAGATTTATTAAGACTCTGTGTCCTAGACTTCAAGGGCAGTTGGGATAAATATTTACCATTGGTGGAATTCTCCTACAACAACAGTTATCAGGCAAGCATTGGTGTGGCCCCATTTGAAGCATTGTATGGACGAAAGTGTCGCTCTCCAGTATGTTGGGACGAGGTGGGTGAAGCAACATTGTTGGGACCCGAGTTAGTACGTATGACTACGGAGAAGATCCAAACGATTCGACAACGTATACAAACGGCACAAGATCGACAAAAGAGTTATGCGGATCTTCATCGAAAGGACGTAGAATTTAGTGTTGGGGATCATGTATTGTTGCGTGTTGCCCCATGGAAGGGAGTTACAAGATTCGGGAAGAGAGGAAAGCTTAATCCACGATTTATTGGTCCATTTCAAATTCTTGATCGAGTAGGTAATGTAGCCTATAGACTCGCGTTACCTCCAAGTATGTCTCGTGTTCATAATGTTTTTCATATATCTGTGCTTCGTAAATATGTGAAAGACCCGAACCACGTCATTGAGTTAGAACCGGACGAGATAGCCGAAGATTTAACGTATGAGGAGGTACCTGTCAAGATCTTAGATAGGAAGGAGCATGTCCTACGCACGAAGGTAATACCACAAGTTAAAGTTTTGTGGAGGAATCATGCTATAGAGGAAATGACCTGGGAGTTGGAGACGGAAATGAAAGCGAAGTATCCTCACCTTTTCGAAACACCAGGTACGTATGTCAATTTCGAGGACGAAATTTCATAAGGAGGGGAGGTTGTAAGACCCCAAATAATTAATAAATGAAATTTAATTTTCTTTAATTATTATTTTGAATAGTAAGGGTTGATTTGAATAATGTGGATAGTTATGGGTAAAATACGCAAACATTTCAAAATAAGCAAGTGGTTATAAAATATTCATTGTTGTCGGGGAATATTCGTTTGGTCGTGGAATATTCGTACTGTCGGGGAATATTCGTACGACGGCGCAGCCATGTGTGGGCCCCATAACGGAAAGCGATTGGAGGAAGAAAACGACAAATATAAGCTGTTTAAAAATAACGGCGTAGTTGTTACCGTTTACACTGTTGGAATACCCGGTGGTTAAATACAGTAATACGCGTTGTTGCACAGTGGCACACGGTATTGCACAGTATTTTGAATTATTGATCCTTACGTAAGAAGGCACTACTCAATAATTGCTACAGGAGTTACTGTTCATTACTTTATTGATTCAATAATTGCTGCGTTGATATTTATATTTTTATTGTTTCAGTAATTGTCATTGCACAGTATTTTCCATTATCAGATCAATAATTCATATTATTTAAATAATATTATCAGATAACATTATTGGCAATGTCTAGAAAGTTCTGTCAAGGAGAGGTTTGGTCATCTAATTGCGCGCCAGTAAGGAGAAATCCTTATTGGAAAGCCCCCTCTTTCCTGGGAACGGCCTGGTTGTCATAATTGTGATTCTATAATATTATTTATGAATAATTAATTATTGATTTATATGATAAGAAAATATTTATTTGATATGGATATAAATGATGGATTTATGTGGTTATAAATGAAGGAATTTAGTATGAATTATTTGTTGGAAGTTTGGCAATTATTTTCTCCATTCAAATATATTACAATAATATATTATATAATAATATTATATATATATAATATATATATATATATATGCATGTGATGAAAAAGGTGTGTATATGATTTAATTTGAATGACTTTCTAAATGGTGGGTGGAATTATTCTCATGTCATCCTTTGTTTTCAAATACGTGTGGGACATCAAAGGTGACTATTCCAAATCTTCCTGCAAACTAAGTTTTCAAAATGGGTGGGTCCTCTCCCATAAGAAAATGGGAGGAGTTAGGCAGGAATGGAAAAGAATTAGGAAGAGAAGAAAAAAAAGGCAGCCAAATAATTTATTCATGTGCCTTGTTTCTCCCATGGGACCACTTTGATTGGTGGAGATTGAGAGTTGGTAAATTCTAGTGGGTTGGTGGCCGCATTATTTGTCATACTTGCCTAATTATCTGCCAAACTTTCCCAAACCTTCTCCATCCGTTGCACTATAAATAGAGGGATAACCCTCCTTCCTCATCACACCATCTTCATAATCAGAATTTTTCTATAGTATTGTGAGTATTTTCTTGAGTATAAGAATATTTTGAGCGTAGTTTTTCTGCAAGATTTTCTCAGAATAATATCCGAGGTTCCAGACAAATTTAATTTCTACTAAGGTAAAGGATATTATTTTATTGCAATACTCATGAGAAATATTATTTCCTTTCATACTCCATATTGTGTAAGCGATATTATTTCATCTCGTATTTTGAATTTGAACTTACTATGGTAAGTATTGCTTCTATAATTCCTGAAATGATTAGAAATTTTGCTTCATCTAATATCATTTCATTGGAATATTGGTCTGAATTTTTTATCAAATTTGGAACTTGTCATCACTGGTACTGTTCACGGGTACTGTTCACGGTACTGTTCACTGGGTACTGTTCAAAAAAAAAAAAAAAAAAATTTTTTTTTTCTTTTTCGTTCCAAAATATCTGTGTGGATACTAGCTTTGATTGTATCCCATGTTTTGATCATTCTTGAATTTTACACCACTATGATTATTTTTGAGGTATTTTTGGACATGGACAAAACAAAGTACGAATCCTTAATCCTTAATCCTTGTCATTTTGTTTCACTGGATTCGCTTATTTAAAATATTTTTATCATCTTCAGTCTTAAAGGATGTTATTATTAAATATCTTTGGCCTGTAGTGCAAAGATGAATGATTTCTGATGAATATCTTTGGCCGTAGTGCAAAGATGAACAGGTGTTTAGATGAACATGACCAACAGATGAATATCCTTGGCCTGTAGTGCAAGGATGAATATATGATTCAAGATGTGCATTGATTGATGTTACAGGGATAAAATACTGTTGATGAACTGTTAAATTCATAGACATTAGTAGATTTCATCCTCTACGTAACTCTTCTATGAATTAATATTTTCCGCTCTGCGAATATTGATTTAAAACTTATTGTCTATTGTATTCTATCAGATTTTTCCCTGTTGCAGACTAACGATAATTTGTTGTATATTATCTTAGTCATAATATTCTTTACTGAGCTAGTTGAGCTCACCCTTTTCCTTTTTGTTCCATTTTTCTTCTCAGGAGACGAGAATATAGCGGGTACGAGTCGGGGTATGAATTGATGGTTCTTGAGAGAGTTGTTTAGTAGTCCTCACCATTTTTGTAAAATAATATATCAATAATTGTATTGAGGACATAGTTGGGTATGTATAACAATGTTTGTATTCAAACTCACAGTTTATGGGTTGTAAAAGTTGTGGTTGTTTCTGTACCATGTATTGGCGACTCAAAATGGGTTGGATGGAATGGACCTATTTTGGGGGCGTCACAGAAAAGACCAAGGTCAATTCCAGAACACATACCACCCCAACAACCTCAATCATCCGAACTTTAGTTGGTCAAATAACCTAGGACAACAACAACATCAGTTTCAACCGAAACCAACAGTTTCAACCACAGTCATCTCAGCCACAGTTTGCACAAAAACCACCATTTCCACCGGGATTTTCTCAACAACAACACCACCACGCTCCAGCTGCACCACAGCCAGAGAAGAAATCAGAGATGTAAGAGATGATGTTGAAATACATTGAAAACACTGAAGTCATGATCAAAAGTCAAGTAGTGGCTATCAAGAATATGGAGACGCAGATGGGGTAGATGGCGAGCATGCTTAATAATAGGCCCCATGGTGCATTGCCAAGTAACACACAGACAAATCCTAGAAGTGACGGGAAGGAGCAGTGTCAAGCAATCATATTAAGAACTAGGAAAGACTTGACAGACACTACAAGTTGCGCGCCCGCGCGTGAGTTACAAGGGGACATCGCGCGGCTGCGCGAGGTAGAACAGTTGGCTGGTGATGAAGAAAAGTTAAAAAAAAATCTGAGGTTCAGCAGGAAGAGAAGAACAAGGCAGGTTCAGAAGAGAAGGTCAAGAGTCTAGTACAACCAATGCACCCTCAAGTACCATATCCGCAGAGGTTAGTTAAGCAGAAGGAAGACAAACAGTTCAGTAAATTTATGGAGGTGTTCAAAAAGCTGCAGATCAACATACCATTCATTGAGGCATTGGAACAAATGCCAAGCTACGTAAAGTTCATGAAAGGTATATTGTCATGGAAGAGGAGATTAGACGAGTTTGAAACGGCAGCCTTGATAGAAGAATGAAATGCAGTGCTCCAACAAAAATTACCTCCAAAGCTGAAAGATCCGGGTAGCTTCACAATTTCGTGCACCATTGGGAAGATGAACTTTAGCAAGTGTTTATGTGATATGGGGGCAAGTATAAACTTGATGCCCTTGTCAGTGTTCAATCAGTCGGGATTGTCGGCTCCAAGACCGACAAACATATCACTACAGCTAGTTGACAGATCCATCACATATCCATGGGGAATTGTTGAAGACGTGTTAGTAAAGGTGGACAAGTTCATTTTACCGGCTGACTTCATCATTCTAGACTATGAAGAGGACAAAAGTATACCAATCATACTAGGGAGACCATTCTTAGCCACGGGTAGGACTTCAATCGATGTGCAAAAAGGGGAACTAACGATGCGTGTACATGATCAAGAGGTAACATTTAATGTCTTTAAGGCGATAAAGTTCCCATCAGATGAAGAAGAATTCTTCTTGGTTGACTTGGTGGATTGGAGTCCGAAGAATGAAGTATAGAAAACCGAAAAATTATGGTCTGTTGAACTATGTAACGGGCAAAAGTTCAGAGTCGAAGGTAGAACTTTTGATGAAAACTGAAGTCATTAAATTTCGGGGTGCGATGGACAGTAAGGAAGGCACCTCAATTCTTGATGTGACATGAGACTTAGAGACAGTCAAGCTAATTAACTATAACTTAGAGCTGGATGGGAGGCAACCCATCATTTCTACCTCCATTAACATTTTAGTTGTTTATTTTGGATTATTTTAGTTAGCTATAGCCAATTCAATTTTTACTAGCATATTGGACTTTCATGCGTAAGTATGTAACAAGAATTGCTTTGCGAATATTTGCAAGATGATTAACACTATACGGTAACTAGTTCATGTTTTAACAATGAGCATTAATGTTTATGCAGGAACAATCACTTGAAAGCTTTACTAAGAGACAAAGAAAAATTGAACTTGACCATTACAGACATGAGGGTCACGCGGCCGCGAGGCCTCTGTAGCACAAACTCGTGCGCCCGCGCGTCAAGAAACTTAGAACAATCATGCATTTTTCCAAGTCGCGCGCCCCGCGCGCCCAACTCAATCAACACTCGCGCGGCCGTGCGCGACACCGAATCAAGTCAGATCTGAACATTTTAAAAAAAGAGTTTTGGACCATTTGGACTCTAAATTGCGATAATAACAAACACGAAACTCGCTCCCTCTCCATAACTCACGTCTCTATCTCTCTATCAGTTGAAGATTAAAGCCGTATATCTCTCCATCAAATCTCCATGACTCTCTCCATGTTCAAAGCTCAACTACCTCTCATCCTCTCTATAAAGCTAGGGTTCCCAATTGGGTCGGCACACACAAGCATGAAGGCTTTCAATACTCAAATTCTCATTCTCTCTCAGTAAGTTCTTCCGTACTTTCAATCAACTATCTGCAAATGGGTCTGAAGAGAGAACGACCATCTTCATCTTCCTCATCCTCTTCCGACAGCCACGAGGAGGACATTGTCGACCATACCAAATTCTTGTGTCTAGAAGCCTAGCAGGAGTACTACCGTATTGTAGCTAAGACATTTATCAAGGAAAGAGGATTCAGACTCGAAGGCCAGGATGCACAGCTCTCCGCCATGTTTCAGAAATGAGGCTGGGGTGGACTGACTGCATCTCCCACGCCCATTCTGACGAGCATAGTCCGAGAGTTCTATGCCAATGCCAAAGTCACCATGAATGATACCTCGATGGTTCGTGGTGTCGAGGTAGACTACAGAACCTCCGCCATCCGAAATGTGCTGAGAATCACCGCAAGACCACCAATAGGGGTGGCCAATTGGATCGCAGGGGCACATCTAGAAACAGACTTGGAGCTTGATATCGCTAAGTTGTGCGTGCCAGGCACGAAGTGGACTTACAAAGTTGGCACGACCCAGCCTCGAATATTTTTAGTAGTCACACTGAATCGATATGCCAAGGCGTGGAATCTGTTCATCTGTGCCAAGTTATTGCCTTCATCACATCAGCACAAGATCATGGCGGAAAGGGCTATAATATTGTGGGGCATAATTACTAGCAAGTACATTGATGTGGGGTATTGATTCATCAAAATATTGTGAAGTTTCTGAAGGGAACTACCACTAGAAGCATCCCACATGCCTCAGTGGTAGCCATACTATGTGCGCATCAGGGGTGCAATTGGGGCAATGAACAAATGCGATATCCAAGTCAGGACATCACCCACGCCACCATTGCTAAATTTGAGGACTGGGCAGGTGGTGAACCACACCCGCGCGGATGAGGATTCATTCTCCGACCTACATTCCTAGAGCCATCTCAGCAGCCCCCTCAGCCCAATGAGGCAGGCCCGTCCACCCGAGCACATCCTGTTCCATGTGATCGACATCTCCGAAGGTTGGAGCATAAAGTCGACGCCATATATGACAATTTTGGGACATTTGCTATGGGACTCACAAGGGCCTTGGCCGAAGCGTTCACACAGCAAGGAACAATGCTAGATTGGCCACAGTTTGGCACTGCAGTGCCATATGCACCACCAGATTCACCACCTGAGGAGGGTGGTCAAGCCGATCATTAGGGGAGTTTTTCTATACCCTTTACCTTCATTCAATGGGGACATTGAATATTTTAAGTTTGGGGGTATTGGGGAGCATAGCATAGTAGTTTAGTTTTATTTAACTGTTGCATGTTTATGTGTTTAGTTAAATTTTTGCAGAATTTTTTTAATTTTTATTCATTATGGATTGTGATAGTATGTTTTAGTTGCATGTCTCACACAAATTCTTGCTTAATAGAAATTTTTGCCTAGCCAATGACGATAGTGAATTGTCAAGGATTTGATAATGTTTGGGATAACATGAGCTGAGATATAATATTTTACACGATGAGATTCATGTTGCTGTTTAAATGCTTTCGGTATGCACAAAACGTGTTCACAATTACATGTAGGTTTAAGAAGTGTGTGTTGCATTACTTGATAGAACATGTAGTTTTAAAAAGAGAAACATGTGGAAAGTGTTGTAGACTGTATGAGCCATTGACATGCAAATTTTGGGAAAACATGGGTATACTATGTATATAAAAAAAATCAAATAGCAATAACGTGGCTAGTCTTAATTTGGGGCCCTGGCTACTTGAGTAAGTACGCCCGAGGGGATTGTCTCTACACCTAGCACCCTAAGGTCTTTCATTGTCTGGGAGTCGTTGGTTAATAACTCGCTAAGGGGTAGCAGTGTGCCTAATGGATTGAGACATTTCACAGTCATGTGAAAAAAAGAAAAAAAAGGAAAGAAATATAGCAATAAACACCGCGGGAAAGTGCGGAAATCGACCTCGTGAGTAGCAATAAAGCAATAAACTCATTGTTGAAGCTTAGTTTGTGTTGATATGTTGAAACAGTTTGCGTTACATGAATATACATGAATCTTGCTTTAGACTATAATTTTCTGTTTGGAGCAGTGTAACATATGTATTCTTTGCTTAGATCAAGTTTTGGTGAACATCACACATACACACACAACATCTCTATAACATATATGAAATTATCTAAGTGTATGATGTTATGTTTATAGTTTGGTTTGAAATCATATTCTTGGATCTTGATGATTCACTGAGGTAATTTGGGCTAAAATTCTGTTATAGCAGGGATTATGTGAGACTAATTTGCATCATAGAGTAGTTGCATATTTTTGTAATTGCATTTTCATTATTCATTAGTATGCATTGCTTGAGGGCATGCAATAGTTCAAGTTTGGGGGTATTTGATAACTGGTATTTTACCTACTTATTGAATACCAATTCATACGAATTGTGCCCATCTCAAGTACATTTTATTGTGTTTGAGTTGCATTTCATGTTATTTTGCATTACATTTACTTAAAACTCCTTTTGGTGAATAAGTGTAGGAATCGACTTAATTTTGGTGGTATTAGAAGGCACGTGGCGAATAGATGCGTGACGGCGAGGCAAAAATAAGGAGGTGCATGACATGGAGGTACAATTGAGCAAGAGATCAAGCATGAAAAGAACAAGAACCAGAACTTGCAGGCAGCAAGCCGCGCGGCATAACAGCTTGGGGAGTGCACGCCCGCGCGGGTACCCGACCAGATGATGATGAGCTACTGCAAGTTGCGCAGCCGCGAGCAGGAGACGCGCGCCCGCACGAGAGGGTGGCTGGACAGGGCAGACTGTTGTACGCCATTGTGCAAGATTTCATTATCGACGTCGGGGCCATCATCTGTTCCTCCATCTGCCGATACTTACGTGGAAATTTTTCTGGAGGCTTGCCACACCCATCACTCATATATGGGTTGTGTTGCAACGCCGGGGTTAGATGGTTCGATGACGAGCCCACACAAATGCCGCTTGTATTACTTGATTCTAGAATGATAGCGTGGTATTCTTTATGGGCAGGGGGCGAGTCACATCCGCGTGGTCTGGGGTTCATTTTCCCATCGAATTTGGAAGACGACGTTGATGCTACAGAGACATCGGGGGATGACGATGAAGTAATGCGCGATCAAGGGGCAGAGCAGGTACCGCAGGCTGAGGTCATATCCAGTTCTCAGTTCCTTGATTTTCAAAATCAATTGAATGCACACAACAACGCAACATGTTGGGAAATGAGGCGATTGGCAATGAGGCATGATCATATGTTTGATGCTATGAACGCATCTTTTGCCTCGCTCAACACAACGCTACAAAGCTTCAACCCGGCGGCCCAATTTCCATATCAATAGCCCATGCCAATACCAAGGTTTCCACCAAGTGATTCGGACGAAAAAGAACAACAACCACCTCCTCAGACTTAAGTGATAGCAGGGAAGTCCTCACGTACTTATTTTGACTATTCATCCAATAAGGACATTATATTACTTAAGTTTGGGGGATTTACATACATGTTTGCATGCATTTAGCTCATTTAGGGCGCATTTTGCATTTTGTCATTTAAATTTCTGTATTGCATCTTAATTTTAGTATTGGATGATAGCTTAGGTGCATTCATAGTAGCTTAGGTTAATGTTTGTCATTTCATAGTAAATAATCTTGTAACACATTTTGCTATCCATATATATAAAAAAATTAGTTAGTTAAATATTATGTTTGCGTAAGTCCATCAATGTTGTAGTTCATATTATTTGTGGGCCAATGATGTGATTGACAACAAGTTAACGATTACAGTATTGAGTATTAGAACTGTGATACTATAACGCCCCGAAATCCGGTCTATTTTCACATCCGGATTTCGTACGTCACGATCCCATCTTCATCCTAACATACATCATTATATAGCTAAATATAACAACATACATCCTCAAATCCCATGTTCTAAAACCTTAAAACCGCTTTCATTACAAATAATGATAATTACATTATTCTTTACATCTTGCACAAGTAACTTTTATCCGCCACCAAGGATACATAATCATTCATTAAACTATTCTATAGTTTAATTCTATCATTCTATATTATAAGCCTTCGCTTGATCTTCACGCTCATTCATCTAATGAATGACAGTTCTCCTGGATACCGATCAACTTGATCTTTTCGGGATCCTTAAGTTTTGACAACCCAAAAATTTGAGTAATTTAGTAAAATCTTAAATGAGTGAATTAAGGTCAAATATTAGACCTACATAGAAAATAAGTATATGCGTTTAATGTTATTGGGAAGGAATTTTGAGGGTTTCAAAATTCTGTAAAGGAAATAGGTGAATTATTCAGGATTAATTGTTTATGTGATTAAGTTCTGTGAATGTGGTTAATGATGTGTTCAGAATGTGGTTAAGGGTCAAGGGTTGACCAGATAAATTATATCTGTGATAAACCCTAAGTATATATTAAGAACGACAACGTTCGGTTAGAAAACCCTAGAAATCAGTTCTGGAAACCCTAGTTTCAGTTCTGGGAATCCGAAACCCTAATTCGGTGCATGAAACCCTAAATCGGGGACTTAATGGCATAAGTGTAAATAATTAAAAGATTAATTAGGGTTAATCTTAACAAATTGATTACAAAACCCTAATTCCAAATTTAAAACCCTAATGCCAGATCTGAAAACCCTAGTTTCAGATTCTGTTAAAGTTAAGCCCTAATCTGGGATTATAATGGAGAATTTTAATGCTTATGTGATATTAATTATGTATTAATTAGGGTAAATGTTGATTAATTAGCAAACCCTAATTTTCAAATTTGTGGAACCCTAATTGTTCTGTCGGAAACCCTAATGCTAAATTGTGGAATTAATTGCGAAAATTAGCAATGTTAATTAGGGAACCCTAATCCTAATTATTTCAATTTATGAGTAATTAGAAAACCCTAATCTAATTACGAGATTTAAATTCTAAATTAGAAAATTAATTTTTCTATTAGAAACCCTAATTAGCGGTTTATAACCCTAATGACCATTTTGACCCTAATTGCGTAATTAGCAATTTTAATTAGGAATTATTAATCCTAATTAACAAGATTTAAGTATGATTAAGGAATTTTAATATAATTAGTAAATACTAATTATAAGTTAAAAATGTTAATTTTCTATTTTGAAAACCAAATTCGGAATTTTAAAAATTAAATTTTTGCAAAGTTGAGGGTTAAAACCTAAACCCTAAATTTATCCAAATTATAAATTTTGGTATGCTCAAACCCTAAACCCTAAGGGTTTCATGAATTGGACAATCTAGAATAAAATGGAAAAGTCCATAATGCCCCTTTTTGTATTATTTAAGCAACTTGCAAATCTAGCCAAGATCTTGAGTTGTTTACCAACCCTAAGCCTAAACCTAGCTAGCCTTTGACAAATCCAGCAAAATCAGCAGCAAATCAGATCATTCAATGAATCAAACAAATTATATAATAGATAAAGAGAGAGAAATTGTCACTTTCCAATTTATTTTGTCCAAACCCTTATCTCTCTCCATGCTTCGAAAATTTAGAGTGAGAGAGAGTTAAAAGATGATCCATTGTCAAGTATTAGCCAGCCAAGAACATATCTTAAGAATCAGATTCAAGAATTAAAGCTAGAAAGGTATAAATCCCTAAAATTTCGAAATCTTTGATCTTATGTTGTTTATGTTAGTTGTTGTTTAAAGATGGGTAATAAGGTGTCTATTAGAGATCTGGGTTGTTGGATCATGGATCCATAACATCTAGATGCTCGAATATAGCAATTTATGAAATCTGGAAATGTTGGAAAATGTTGACTGACAAGCAAATGTCAGGGCCTTTAGATCTATATATGTTAAGTTGTTTTGTCTGTTTTATGTTATAGATCTGTAGTATGTTATGTGTTCTTTAATCTGAGACTTGAATAAATGATATACCATGTCTAGATCTCCAGATACAAGCGGTCAAAACTAGTTGACCGACCACGAAAATGCGAATCTGGGTAACCCAGATTACCTAGAAGTGTCTGACAACCTTTTTGATGGCCTCTGATTTCTCTTGTTGTAATGATTTAAGCTATATTGTGGTTAGATACTTGTAGTATGACATGAGTTCTACCGTTTAAAAGCTTTAGATCACCCATATCTGCATCAGTATCATAAATAAATCATGGTCAAATGTAGTTGACCGAACTGCCTCAAGAACAATCTGGAAAACCCAGATTTGTTCAAGAACAGTTCTTGGTCGCCACTTTGACCGGCTTGAATCTTGTTCATCTGTTGTTGTTTAGACGATCGGATGATTGTTTATTGTACCTTGACATCAGGACTATAAACTAGAACCTTTATATCAAACTAGAAATACTTATAATGGTAGTTACAAGGATCGAAAATAGCACCCTCGTCTGTTCTTCATTTTCTGGAAAACCCAGAAAATGAAGAACAGCGATGTCAGACATTTTGAGAGCCTGGATCTCGCTCATATGATGTAGTTTGGCCATGAAACAAGTTGGTGATTGTAGTATTACATAAATACTACAACATGAAATCAATCACGAGCCCAGAAATCGATAAGAACACGGTTTTAAATCCGGTCAAACCACCTACCCTCGCGTCTGACATGAATACTCAAGAACACTCAAGAACACCTATAGCGACAGAAAGCGTCGCTATAGGCCTTTAGCGACAGTTTATTTATAATATTCCAGAAATTAATTTAAAATTAGAAAAAAATGGTTTTTAATTATTAAAAATACTAAATAAATTATGAAAAATTATTTTAAAGTCTGAAAAATAGTTTTTAACTATTTTGAGTATATTTTGAAAATATTTAATATTTTTGGAATATAAATGGTATTTATTTATTTAATTACAATATTAAATAAATTATTTAAAAATAGTTTTTAATTCATGAAAAATCATGAAAAATAATATTATAGTGTAAGAAAATATTTTAAGTTATTTTTGATGACTTTTAATATTTTTGGATGAATTTCATTAATTAATCAATATTAATGTTAATTATTTTATTTAATAAATATATTAAATAAATTAAGGAAAAATGGAATTAATGTTTTAAAAATCATATAAAAATGATTTAAGTGTTATAAAAATATTTTAATTTATAAAATATAACTTTTGATATTTTGGCATGAAAATATTATTATTTAAATATTAATATTAATTATCGGATAATGGATTTAAGTGTTTGAAAATCATATAATTATGATTTTAAGGTATTAAAAATACTTTGATATATTATAATTATATTATAATATTATGTTATGATTTTTATTAATATTTTATATTAAATGAATATTAATGATTAAGGTATTAAGTGGTATTTAATCTATTTAAATACGGTTTTAAGGATTGAAAAATATTGATAAATGGTAATAATTATTCGAAAATTATTACGAGCCTAGGAAAAATATTTTTACTGATAAGAAAATTATCTGTGATATTGTTAAGTATTAAGTCAGAGTTTAATTGAACGTAAACTCGATAAAAGTCCGACTTGACCGTCGGGATGATAGAATTGTGTCGGTTTCAACTCAGACTTCAATAGTTTGACTTGATACCTATTCTTATGTGCTGCAAAGACTGATTGGGTTATGTGGTAATGTGTTTAGGTTATTCTGTGGATATAAATATAACAGTATTATACTGTGATGATCTTATTCTAATATTGGAGATCTATATTATTAATATTAGGTCTTCGGATTAAGCGTTATTAAATTACGTGCGGTAATCAACGGTTCAGGCAAGTTTTCTTGTACTTAACTCTAATAAGAGTAGTTTATTCAAGCTTATGGTTAATCATTGCTGATTGCCATGAAAATTTGTAATCTGTACATCTTGCATGTATAAGTCAGGTATGAAAGGCTGATCACCTTCATTACCAGTTGGTTCAGAAATGTTTGTTCGTGCTAGTTCTCAATTATATTGATGAATTATAGCAAGCTTATTATTCATACTCTTCAATCATGATATATTGTTATGTTATTGTATATAAACTTGCTGGGCAACTTCCATGCTCACCCTTGCTATATCATGATAAAACATTGCAGGTAAAGCAAATGCGTTCATATACAGGAAAAAAAGAAAATGCCAAGCTCTTCTTGGAATAATATGTGCGACTAGTTTGTAATAATATATTTCGACAAATATTGTTGTGTAATAGATAGTTTAGGAAATGTGTAATAAGTTAAGGTTACTCGATTTTGGGTAATAGTGTGTAATGTATTGTATAAACAACTTATGTTTATATCTTCCGCAAATAGTGATAGAATTTAGCGTACCGGATCCGAGGCGATTCAGGGCCCGGATTCGGGGTTGCTACATAAGTTCTTTCTAACATCATTCACTGAAAATGTTTTTATTTAAAGCAAGTGTGAGCATTCAATTGCCCAGCAAGTCATAACAGTTGAACAAACAACTTTAAGAATTCAAACATTCTTGTAAGACTTCAATAACCGAACAAAGGTTATGAATCAGCTTGAAAAATAGGAATAATCTCTATTCCTATCATTTTAAAACATTAGATACGTTCACTTTTAAATACTTTTATCCTCTACTCTCCTTCATACACATTCTGTCTTGCTAGAATCAATAGCACAGACTTAAAAATAACGGTTCATGCATAAACAGAACATGCTCATATTGAACAGTTCAATCACAAAACAGTTCATATCATAGAAACACCGAAGTGTTCATATTGTGGCACAAGGCCTCATACGTTCTACCACCTTGTACAAATATCACACATTTGCACATAGACAGAACTTCTTAAGTTCAAAATTTGAGAAGTTTTAGAAACTAACATTCATTTAAAATATGAATGAAGTTAGGAAACTTGCCTTACGCACAACTACAGCTTATAGTTTATGCAGAACTGCTCATTCCAATTCCTATGTAGCACATAAGGAAATAACACATACACCAATTAGTCATATACTTGACTTACGCATTGGTTTACTTAACTTCACTTCTTAGGGTTCACGTTCTTATAAACTAAGTTTACGCGACCAACTTCCTTTACTGGTTAACGGCTTCATGACATACGAAGATGTCTTACTTAATACGTTCATCATCTTTGATAATTTATATTCTTATCTTCTTCTTATAACTCTCCTAGGACTCAGCACACATCGTGTCTCTACTAGTAGTCCATAAGGTACTCTGAGTGGTTTCCCACAAACAACCAACAAACAAGTTCCCGTCTCATCTACACTGCCTATAACAGTGAGTTAGATCGGTTGCCAGTTTTGTATATACCTTCGCTCTCTGAAGGAATTATTTAGCTCAGCTCCCATATGTCAACCATCAAAGGTTACGATTGTACTACAACCTAAATTCATCTTAACTTACCCGAACTATTAAACTATAATGTTCGTTAAGTCAATTTCTTATTCCTTATGGCTTTCTGACAAATAAATGTCATACCTCAGGATTTATTCTTTATCGTCCAAGAAATACAGTCTTTTGTATACTCAGAATCATCATTCAATATTCCTTCTACGCATTTATAGCATTAACCATTTTACATTATCTTATTCTTACCTTACAACGTCCGATTCATTCGACTCGTAACGTCATCAAAGTTATAAACATTAACTCGGCTTCTTTTACGTTATACGTACTTGTCCTTAATTCAGCTTCACCACTGTTAACAGGTTTAATCATCGATCTTTATTACCTTATGGTCAAACCATATACGGGGTGTAGGTTCTACCCATTTAGTATTCGCGTACACTTAACCTTTAACTCGATTCAAGTGTCCAACGCTTACATTTCATTCTAACATTCTCATCCGACTCATATTCAGCTTTCATTAATCTTATTACCGTTCGCTGCGACTTTCTTGATAATTCATATCTTACTTATTACACCCGTCAACGTCTAAGTCATACAACCAATGTATACTTAGACCGTTCTTTCAACGTGAATACGATTCACGAGGATCGTTTACGTATTTAATATTTACGTTACTTGCCTCTTAATTCTATTCAACCTTCATCCATGGTTTTAATTACTTTCATTCACTACTCATCACCTGAATCCCTGTTCATTATTCTTTCCTAATGTCAAGCCATACGGTTCATTGTATGCTAAGACCGATCGTTAATCGCAACAATGTTACGTTCACAGCGTCTAAATGCTTTACATTCATCTCTCATGACCATGAAATAACATCGAAATGTTATTCATTACCCTAGTCAATCAACGTTTAAGGAATCACAATTATAGAAATCCCTCACGTTCGTTTCATTGTGACTACGGTTCCCGGACATTGGTTCCGTAACCCGCATCTACATTCTTTATCTTTTAATCTCATTTAATCTTTTCGTTCAACCTTCATCAAAGTTTTAATACACTTAATTAAGTGTTACATTACTTGAATTACATGTTCATATTTCTTTCTTGCACATCCCCCAGTAATTGAGCAGTAAAAATCTCATTTCAGTGCATTGCCCTGCACCGGCGCTGCGGTGCCGTGCCCTTCACTTTCCTTAGCGTTGCGGCTCCACTTAGCAGTAGCTAATGGACTGAGCTCGCATTGTGGCACCGCCCCTCAAGGCACGACTCGCGCTACGGCGCCAAGCATGAAACCTAAAAAAAATTTCTAATTCTTTTACAAGCTTGAGATGCTGACTTCGAAATCTCATATCTCATTCGTTATAACTCATAATAAGATCATTCCAAAGCCATTTTCTTTCTTATCTTACATAATTTGATTACCCTTGGACAGAAATTCATTCTGAATCCGTTAACATGCCATTCAATTGGCTTAATCTTTGATCTTGGTTCGTTTTACGTTATTAACGTTCTTCATTCGTTCGTTCATAATTCGGTCATCCGAATTCAAAACTCATTCATTCATGAGTCCAAGACTCATGTTTTATACATTCTCTTACATTCTTATGAAACCCTAAATGTTCAGGTTCATTTACTAACTTTCTAATTGTCGTTCTTCTTTTACGAAATTTTCGCCATAACTTCGTTATAGCTCAATTTTCAATCCGTTCTTCATGAATGTTTCTAACATTCCTAACCAAGAAATAAGTAACTAACTTATACACGATGATTTTAAACTTGTCCATCAACAACAATTATCCTACGATGGTTTTAAATTTGTCCATCAACAACGTTCTTCGTGTTATTCGCGTATTCTTCGCGTTCTTCACGTGTTCTTCATTTTTAATCAATATTTTGGATTAAGATTTTACTTTTTCTTGGAATTTGATGTTATAGAATATCATTCCTTACTTATTTGACCTACTCATTCATAAGATTCATTCGGATCACTCAAAATCCTTATAAATCTTATACTTTCTTAAGAAATTTATAAACTAAATTCCTAATTCTTCTTTCTTCGTTTTCTCATGATTTCAACCATATGAACTCATTCTTAACTTCATCTACTTCTTATCTTCATTAAGTTATGTTTTTGAACATATTAAACTTAAAGAAAATTAGAAGAAACTAGGGTTCAGATTACCATTCTTCTTTAATCTCCTTCCGTCGGACAAAGCGTGCATTCGAGCTAGCTTTTCCTCATTCTCTCCTTCTTATTCTCCCATCCGAACTCAAAATAATGAACTTAAGTTTTCTATTTATAGAAAACCAAGGCTTAGGGCAAATTGGTCATTTCACCCCTAACCTCCTTACTATTCATGGCTTAGCCACCAAGTATACTTGGCCACCACCCTTACTTGGTGGCCAAGTGGCCTTCCTACATGCCCATGGGTCTTCCCCATGGGTTACCCCATGGGTTTTACCCATTGGGTGACCCATCGGTTTGATTCGCGGTTTATTTTCGTGGATCGGGCTTAATTAAATCTAACACTGGGCCTTACATTAATTCTTACTGGGCCTACCCTAGGCTTGATTACACATTCCATTGGGCTTGATATAATCCAAGTCCAATTGGATTCTTCAAAGTTCATGAACTCAAAGTCCATTTAGACTAATCGTATTCTACGCATTCCATTCTCATATTCTCGTATTCTCTTCGTATATCGTTCGTACGATATTCGTATTATACGTCGTACTAATCTTCGTACTATACCCGTATAATAACAAGTATTATACTCATATTTCTCACGCATAATAACTCTAATTATTTTACAAAATCATAAAATTCTCGGAACTCACTTTTTCTAACCCTTAGGTTTTAAGTCCGTAGGCGAAAACTTCATTTTTGCCATAACTAAAATATTATTGAATATTCCATCCCGTCTTAGAATTCTATCATTACGCGTTTCTAGGAAATTCAAAATAAATCTCCGAACAGAAATGGATGAATAGTGCATATTTCGTCTTTTTCTTCGAAAATATTTTTGTTATTGGAAAATTTTTATTTTCATCTTGAAAATTCTTACTCATTCAGTCTAGCTCATAGCCAGAATCCTCCCAATTTATAATCATTCTAGGTTCTAGAACAATTAATAAACACATAGCACATAATATTATTTAATAAAAATTCATTTTATTAATTACTAATTATTTAAATCTTAAATTCTAGACAATTCGATTTTCTGGGTTGTCACAGATACAATTTCTGCTATGAATAGAATCTTGAGCTTGTCTAAAACTGGTATAAAAAGATAGCACGATTAATAAACATCGGTGTTGATTGGTTAGTTCAAATTGATACATAAATAGTCTCTAAAGGATAATGCTAGAGTGAATGAGAAAGCGACAATGCTAGATAGTGAAGGCAAAAACTTAAGCAAGAACCTATGTTTGGGGGATGATATGTGGGCTATATAAGCTTATTTTCATCTAAAAAAGAGAGTATATTTATGTCGTGACTAGTCTTGTTTTGGGGCATTTGTTACTTGAGCAAGTATGCCCGAGGGGATTGTCTTTACACCTAGCGCCCTAAGGCCTTTTATGGTCTGGGAGTCATTGGTTGAAAGCTCGCTAAGGGGTAGCACTATCAGCCTAATGGGATGAAACATTGCACAGTCATGTATGTATTAAAAAAAAAGAAATGTGAATAAAACAGAAAAAGAGCAAAAAGCCCCCGTATTTAAAAAAAATAAATAAATAAAATAATATATGAAAATAGTATAAGTACTCTACTTGAACCCCCGAGTTTAGTGATTGTTTAGTTTTAGTTGAAGTTGTCTATTTTTGAAATTTTAATTTTGCGTTGTATGATTCCTTCTAAGAGATTGATTATGTACTGAATTTGAGTCCGTATCAGTTATCATGGATGTTGCACACACACACTATACCAGTGATGATGGCTTGAGATTGGAGGATTGAAACAGAATTGTAGATTGGTTTTCGGTGGTTGATATTGTATAGTTGCTTGTTTTCACTGAGGTCGTTAAGATAATCTTGATTCTGCGATATTGTTGGATTCAAAAGCATATAAGTGAGGTCATATTCATTTCATATCATTGCATATAGTGTTTTGTACTCGAGGACTAGCATGGTTTCAGTTTGGGGGATTTTGATACGTAGATTTTATATATGCGATTCAATGTCCATTTCATGCTTATTTGTTGCTAAATTCTTATGATCATGTTCCTTTTTACTTGTTTTATGTATTTCATGTGTATGGTTGTGGTTGTATCATTTAACGTACATTTGGAACTATTTGGTGTGATTTGAAGTCAATTGGAGCATAATTGGAAGAAATTTTGAAGTTTCAGCAGTGTCATGTAGCAGTATACACCCCCGCCGGGGCGGGCATGCTTGTACTATATACCCCTGCCGGGGCGGGGGGTCTTCATAATCGTTTAGCAGACAGGTAGCCCGCCGTGGCGGGCATAATTAACCTATACTCCCCCCCCGCCGGAGCGGGGGGGTCTTCAAGGGAGCTTGATAGAAAGGTGGCCCGCCGGGGCGGGCGTTTATAGCACATACACCCCCGCCGGGGCGGGGGGGGGGGGTGGTCGATTCTGAAGATGTCTTGCTATGATTGAAATTCTTCTTGGGCTTGGTTTCTAGCATTTGGATAGGCAAATGGAACTCCAATTGAAGGGAATTTCAGCCAGGACTTGTGTGTTGAACATCTATTACTCAATTAACAACGCATTCAACAACACACAAGGCACAAGACGAAGTTTGATCTTAGTTTTAATAGTAAGCTTTGGAGGAGTATTTTGGGGAGATTTTCGAGACGATTACAATTTTAGGCTACGAGAAGGGTGTTTATTCAATATTATTCATCTAAGCTATATTTGTAATCACAAGAATGATTTCTATGATTTATTCAGTGTTAGTAGGTTATTATGAACTAAATTCGCTTTTTCGGCTTATGATGGGATCTCTAAGTGAAACGATCATTTTTAATCTTTGATTTCCATTTCAATTATCTATTTCCAGGTTTAGTCTATATTAAATTGAGAGCGTGGAAATTATGAATTTTCCGATCAATAATTCGTTTGTGGATTTGTTTGGAATCGAGAGAGGATATTCAAATCTAGACCTAATTAATATGGCACATGTTTATGAATTTTGTGAATAGCAGAATCTTGATGAATGTTAAGGTAGAGATATGCTTGACATCACATGTAATCAGATAGAGAATTTATTCTTAAACCTTCTTTAATTGTAATTCACATAGAGATATAGTGAGTTAGTTGATTAAGGTGTTTAACTTGTTTCTATCTTAATTGTGGATTTAAGTTAATACGATATTAGTGCATCGAGAGGTGGTTAATACTACGTTCGTGTTCTTGATTAATAAACTGGGATAGTTAATTGAAGTGGAATAAAGGTGTTAAAATCAGAGTGAAGCTTAGGGTGAAATCATAAGTCTAATTCTCCATTAATTGTTTGAAATTCCAGATTTTGATATTTATGATTGTTCTGTGTTAGTTTAATTATTATTTAATTTAGAGTCTTTAATTTTAATTATTGAGTTGACTTGTTTAATAAAATTAGGGTTAATAGGAAATTGGTAATTTTAAGGTAAGATTATTGCTAGTTAGTCTCGGTGGGAACGATACTCTATTCATCACTCTATTACTTGTTGACCACGTATACTTGCGTGTTGTACGTATATAGATTTTACCCAACAGTACGCGACCTTAAAAAATTCATTACATGATAGATACTAAATCTAATCATCTTATTTAAGTCTAGTTATTACATAAGATAACACAAACTTATTCGGGTAGCTTTCCTTTCCTTTTGTTCTTGGCAGAGCCCTCTGGCCGATCATACTTAACTGAAAATATTTAAATTAAGCAAGGATGAGAATTTGAGTGCCCAACAAGTAATAACAATTATAAATAGTAGCTGAAAGGATTAAATGTTTTTTTGTACTACCCTTCTACAACAAATCAAAAGTTATGAATTAATCTGAACCGATAATAATAACATAACAACTCTCTATCAAATTTTTGAAACTACGTACTAACTATAAATAGGGTTAAAGTGACATAATATGAACATTGTTTTTCATTTTTGCTAAGGTTTAGCAGAACTTCATCCGCAAACCGTCATAACTTACGGACACGAGGGAGATCTGCCCAATGTGCCCTGTATTGATCAATACTACATGCAAGAACGATATTATCGTTCACTCTGTCCGCCTTTGGCGCATAAAAGTTTTCCCATGTTCAGGATGTTCATACTTAGTCTGGAATCCAAACCAA